>OX456524.1:129453865-129824658 GCA_949748255.1 Eustalomyia histrio
TCAGAGAAAGGCAAATAAACTTTGGCCTCTTGGTTCAATGTCAAATTTGGGTTTTCTTGCTTATTACGTTTTAATATTTTATAAAAAATCAAATAATAATGATAATATTAAGATCACTTACCTTGCAACCTTCACAAGAATGGACACCATAATGGAAACCAGAAGCTTTGTCACCACAAACACGACACAGCACGGTAGTACCATCGAATTCTTAAAAGAAACAAAACACGTTAGAAAAATATTGTGAATAAAATTTTTTTACAAAAGTTTGAAATCTTTGTAAAAAAAAATTACTTAATTCGGCAAAAAAAAAAAAAAATACAAAATTTTTTAAAAACTAAATTTACGATCATGTTTTTATTTTATATTCCATATTTTAAAATTTATTTTTATGAAATGTATTTTAGTGTGGTTTAAGATCATACAATTTTTTTTTACCAAATGAAAAAATTTTTATAAAAAAAATTCATTTGGAAAAAATGTTCCATAATATCGAATTTACGATATTATAAAAAAAAATATATAAAAAATGGAAATATCGTTTAATTTGTTATAGCTTTTGAATTTGTTACCATTACTTATGTTAACTAAATAAATAAAATATTGAAATTTGTGATATAACAAATATTTACGATATTAAAACAAATTACAATGTGAAACTAAATGAGTCAAAAAAAGAAATTATTTATCATTTAAACTTATAAAAATGATTTCTTATACAGTCTTAAAAATTAAAATAAATGCAAATTGACAAATTACGTTATTAAAGAAATATAACGATATTTTACAAAAAATCCAAAAGATGCCCAAAATTTTGCAAAAATTTTAAGTATTATTGTAGATATCAATTACAATGAAAAAAATTGTTTTTCTTAAAAGATATTACAATAATAAAAGTATATTTACGATATCACCACTAAAGACAAAACTTTAGAAATAATACCATAATAGATAAACTAAAAAAAGGACTAGTTATAAATTTACGATATGGGAGAATATTGCAAATAAAAATTCCTTTTAATCATTTAGAAACCTCAAGGTGATCGATCATAATCCGTTAGAAAAAACTTGAGGTATTCGAAATATATTTACGATATCAGGTAACCCCCAATTTACATACACTTTTTCTTAAGAACTTTCACAACAGATAAATGTTGAATAAGATATCAAAACTAAATTTACGATATTTACCAAAAATTGTATTATGCAGTGTATAAATAAAAATTATTTATAATTTTGGATTTTTTTTTTAGTTACATTAATATATTTTCTATTAAATATTTGTAAAACTTTTTTTTTTATTCCAAAAACATTTATGTAATTCCATCAGATAATCATGATTATTTTACTTTTACTCTCATTATTTTAAGATTTATTTTGGATTAAATCCAATAAGATTTAAAAGAATAATAAATTTACTTTCTTTTTCAGATACACACTCAAGTTATATTCAACAATAAACGAAGAAAGTTCATAACATAATCAGCAAGAATTTAAGCTTCAATTAACTACAACACACACCGGGATTACATAACTTTCTTCAATCAACAAAGAAATGTAAAAAATATAAACAAAAATAAACAATTCATTCATAAAAATAAAAATGTAATAAAAAACAAGTTTTCTACATACGAAGAAAGTTTAAAGCATAATTGTAAAAAAAACAACATTAATAAAGACAAAAACTGGTTGTTAGTGTAACAAAATTAACCAGAGAAGAAACAAAAATTCTAGAATTTCATATTGCTCGTTCTTTCTTCATTTTGGCTTAAGAAATTCTTTCTCTTTCTTATTACTTAACTTGTCTAATAATCGTTATATAACTTTAGCTGGTATTTCTATTATCTGTGGTTATGGTTTGGCTGTTTAGCTTTCAGTGTAAGTGTATGTGCATGAGTATGAAAAGAAAGTTGTAGATCTTGTTGGTTTGGGTGAACTTGAAAATTTTCTTCTTTCTTTCTTTCTTTATAATAATGTATTCGTATTTTCAAAAATTATACAATAGTTTATTTTGGTATTGGAATTAAGTATAGGAGGGGATTTTCTTTTTTGGATATTACTAAACTTGTTTGTAAATGGAATATTTAAACCAGTAATTTTTTATGTAATTTGAATTAATTCAAATATTTTCTAGAAAATAAAAGAAAATTTTGGAAATTTTCCATTAATAACAATTTGTTAGAAATCAGGTAATTGCCAACAACAAAAACGTAAAGACATTAGTAAAACCAATATAGCATTTATTTCTGCAGAAAAACCCGCTAAATATTATAAGATTTTAGAAATTTATTCAAAATGTGAAATATTTCCCATGGGATCAAAAAGAGAAAAAGTAACCCCTTAATCTTACAGGCCAAACGCGCTGGAGCTAGAATTTTTGAATTTTGCAGGTGGAATATGTGGGATTCCACAAAAAGTAATGGGGGGGGGGGGGGGGGGGAGTAATTGCCGCTTTGGCTACAAACGCGAAATTTAAAATATGTGCCCTGGAAACGTGCTTATTCACCGAATAAGGTACTTTCCGGAATTTTTACAAGGGCGTGGAGAAATGGGGTTTCAAAAGAGGAAAAGTAACGTTTTGAAATTTTTGGAGGTACAAGGCATACGGCCTGAAATCTAACATACACATACATATCCCTCATTTGCGAGAAGACTGGTATAATTAAAAAAAGAGATTCCGATATAAATGCTGAGCAAAGTACAAAAGGCTTTTGGTCGCCACTCAGTGCGATAAGGAGATATCAATACCATTTTTTTTAAATGTTTCAGATAATGGTGTAAACCATATTTCTGCATCATCAACACAAAACTCGCGTTTTTACCTTATACCTTATAAAAGCATTGGCTAGAAACCTTAAATATACAACATGTGTTTCCCGGAATATGGGCTTATTCACTAATAATGTGAATAATGGGGGTTGAAATAGGGGATAAATCTACTCTTTAACGTCCTGCACAAACCACTTTTTTTCTAGAAAAATCAAATTTAAAATATATGTTTCTTAAGTATGGGCTAAATCGCTGATGAGTGTAAAAATTTAAATCCAAAGATTAAAATTCTCCTCCTATCAGTGTTTTCAAACCGCTTTCACTACTTCTTGGATTATTTTAAAGAAACTCGGTTAAAGGAGTGATTTAAACGGAGAAAGTAGAAAATTGAAATTTTGTCGTAGACATCCACACCAGGACGGGAATTTTGGAAATTGTTTAAGGGGTGAGGCATAAAGGGAAAAAGTCTCCCCCTATACGTGCAATCCAAAGCCCTTCTGTTAGAAGTTTAGAATGTGTGTTTCTTGGTGATTGTACTAAGTCACTGAAGAAGAAGAATAACCAATATGAATGCATTAAAAACTGAATTTTAAGGAAGAAACCGCTGGCACTACAACCGTGAAGTTTGGCTTGTAGGCAAGTCCTTAAGTCCTCTTAGACGGAAAATTTTCGTAATTTTTACGATAAGGAGCAAAAAGGCAAAAATATTCCTCTTAACGTGATTTTTGGAAATTTTTGCGGGCAGAGGCAAAAAGGCGGAAAATCACCCCCTATACGTGCAACCCAAAGCCCTTCGGTGTTTCTTGGTGATTGTGCAGTCACTGAATAAAAACTGTTTGAAATTGCTTATAAAAAATGACCCCACTAATCATCCAGCTGGTAATTTTTAATTATTTAGTAATTTTTAATTATTTTTCAAACATATATTTTAAATAAAATTTTAAAATTTTTTTTGGCATCAAATCAATAAATTTCACTTTTACTTATTTTAATATAAACTTTTAAACAAATTTCACCTTCGTTTTTATTGATATTAATTTAAAGAAAAAAAAAAACAAATGTATTAATGCAACTACTCTGAAACCTATTCGTTGTAAAGTAAACTATAAAAACTTTATTGAATATAATTTTACTACTATTTAAAAGAAAACACGCACAATTTTGTTTTTTTTTTTTTCAAGAAAACATAAAAAAACTACATACAACTTATAAAAAAAAGTGCATTGAACGTTTGTCAGTTTACATGCATTTGAACAATATAATGACATGTTTTTCACATTGACACTGAATATTAAATATTTGCACAAATACCAGACAAACCATTAGCCTCTACTTCAGCATTAGCCTCTTACTTTATTATTGAAAACAAAAATAAAAAATTACCAGCTATGATGACTAAAGCGTAGGCAGCTTAATACACTACCCAGCAAAATGACACATTAACAAATCATGTATAAGTCAAAGGCGTGAAAGTCTTACTTTACTGATTAATTTTAGAGGCGATACCTTGTAAGCATGGTTGGTAAGCAATACCCCTTTTCATTATAACGGTAGTTGTCGACCACGCTTCGATCAGTACCGATACGAAAATTTTAAAACTACGATTTCAATAGTAACATGTGTCTTCTAATATCACTGGATTTATTTCATAATATTACCTGTTACTTTGGGTTATATCTGTAAAATACATTTATAAATCGGTGTTTCGGTAGTTTAGCGTTATTTTAAAATTAAACTGGTAAAATAGCGCAATAAACCCGATTATACAAAAAGAAAAATGCCTTTAATGTAATTGCGATTTTAAAATTTTCATATCGGTCTTAAAGTGGCTGTGATAGCCAACAACCGTTATTATGAAAATGTATTGAATGCCAACCATGCTTGTAAGTGATAAAGTAAGCTGTTGCTTATATGGTTACGAGGCCAGACAAGATTTTTACAGTATCTTAATCTACATGAAAATTTTTTAAATATAATTTTTTAGGCAGGGATACGAACCTGCGAGCTAGCAACATATATAATATTTATACTCTGTGCGCTTTAGCTAAATACACGTTGACAAAAGGATTTAACATTTTTTGGAAAAATATTTGGTATAATTTTGCAATTTCCTAGAAATTTTAAAACCTGAATTTAGTTTAGATTTTATTAAGTAATTTATTATTTTATGTTTTAAAATAAGGCAGAAAATAACAAGTTATCTTTACTATTTAATGCATGAAAAAAAAATTGCACCCATTGTTAAAGTTTTACTGGGTTATGTATAAAAGCCGTCTCTAGTAAGTCTTTACTAGTTTTTAGTTTTAGAGTCAACTCCACCTTCTCCTCTACAATTCCACCATATGTTATTGATAAGTTGTTTTATTGCATTATAGCGTGTTTAATTCCAAAGCTCATAACAATGATTATTATCATCATTATCATCATCATATTAAATGATGTTATTTTGTTGGTTATTAGTATGGAAAAGAAATACAATAAATGCAAAAAAAAAAACAACAAAAAATAAAGTGCAATGATCTTTAAAAGATTTAAAAATTTTTAATACAAGTCAATGAACTTTTTGTTTATGTTAATTTATGTAAAATTGTACAGATTTGAGGTAATAATAGAAGAAAAAAACATGAATACAAGATTTTTTGTTAAAATTTGTTTATTACATTTTAAGTTTAAAATTTGTATTAAAATTTAAAAGCTTTTCTGTTTAATTTCAGAAGGGGATGCTATAAAAGTATGAATTTTGCAGTTAAGATTTTAAGTAGCCAAGTAGTCGTTGCCTTTTATTTCTTCAAATCATTACGCCCCATCATGGCGCCCAAAGTAGGTCTAAACTATTAAAAAAATATGTGTTTTAATGAAACACATTTATGAAATTTAAAATTATTTACTTCAAAAACAAATAAAAATAAACAATTAAGGAAATAATTTATTTATATTTCAAAGAAAACTATTTAGTTTTTAGTTTAAAATTTCTGTCTTTTTTTTTTCATTTTATTATACCAAAATTTTATATTTGCGACCTTGAAAGTTTCTTTGACTTTAGACCGAAAATATATAATTAAAAATAATTAATTGTTCTTACGCATTATTTTTAACTCATCCCCCGAATTTTGTTAGAAATAACACGTAAGTAACTTTTTTAACTATTTAAATAAACAATAATTATCTGTACATAATTACTCACTCTCACATGTCGCTAAACCCAAAAAAAACTCTTATAGATTTTGGCATTGAAATTTTGTTAAATATATATATTATTTTTTTTGCAATTAAACGAGAAACACGCATTTTTTACTCATACAAATTTTAATTTTATTTTCAATGCTTTTTTTTTTATTAAATAAGCAAATGCGGAAATAATTTTTTAACATTTTTATGGACAGGTTTTTGTGTGGAAATATAATTTATTTTAGCTAAATTGTTTAAATATATTAAATCAATACGATAAAATATATTAACATAAAAGTTCAAAAACCTATTGTAAGGTCATATTCGTTTTGATTTTAATGTTGATATCATCGCGTTTTTTTATAAATTAAGACAGCTGGTTTTGTAAAAATTTTACGAATTGTATTTTGATAAGAAAAAGGTAAATAAACTTTAGTTTTGATTTTTTTTTTTTTTTTTTGAAAATGTAATTTTAAAATGGGGGCTTGTTGATTTAATAAAGGGGAATAATTTAAATTGAAACTTCAACGATATTAATGATACTTTACTTTAAAATTATATAATGTATTTTTTGTTTTATTTTGGAAAAGGCAAATGAACTGAACTGCAATTTTATGTTGATTTAAAAAAAGTCAACTGCAATTTAGTTTTAATTAAAAAAAAAAAAAAAAAACTCAACTGAACTTTGCTTTGAAAAGGTGACTAATATTTTAATAAATATGGAGAATATAATTTTTAAAAAATCTTAATCAGGTCCAGTATTACAGTCAGTATTTAGTACGAATTGTTACCTAAATTTTGATTTGAAAGTTACTTGATTAATGCTGACTATAATAAATGCTGAAAATTATCAGCAGAAAGTTGATAATATAATTTAGAGCGAATAATAATAAATGTCATTAAAAATTTAATTGTGTACTGCTTTTAATCCTTTGCTGTTTAAGAAGTTTTAAAGCTCTTAAACTGCAATATTGACCTAATAACGCAAAAAATCGTTATTAAAATTTTTATAAATATGCTATCAAAAACTTTAAAAATGTGTATTAAGGCATAAAAATTAAAGCAAAAACTAAAAATTTAATATTTAATTAATAACGAAAAAATCGTTATTGGAAATTTTACAGATTTTTTTTTAAATCACTAGATAGATATGATAAGAAATTATAAAACTGCAAAATAAATGTTTAAAACCCAAAAGAAATGTAATTACGAAAAAAAATCGTACCACCTTAAGATGTTGAAAATTGATAATCTAATTTAGAAATAAAATTTATTGAAATTTAACCAAATAAACACCAATCAAACGCTTGGTAATTTCTTGAGTGGAAGTGAAAGTTAACAATTGGTTTTAGGAAGTTTTTTTTCAAAATTTTTCTATATTTGTCATAAAATTATCATTTTCCCTTTGGAATTAATGATATGATCCTAAGCCGAAATTAATTAAGGATTTTAGCAAAAATATTTGTAAAGAAAAAATTTCCAGAATTTATAAAACGATAAAATTAGTTGTATAGCCCTCAATTAACCCCAAATTTCGGGAAGGGACCTGATTGTTATTACGTAAGCGGAAAAATTAATATTAGTGAAAATAGAGAAAAATCTGACTGAAATTGCTAAACAAAAAGGTTAATTTAAGCAAATTCTGCGAAGACGGGTTTATATGGGGACTAGGTCCAACTGAGATCCGATTTCATTAAAAGCAAATTTTCTTAAAAATGTCATTAAAACCCGCCCACATTTGCCTTGAAATTTAGGCGGTGTCCTTTTAAGTTATTGTGATAGAATTCTGTTAATTCATGGTCCAAAGTATCAACTAATTTTTAAAGCTTAAGCTTTCTTTTATCTAATTTCGTGTTCACAATCGTTGCTATTCCCTCATGTTTAATAGTTTGGATACTTGTAGTGTTTTCATATTTTTAAATAATTGTTGTTAAAAATTTTCAAAATTTCGATTTTTAAACCGCTTTCAAAATTAAATTTTCTAGTGAAATTTTAAGTTTAATTTCAAACTATGAAATGCTCAATTGGTGGCATATTGCGTTCAATTTCAGAAATCCCGCAAGTGTATGCATAAATGTTAATAACCATTTATTGAATATGCTGAAACTGCTTAAAACATAACGATAAAAATCGTTAAGACAAGCTTTCGTTATTAATAGATATATTTTTGTTAGGGAATTAAAATTTTTTTTTGTACAAATTTATGCCTGCATGCAAATATAAACTAGGAATATAAATTATTAGCCAACAACGATAAAAATCGTTATTGTTATATTTTCCTTATTTATTTATTTATTAATACCCCAAAAATACCAAGAATATTCATAAAACTTTATAAAATACTTTAAAACAAACATTTTAATTAATAACGATAAAAAACGTTATAGCAAATATGCCTTAATTTTTAAAAGACAACTTTTAGAAGATCAATCCAATACTTAAAACCATCAAAAAATACTTGAAAATATCAATCTTAACGAATAACGATAAAATACGTTATTACAATTTTCTGTTCTAGAAGAGATTTTAGTCAAAAATTTATCAAGTTAAATAAATTATTAAAATAAAAATACTCAAAAAATTTTTAAAAATTTCTTTGAAAATATATAAAATTCAATATTTATTTTAAAACTTAAGGAAAATACTTAAAAAAAAGTATTAAATGTATGAAAATAGTTATTGTAATTAATAATGATAAAAAAACGTTATTGCAATTTTTTTTAGTATAAAATTGATAAACTGAATTAAATTATTATAAAAATATATAGAAAAATGTTTAAATTTCTTTTCAAATTTACCATTTTTATAATCATACTTTTAAAGAATACAATAAAATTGAAAAAAGTGTTTTTAATATATTTTCAAGTTTTTCTTTTACTATTAAAAAAAAATTTATCATTAATATATTTATTTTTTTTTCCATATAATCTAATATTTGTTTATTAGATTTTGAATTTACTTTATTTTTTTGTATTTATTGTTATCTTTAAAAAAAAATTAAGGTTTTATTTGCTGGTATATTTTATAATTGTTTAAACAAACTTCTGGTATTGATAAGACTTTGGTAGTATAACACAAATTTTTTTTGTACATAATTGTTTAATGTGAACTTGAAAACTATTTTTAAAATTTAGACAAAAAAATATTAAACAAAATTTGAGTGGGTATATTAAGAAAACACACTAAACACATTAGATAATAAAAGTGAAATGTTGTTAATTTTACTTTCAATTAATGGAAAGTTTAATTGAAAATGAAAAATAAAAAGTTGGCTTGAAATCAATTTATTTTTTTTTTTTAATAAACAAATTGCTTAGTTTATAAACAATGTTTTAATAAAGTTAATAAACTTTAAAATTTTAAGCAAAATTTTTATAAATATATTGACATTGGATACTGTTATTTTAATAAAATAAAATTAAATTTATTTTTAAAAAACAGCCACTTTTTGTTTAACAAAACTTTTATAAATCTATCAAAATGAACTGCATTGAACTTAAATTAGCATTTGTTGTATTGTGTATGACTGACTGACTGGTTGTTAAACTTCAAAAATATGCGGAATCAAAATTTCGTATAAATGATACAATCATACTTATTTGACCTTGTTAATAATAATGTTTAAACATTTGTTTTAGTTGAATACACTTATATGGTTTTAAAAGCTAATAGAACACACAGTTTTTAGGCCTATTTAGGCATTTATATTTCAATGGTTAAAACATTTGTTTAAGTGAAATATAAATAATTTTCAATGATTATTTCCGTTTTTATGACGTTTGTTTTTATACTATACACCCCCCACACTACGTGGACAGGGTATTATAAGTTTGTGCTGATGTTTGTAGCTAACATATCAATATCAGATTTAGACCAACCTTTTGGTATACCAAACGACTCAGAATCACTTTTTGAGTTGATTTAACGATGCCAGAACTATCAGTATATTGGCTTAAGGGCAGACACTGTTGAATTTGATCGGAATCGGTCTATATTAAGTAGATCTACCTGCCATTGAAAGCTCCTATCTGAATTGTGCTTAAATGACATTAGGACCAAAGAGAGTAGACCAATAAGAGTAACCGATTTTCTTTTAAAGGTAAGTGTGTTATTACTCAAATATTTTATACAATCACAATATATTTTCCGTAACCAAC
The DNA here is from genome assembly GCA_949748255.1 of Eustalomyia histrio. NCBI lineage: Eukaryota > Metazoa > Arthropoda > Insecta > Diptera > Anthomyiidae > Eustalomyia > Eustalomyia histrio. The sequence continues at coordinate 129,463,960 of OX456524.1, forward strand.
TGTAGTTTATTTAAAAAGGTAATCAATTGCAATCCATAGAAATATATTTTTTAACTATATTTATCCGTCATTCAAAAAAAAAAAAAATTACAGGCATTCAGTAGGAGTTGATATTTTCTGTTAAATGTAAAATTTTATGTTTTCTGTTTCTAAAAATAGAAATTCATGTAATTCCTTTTTTTTTACCAACATAGTTTGTTTTATGCAAAATTATTTCAATAAAAATTACAAGAAATTATTCAAATTAGATACACACACAGAAAATAAAAATATATACATCTGTGTGTGTGTTGTGTTTTGTAAAATTACATACAAATGAAAAAATTTTCAATTTGAAAAACAAACTACAAAAATCCTTTTTTCTACTTTTTGCCAGTTAAAAATTGAAAGTTTTTTTTAAACGACTTTCGATTGCTTTTACTACTTCTGTTGATTATTAAACAATAATTGATTTTTGATTATATTTTCAATTAATTTAATATGTCTTAAGTTGTTTTTAACGCAATAATATTGTGAGTGTATGTAAATTAACGTGTATAGATACCACTTTTAGTTGGCAACACTTCGCACTTTAACGATTTTGGTGTCTCTTGTTGCTCAACTCTCTCTGTTTAGACCAGGGGACCGATTTTGAATGTGTGAAGCTATGAAGTGATAAAAATGTTCTCTACTTCGCAAAGAATCCAATTCTTGATTTAACTTTTGCGAAAACTATCTGTCAAAATTTTATTATATGAGTTTTTTTTTCATGAAAAAATGTGAGTGTTGCACTATTTTACAAACATTGCTTGCGTCGTTTTATTAAATTGATTATTTTTAACATTTTATATTTCTTCTAAAGAGTTAAAGAATTTATAAAAACAATAATCACATTATTTGTAATATATAAACAAAAAATGCTCAAATCGTTTTCGAAAAATAAAACATAATAACCAAAACAAAAAAAAAAAGATTGCCTCCTGTTTCTCTTCCAAAAGTATTTCTTTATATTAAATGTTTATTTTTAAATAAAAAAAATAGAATTAATTTAAGTTTTTCAATCAAATTTTGCGTTAAAATTCACGAAACGAGTGAAATAAAATAAAATTGGCAAATAGTCATCATAACAACATTTTTATACCCTCCACCATATATGGTAAGGGTATATATCAGTTTGTCATTCCGTTTGTAAATATAGGTTTAAGACCCTATAAAGTATATATATTCGTGATCCTTATGCAATTTTAAGACGATTTAGCGATGTCCGTCTGTCTGTCCGTCTGTCTGTCTGTTGAAATGGCGATCACGACGCGAAGACGCAAGCGGGGGTGCCTATTTTTACCCAGATTATTTAACATCCTCCCGAGCAGTTTGGTATTTAAAATGAGCAAAATCGGTCAAGCGGTTCAAAAGTTATGAGTGAAAATGTGAAGGTACCTCTAAATTTTCCATACAAATTTGTACAATTTTTCTGTATCTATTTTGTTTTTTTTCTGTTAAGTAAGTAAAAATGTTATTAAGTCTTCTTATTGTTCGATTACATTTATTGTCTTACATACTATGAGAATGATAACATTCTTAGAGCTATATGTGTGTTACTCAAATACTCAAGACCTCTGTAAATAACATTGCTAAAAATAAATAAATAACATTACTAAAACTAATTAACAAAAGTTTGTTATATAAATTGACAAAACATATTCATATTACAGTTTATACAAAATTTAGTATATACGTATATCATATTCAGCCCCTATGGTGGAGGGTATTCAAAGATTCGGCACAGCCGAATTTAGCCCTTTTTTACTTGTTTTTTTTTCATAGCGAAAATGGGAATCGCTCAAAATGAAAACATGAAATGAAAATGATAAATTATTTATCAATTCGCAAAGAAACTTTATTCGGAATTGGCCACCTGGAATTGTCATTTGCCATTGCCAGTTTGTAGCAACATATTCAGATATTTGATGAATATCGATCGATTTCAAAAGTAAATTTCATTTACAAAACGATTAAAGTGTTATGAGTTTCGATCGATTTGATTTTCCACCTTTGTTTTAATTTCATACCATTTCATTATAAAAATACAACTCTGACTAAAAGTACAACTCTGAGAAATGTCAAATGTAAACAAAAAATATAATCAAATGTAAAAAAAAACAAAAAAAAAAATATAAAAGCAAACATATTCTAAAACAAGAAAATTAATAATATTTGTCAATTATTTAAAATATGGCGTTTGTTACAGCAACCTTTTTGCTTTTATTAGAAGATGAAAGCAAAAAAGAATATATAAAAAAAAAACAGTTAAGGGACAAATAAGATTTTAAGTTTATTCTCTTGACTTTTTGATTCTAACTTTAATAATTAACTTTTCAGATTTATGCAATGTTTTCGATTAAATAAGCAAGGTTTTATGATGGTAATAAATATGATTGGAAACAATTGGAAAAATGCGTCGATTCCACTTATATTGCAGTTAGCAGCTACACTAAGATTTTTAGCAGAAGGTAGTTTCCAAAGATCCGTTGGGAACGATGTAAACATTTCAGTGCATCGTACCACTGTTTCTTAATCTTTGACAAAAAAATGCTAAACTGCCTGGAAAGAAAAATTTGTCCCGGTTTAATAAAATTGTGAAAAGAAATCACTAGGCAATGCTAACGTGATTTCAATTCGAATTCAAACTGAAAATATCGATTTGCATCACATGGCAAATCGATTATTTTTCCATAGAACAAAATGGAATTTGAAATCGATAATACAAAGACGAAAAAAAAACACATCACACCTTTTTCCGATTTCAACACGATTTAGTGCCGAAATCGATTTTGATCACATACCTGATGATTTATACATTTTCCGAAATTTTAACTGTTGTGTCTGATTGCTTGATAAAATATTTCCAATTTTAGCAAGAAAAAAAAATACAAAAATATTTTTCTAATAACGATTTTTTTTTGGTTACTTGTGTTTTAAACTTTTTGATAATTTCATAGATATTTTCCTATATTTTGATAATTTTTATGTAAAAATCGACAATCTTTGAAATGTTAATGACCACAAAGCTGTTTTTAAAGTAAAAAAAAAACTTAAATTTTAAGTGAAAACCAAATATTATTGTAATAACGATCTTTCTCGTTATTAACAATAAATATTTACTCTTTGATTTTAATTAATTTATTTATTAAGAGTAAAGTTAATTTACAATTAATATTACAGTTACAGGAACTGGCTGCAGAGGCCTTCGTCCTTTTATGTTTACATTGGAAAAATTCAAATGTGCAATTTGGTAATTTATAATCAAAAGGAAAAAGTTTATGAAAGTGGAACATTTGCGCAATAACGAATTTTCACATTATTGGCGGCAATTTTTTTGTGTAATTTCGAGTATTTTTCTTATCTTTTTTATGAATTAATTTTTAAATTTCTGTATAATTTTATAGAATTTCCCAATTTTTCAAAAAATTCAATAACGAAATTTTTCGTTATAGGCCTTAGCTTGTAAAAAAAAAATATCATTCAAAGTTTGCTTTCATGTTTTTTGTACTCCAAACAATGATACAAAAAGTGTTCTAAATAGGAAATAATTTGATATATATATTAAAAAATAAACAAAACTTTACACGTCATTAGTTTTTTAGTTGTTTAACTCAATATTCAATTTGATCCCAAAGTGACAGATCGAATTAGATTAAATAAAGGTTAAGATTAAATATATTTATTAAAAGAATTATACAATTGCGTTCATCTTATCAAAAAATTAGGGCATCCAATTAGATCTAATTGTGACAGATCCAATTACATCATTTTATTTGTACAATTATATATAATTTGATACAGTTATAGATTAACGTGCAAAGTGAGATATTATTATAGAGAACTATATAATTTTTTGCAGTGTATATGCAAAAAAATCAGGGCAGATATAATTTAATATAATTAGATCAAATTATATATAATCATCTTTGCACGAACCCTCATACATTTTTACAAAATTTTCAAGCGAGTTCTGGACAAAATTAAAAATCTATAATTTTTAAACAATTTTTTTTACAAAAATTGTCAACAAAATTTTTTTGCTTTTAAATTGTTTTCAGTAACAAATGTTTCGAAAATATATTTTAAACAAATTTTTTAGAATATTTTCTAATCTAAACGCTTACCAATATTAAGTTCGGGCTCTCCCTTAACCGAACTGGCTACCGTAGTGTCCATAACGGGATAGGATTTTATATAATCCGGTGTTTGAGGTCTGGAATCAGCAGCCACTACCATAACCGACGATTGGCCATTAAGAGCCAAAGAAGAATGATGTGAATGTGGATATATAGAGGATGGTTGAGATAGTGGTTGATGATAAGTAACAAAATTATCGTAAGAAGATTGATGTAAAGCTTCGGAGGTGGACACTATGTTGTTGTTATTAATGTGCTGTTGTTGTTGTTGTTGATATAGAGAAGAAGGATTAATACAAGTGTGTTGTTGCTGTAAAGCTTGGGATAATATTAGGGAATTGTGGGAAGAAGATTTTGTTGTGTAAATCACTGAGGAATTGGAAGAGGAGGAATTAGGTGAAAGGGATAAGGAATTAAGGGGAGAGGAAGAACGTTTTATGTTAGGCATTAACGAAGACGAAGACGACGACGCTAAAGATGAAGCAGCAGCACCTGTGGGCACAGTATCCATGTCTGTGACAGGTGCTATTGATGCTACTGATGATGATGAAGATTGACTTCTTATATAGTTTATTTGTCTTTGATTAGATTGTGTGGGTGTTAAATAGTCCTGTGATATGGAAGATTGATATGGACAATGTTGTTGTTGTTGTAAATCTTCCATATTATTAGAATTTGTTATTAGTTTTGTATTTTGATAATAAGCCGAAACACTAGTGTTAGGTGGTAATTTTAAGGCATTTTCCAAATGGGAGCGGCCCATTAGGATATGTGGACCCGATGTGGTAGAAGACGCGGCCGATGCTTCTACTATAGGCATTTGATGTTGATTTGAATTATTATAGTTTTGGGTTTGTTGTTGCATTTGATTTGACATATGACAGATAACTGAAATTTTTGCACTTTGGGCTGGAGCTTCAGCTCCCACTACACTGCTGCTAGAAGGATGACAGTCTGAACTGTCAGCGGACATAACCATTTTCATTTTCTGTTAACAAAATAATTTACATAAAAATAACACTTAATATTTTTACATTTTTTTCTAAAATTTATTCTATTTTTTTTTTTTTTTTTTTGTTTAAAATTTTTAGCAATAGATTTTTTTCAAAATTCTTTTCATTTTACTTTTTTTCAATATTCTTAATTTTTTTCAAAATTTTGTTTTCATACTTTTTCCAAAAAAATTTATTTTTTTTTAAATTTTCATTTCAAAACAATTTTACGTTTTTTTTGTAGCTGTTTTTTTTAGTGAGTTTTAATGTTGTTTTTTTTTTTTTTTTGAATTTTGTTTAAATCATATTACGTATCCGTAAACCGAAAATAACGATCTGCTCATTACGAAGCGCCGCTTGTCAATGAAAGGAAAATCAACATTTACGTTGGATCTTGTTCGTTTTCAGTTCAAACAACACACAGACACACTAAACAACAACGCCAACTAAACTAAAAGACACAGCCGTATTGAAAGAAACCCCTTATTGTTAAAAAAAATATAAATACGTGCAGAGAAAAGACCCTGACTCTCTACATAATTTTTAGTCGTCGCTCTCCAAAAATTGTTGAACTCATGTGCTCTTGAAATAATACAGGATTGTAATTATTTTTTTCTGTTTTGCTTTTTATTCCATAAGTTAATTTTGTGTGTGTGATGTATTATTATTACTCCCCATCATAAGTACAAATATACAAAACAAAATGTACTTATGTATGGCGTATGCTTGGTCACTGTCAATGTTATGTTTGATCGGAGAAACAGATTTTTGTTTTGTTATCTCTCCCTTGTTTTCCAACTGTGAGAATAACTAAAAAAGAGTGTTGAAGTTATTTTCATTACTTAATACATTATTATAATGGTTAGTAATGACAACTTGGTGTTTTTTTTAGCATTGGTGCCTTAAACAGCTGTTTATAATTTTCAGCAACTTCATATATTTTTTTCAACAGATTGTTCTTCCATCAGTTTTGGAATCCAAAACTGATTCTCAGGGATCTAAGTTTAGATCGAATAAGATTCGGAGCTTGCCCGGGGTTTGCCTTCTACGGACATTATTTCGTCCATAAATATATTTAAATCCACAAATATAAAAAATTTCGATCTGCCAAAAGATCTCATTAAAGCCTCTGAAATGGTCAGAAATATCTATGAAAAAATATATGAATAATATCTGTCAGGCAAAGTACTTTATTTCCAACACCGGCTTCGCTTAGGGTATTTCTATTCTGGGGTATTTCCAACAGCACCTAACCTACGCTAAAAAATGATTTTCTGTATAATCGGGCTTCAACCGAGTTTGTGGTCTTCGCTAATTAAATAATCTCTGCGCTTAAAGAAATTTCAGCCACTATTCTACAATAAAGTATTACGACCATTTTGTAAACATTCTTTTTATGTGGATTATAGTTTAAGATTAAGTTCGTGGAGCATTGTCCATTGGCCGACCTAGAGATCTTTAAACAAACTTTTGTTTTTAATTCTTTCGAGATTTATATATTCAAAATTGAGTATCCCAAAGAAAGGACAAGAATATCATGTGGTGAGTCATTTAAACATGCACTGGATTGCACTTATTCTCCTCATACCCCCAAAGTCTGTGACTCTAGTTGTGACTGTATTCCCCTTGTGTTTCTTGTTACAGAAAATTTTATTTATTCCAAATTTTGTAGGGACTTCATCACAAAGTTGAGAAGTTAAAACGCAGCGACTCTCAGTTTTAAAAAAATGAACCTTATGACAGTCACAAGTAGGATATATTATTTCTCAAAAAGAAAAAACAAAACATATTCTTGGCTAAGTGCCTGAATTGTTTCCCAATAGCAGAACCCGATTCCCTATTTATCTTAATGAAAAACCTAAAAAACCGGTATTCAGCTGTGGTTATTCAGCTGTGGATACTGCATTTATTGGTTATTGCAACAAAAAATCAGATGAGGCAATAGTAATTGGATCGTGATTATAAAATTTCGATTGACTAAAAAAAAATGTGGCAATCACAACAGAAAAAATGGGTCACATCATTTGAATCATGCGATTGGCTTTAAATGTGGTTGCCAGTACAAATCTGTCGTTTGTGTGAAACATTTGGAAGTCTACCAGTACGTTGTATAAGAGAGACTTGGAACGTCACTGGAACTTTAGTTTCAGCCACCAGGCAAAGTAATTTATTTCTCTATTCAGGAAGAAAACCATCCTAACTTGGGCCTAAAACAGTAGTATACTTTCTCTGCAAATGGCGAAGACTTTGGATAGACTACTACTATGAGTTTTTAAACCATGCATATTTTGAATTTTGTTATCAAATAATAATTGGCTATAGCTAAAGCTTCGATCTTTACTCTTTTCGAAAAGTTTTTGTATCCATTTTTGCAGATCACCTTTTTATACCCAACTATGTAAAAAAAAAATACCGAACTAGTCGGTAAATACAGTATATATCGATTGACTCACAAGAGGAGTCTTCTGGGATGGATCATCCAATACTTAATTTCGAGAGCGGTCCCAAAATAAGCCGACCTGACGTATTGATGGCATTAGTAGTTCGAAAAAAAATTACTTTGTTGAAAAGTGACAATCCTATAGAACATATGTTTTAAGGCGCCAAGTTGTTTAGTATTTTTTTTTTGAAGCTATTAAAAATAAACGATCTCAGCGAATTTTTAAATATTGAAAAAAAACGATCAAAATTAATAATTAAAATTCGAATTGCTTTATTACGCACCCTATTCGCCAGATTTAGCTACCTCGGATTGACAGTTCTTACTACACTCAGAAAAAAAGTTAGTAGAAAAATTTGTAAACGTTTTCCAATACCACAAAACAGTTTTGTACTGATGTTTAGCTATTTACATTTTAAAAATTTCAGAATTTTTACAGAATATTTACAAATTTTTGCTGCTTATGTGTTAAAATAAGCAAAAAAAAATGTTCTAATTTAAAAAAAGTGGATATTGAAGGAAATGTTATTTCTAAATAAAACTTACACCTACAAACTCAAAATGCCTTAAAATACTACATAGATTAAAAAAGGAATCGGAAGTGAAGATACCGACTCATGTCTTAAAATAGCACCAAAAAGTTTTTTAGTTTTAAAAATCAGTCCAACAATTAAATTTTGACCTTAAAGGTAAAAAAATAAATTACTAAAAATGTTTTTCAAAACAGAAATTACCAAATTAAAACAAAATGATAAATTCGTTTATGTTTTTATAATTTTAAAGCATTTGATTATGTTTTTAATTTTGTCAAAAATATTTTTTGAATAAATAAAAAAAAAAAAAAATGTTGATGCTCGATAAAAAAATAAATTTGAAATTTTTTACAAATATTAATAATATTTAGTAATTTTTTTCTGATTTTAGCAAACAGATTTTAAATTCCATTTTACATAAAGTTTACTAAAACTTAGTAGCGGCAGCTAATTTTTTCTACAAATTTCATTCTACTACACGTCATCAGACATATACCGCTGGGCCGAAATTAGCAAAATTTTTCCATGATAACAGCAAAATTTTCAGTTGCCATTACAGACTTTTTTTGGTGAGTGATGTAAACAGCGAATCGAAACTATTATTGAATATCACTGCAAAAAGTGTATCGAGCTAAAAGGAGATTATGTTGAGAAATAAAAAAAAAATTCCCAAATTTGTTGTCTTTGCTTTGTTAGATCGGCTAAAAATGCGTGTTTTATAATTTTCTCTCCTCCATCCCATATGCAAATTTTGAGGTATCCCTGGGGATACATTTCTTTCCAGTATTTCGCATTTAAAGGTTATACGACCTTAGAAGCCTGCTGAAAAGCATCTATGTTGAGGCAAGATTAGATTTTAGAGCGCTAAAAAACCTTTTGAAAAATTTATTCTGGAAACATTTAAAAAAAAATACTACCTCAGTTATGGAAATTAAGTTCATTGTATCTAGCGCTTTTTTTCTTCATATAATAAACATCACTGTTTCTGTTCGGTGGATGAGCGTATTCAGGGCTATATGTTATTATATTATTTAGATAAAGTATTTAACACAAAATTTTCAAAAAAAAGAGACCGACATAGAACTATAGGCAAAAGCACGTGTGAGGGTTTGGCGAATATACGAGTACCAATACAAAAATAAAAAAATCTCTGTGTGTATGATGATATACAAAATATACCTCCCCCCTTATATTTTCGTTTTGTATTATATTCCAATTCAGCCTGTAACTTTCTCTATGTTGTCCTAGGTTAAAAAAACAAAAACAAAGACCATATATATCCCGTCATCTATTTCCATTCACTCTTTTTGCCCTCCCCCAGACATGAAAATGCATTTTTCTCTTTGTCATTATTTTTTTTTTTTATATTTCATTCAATTATAGTCTTTATATGCTGTTGAAAGTATTATTAACCTTTAAATTGAATTTTTGTAGATTTTGGGTTAATAAACTTTTTTTGCCCTTCAATACTTTGTTTGAGTTGAGTATCTGACGGTTACATATTCTCAATATTTTAAGAAGAATATTTTTTTTTTTTTAATTTTTAATTATTATTACATTATTTTTTCATATATTGAAAAGTTCATTGATCGTGTGATTGTTTAGTGTGTATTTCATAAATTTATTTAATTAACCATGTTTTCGATTAAGAAAAAACAAAGTTTATTCTTTAAGCCTTACCTCGATAAAACAGTCATTGACATTTTTTTGTTTGGGATTTTTTTTTGAAAATGACTTCAATGATTTTTTTTTATAAAAAGTGCAAAAAGTTTTTTGACATTATAAGTCAGTAATTTATTCTAGGTACTGCAGTTTTTAAATACTTCCTAAAAAGTAACTAAGAATCTGAGAAATATAATTAAAAAAAAAAAATAATAATAAACTTACTTCAGGCCACAATGTTTTATATAAAAAAAAAATTATATACAAAAAAATCTGACTCTGGACTTTGGAAAAATCATGACTGAAGATATTGAGAAAATTTTGGCAGAACAAATGCGAATAACCTCGATAACAACTTTTGCTGCAACAGTACAGGTTGGTTGAAAAGTTCCTGCGCTCGAAATGAAAGAATACTGTTTTTGTTACGAAATATATTTTTTTATTCAATATAATCTCCTAGAAGCTCAATACACTTGTTCCAATGATCTTCCAAATATTTTATCCCATCCTTATAATGGTTTTCCGAAAGCTCTGCAAAAGAACTGTCTACGGCTGATATGGCTTTCCACGGAATTGTTTGAGATTTCTCAAGAGATAGTAGTCACTGGTAGCCAAATCTGGTGAATACGGTGGATGTTCAAGCAATTCGTACTTTAATTCTTTGAATTTAGCCATCGTCAAAACACTTTTGTGAGCAGGTGCATTGTCTTGATAAAAAATGATTTTTTCTTCTTTAAACCAGGTCTTTTCTCACGAATTTTTTCATCCAGCTGATCCAAAAGGCTGCAATAATATTCAGAGTTGATTGTTTTACCTTTCGGAAGATAATCCATCAGCAAAATTCCTTTTGCATCCCAAAAAACTGATGCCATAACCTTCTTTGCTGATCGTTGTGACTTCACCTGCTTTGGAGCTGAACAACAAGCTTCAGTCCATGGTAAACGTTCCTGTTTCAATTTAGGATCATTGTGGTAGATCCAAGTCTCATCCATAGTTATAAAACGACGCAAGAAGTCGCTTTTATTTGGCTTAAAACGCTCCAAATTACGCTGAGAAATTTGTTTTCGATCCAGTTTTTGTTGAATTGTTAGTGTGTGCGGCAATAACTTTCCAAACAGTTTTTTCATACGTAATTCTTTATGTAAAATATGGAGTACTCGTTCGTCTGAGATACCTAAGCAATTAGCAATTTCACGCTTAGTCAAACTTGGATCTTCACTAACCATATTAATCAATCAATGATTTCTGCTGCGTTTGCAGTTTTTGGCCGTCCGTCGCGTGGATCATCTTCAAGGCTGGTACGACCACGTTTAAATTCACCAGCCCAAAATTCAACGGTGCGTTTTGAAGGTGAGGACTCCTTATACACTTCTAACAATTGTTCATAAATTTCCTTTGCTTCTAAACCCTTCAAAACAAAGAATCTAATGACTGCACGATGTTAAATTTTTTCCATATTAAAAAAATCAATGACACGTCAACTTCAAATGGCTTGTAAACAAAGAAAGAATTAACAGAATGACTTGCAACTTTGCCAACTTGAGAAAAAAAGTTTGGAGCTAGCAGTGCCATCTCTTGGTGAGCGCAGGAACTTTTCAACCAACCTGTACAATTAAATTGTAGATTCTTAAGAATTTTGCAATAAATAATATTCACCACAATTTTAATGAAATTTCAATTGAAACAAAAAATTTTAATGAAATAATAATATTTTCCAGATCCTTTGAGATGTGAACAGAACTGGCTGTAGATCTGATTAGATTTGTCCATAAATGCCATAACTAATCATATATGATCACATCTGGCATCATATATGATTAGATCTGGCATCTGGCTACTTAGATTCCATAATATATAATTACATTTAAGCAGATCTGATCAGATCTAATCTTTTTTACACAGAAGTTTATTTTTTAAACAAAAATTTTTAAACTGCTCAAGTAAATAAGACATTACGAAATTTATCATATATTTTTAGATATGAACAGATCGGTCATCAGATATGATCCTACGTGAACAAATCTACTCAAATCTGGCCATAAAAATCACCCAATTTTCCATAATTCTTTAGATATGAACAGATCTTGCCATAAAATGTATTGAATATGCCATAAACTTATCATATAAGATCAGATCTGGCACCAATTATTTTTAGTGTTAATAACGATTAAATCTAAACTGATCAGATCTTATCTATTTTAGAAATTCCGCAAAATTTAAAAATAAAATAACCCAAAGAAAAGCACTAAAAAAAATTTATTTTAAATTCAATATTTCGGTGCTGTTGACAAATTTTTTACTCACGCCAACATTTTCCATATTCTTCTTATGTCGGATCACTATCGGCCCTTCCTTGGTATTTTAAACTGACAACTTAATCTTTAAACTGTTAAACTTTTAATGCATATTAATTCAATGAAGGAAGTGGATTAACTTAAATCAAGGAGTTAAATTTTAATATTAATATTTTACCCATAGTTAGTATTTCCGATGGAATTGTTAGAGGGTTAAAACTGTAGATCTTTTCATTACTCTTATATAAATTATTTGCTAAACTCAGCGAGAATTACAACACCAAATTATTTTACCAATGCAACTTAGTTGAATATGTCAGTAATATTTTCTCTGCATTATAATTTTTGAAAAATGCTGCTTTCAAAGTGATAGTTAAATTTCTGATTAAAATATTTTTAAATTTATATTTTTAACTTCCTTATTGTTACTTTCTCAAAATTATCAAGAAGAACCTCGAAATTTTTATTTTATACATACATATGTGTGTATAAAGTAAAAATAAAATGAACAAACCAACCACTTGATAAGAATATGCATATATGACGAACAAAAAAAAAAAAAAATAAAAAAAAGAAAAGAAAAATAAATATATACAATCACAATAACTGAGACGACCACGCGACGATAACCATATAAAGAAATTGCAATACATTTGCAACAAAAGGTCAATGGTATGAAGCCAAGTTCAGTGGAGTATTTTTTTCGCACATTTTCAAAATTGTATACATATATTTTTTTATTTTTTTTTGTAAAATACATATTAAACCTCAAACACATACAAATAAATTGTATATAAATACATCTTAATTGCATATAAATACAAATAACTGGTAGCGTTTCCTTACATTTAAAAAAAAAAAAAAAACTGTATGAAATATGAGTAATTTTTGTAAAAAAAAGAAAAAAAATTTTCACAAATTGTAAAAAACAAAATAAATAAACTGATTGCAACATATTGTTTTTTTTTTCAGTTTATAAAAAGATGAATAAACTTTAGTAAAAAAAAAACAGTTTCACTTTATTGCAAAGTTCAAAAACCTTTTGAAAAAATTAAAAAAAAAAAATAAATAAAAAAATATTAAAAAATGTATATACAAAGTAATGAAATAATAAACTTTCGCGTTTTTTATTTCAGTATACCCACAAAAAAAAAAAATCACCTGTACTAATAACAAAATTTGCCGGCTTATGAAGAAAACAATAAAACTCAAAATTGATTTTTTTTTTTGCATTAAAGTTTTCAGTATTATACGAAACTTTTATTTAGTTTATTGCTTTTGTTTATAAGTTTATTTTCAAATAAATAAATATTTGATTTACAATATTAAATTTCGATACGAAGCTATAATAAACCACAATAAATATGAAATTTATAAAAAAAGTGTATTTAAAATATACACTCACAATATTATTTCGTTAAAAATAATCTAAAATACATATTAAATAAATCGAAAATACAATCAAAAAGAGGACTACTGATTTTTCATTATATTCAGCCCATTTTCTTGTTTATTTTTAATCATTGTTTAATAATCGACATAAGTAGTAAAAGCAATCGAAAGTAGTTTAAAAGAATCATCAATTTTTAACTGACAAAAAGTAGAAAAAAACGATTTTAGTGGTTTGTTTTTCAAATGAAAATTTTTTGTATTTGTATGTAATTTTTCAAAACACAACACACACAGACGTATATATTTTTTTATTTTCTTGTGTGTATCTATATTTGAATAATTTCTGGTAATTTTTATTGAAATAATTTTGTATATAAACAAACTATTTTGGTAAAAAAAACAATAAGGAATTATATGAATTTATATTTTTAAAAACATCAAACATAAAATTTTACATTTAACAGAAAATATCAACTCCTACTGAATTTCTGTAAATTTTTATAGTTTGTTTTTTGAATGACTGATTCAAATAGTTAAAAAATATATTTCTATGAATTTCAATTGTTTCTTCGTTTAAAAACAAACTTTACGTATTACTTTTTAAATAAACTACATTCGGTTACGGAAAATATATTGTGAGTGTACAAGATAATTATTGCAAGTTAATTAAACATCATATCAATACGGTAATTTTCTTGGAATCATCTACTAATATTTAAACCTCTAATCGGCAAAGTCCCTCTCCCTCCCCCTTCTCCCGTGGGTCTGAATCGAAATATTCTAGACACAAATCGGTCATGTGTTACCGATTGTTTAGATTTCTATTAAATTTCACCTTGCCGTGTTAAAAGATTAGATCTGATCGTATTTGTTTAGATCTAATTGAATATGTTTGATTCTAGTTATATCTGCTGCCTGATCTATTTAAGGGATCTGCAAAATTATATGATTTTTGCGTCCACATCTAGTCATATAGAATCATATCTATAGCCAGATCTCTTCATATCTAAAAATATATTCTAAATTTTCTAATGTTTTGGTCCAGATATGATAGCCGATCTTAGTTGCTTTGTTTAAGAAATTCATTTAAGGAGTTATTCGGAAAAAATATGATTTTATAATTAGAATATTTTAAATTTTTGTTTAAAGTTGAGATGGATGAGATTGGATTTAATTATAAATGCTGCGCTAAATCTGTCTAGATTTGTTCAGATCTAATAAGAAATGCCCTATAGACATTTTGTGCAGCCTCGTTTTGCCAATCACCTTAGTAGGCACAGATTTCTAAATTTCCAAGGAATGATACCCTTCTGCTGCGAAGCCTAGGACAAAAGCAGAGTTATATGTTCCGCCGTCTCGACATCCAATTTGCAAAGCCTACAATTGTCCGTAACAAAAATACCCCTAGTCTATAAATGGTAATTAAGATTACAGTATCGAGTAAAAAATCACGTAAAGGTCGCTACCTAAAACCTTCCTGCCCAGGGAGAAAAGTCTCCACTAAATGATGCAATAAATTTATTTGGTAATTTATTTTGGACGCTGGTTAATGGTAACATTGTGATACTAGATTCCCTCCACATCCTAAGTTCTTCTCTAATATATACCACAAGCACACCTCAGAAAGGTTTAGGGCCAAAAAAGTGACGACGGGCCCCGGTCAACCGGTCAGCCACTTCCTTGCCCACGTGCCCAGGAACTCAGTTTAAATAAGTATATTGCATCCACCGAGTCTATTGATAGACACCCACACAGGCTAAGTGCAAGGCCCTGTAAGCGGCCCCTTTTGCTCCACCTTGGGCCAGCATGTTGTAGGACCAGCCTCTAATAGGCATTTAATGCCCTAGTAGATAGTGTTCGTTCCAGGAAAGAGTTCAAGAGTAACTTTAGGAAACCAAACAACATCGGAAAAGCCCACGATCGTCTTATTAATCGTGGGCTCCAACAAATTGAGCTTACTGCACTCAGCGAATGGTACCAGAATCTTCTTGGATTTGTTGATAAAAAGATCTTAGATTTGCCTTCAATTTTGTGTACTAATTGGATCTGAACTGTCGAAACAAAAGTGATTGCGAACCTAAGTTTTGACGGCCCACCATAAACACCCTCTGGAAGCTCAAAAGTAGGGCACACCTCGAGCATATGAAAATTTTTAATACTTTCAATTTTTTGATTTATGGATAATATTAAACATCAACAAAAACACGCTCACATATTTGGGTTATATTTTAATTTTTAAAAGTTATTTATATTTCAAAACAAAACTTTGAATTTTTTAAAAACCTGGTGCCATTTTTTTACTATCTACAAAGCCAAATTGACAAAAAAAATTATTGCAATTTCTTTTAAAGGCTTAAAATTATTGTGCTTTTTAAGTTGAAAATTAAAAAACAAAAAAAAACGACATTTTAGCAAATTTTGACAAATTTTATATTTTCACTAGAGAGAAATTTAATGAAAAATTAGAAAAAGGAAAGTCCACTTTAGTCTGAATTTAGATCGAACCTAACCAAATTCAATTGAGTTTATATTCTTGGCCCAGTTGAAACTTATCTAGCAAAATAAATTCACTCCTTATTTAAGCAAATAACGGAAAGGGGGTTTATATGGGGGCTATTGTTACATTCAGATGTAAAGATTAAATTTTAGGAATAAATATTTCAAGAAAAGTCGAAGTTCAAATTTGAATGAGAGACTCACTAAATACGACAAAGGGCTCCATTTTCCCACCGTTGGCATATTAATATTTTGAAAAATTTAAGCTAAAAAAATATTTTTTTTTTTTTTATTGCAAGCATTTTCAGAACAATCCTCGTATTTTACGGATAAGTCATGTTTTGATATAATTGCTTAATAGGTGCAATATTTCTCAAATAACAACACTAACAAATTCAATTCCAGGAGTGTATATCCAGATGATTATACACTAAAATGGCGCCAATTGGCGACGAGCATTTTATATAAAATGTAGAGTATATGAAATTTGTAAAAAAAAAAACAAACACTTTAGCGTTCAATGACCTTTTAATATAATCAACAATATAAATTTTGTAGTGCATTATTATGTTGGCAAATTCATGGATTCAAGTTGTTGGTAGTGTTTTGTACACAATTTAAACTTGTTAATATTTACTCTCACTAAGATCAATGCCATTTTCTTATTGCTTATTGTACAAACAAAGAAATACAACTACTACGAGTAGTAATAATATTTTAGTTGCTGTTACTATTATTATGATTATTGTTATTATTTTGTTGATGCTTGTAAGGAGAATCAACAACACTTACTACTATGTGACTATGAACAACATGATTGTTGCTAAAATCGATTCGGTTGCTAATGTGTGAGTGCAAAGAAAGAAAATATATGGAAAATGTCATTAAACCTATTTTTATTGGCAAACATAAACATTCATTCAAGTCATATAATTTTAAAACTATTTTAATTTTTGTTTTTTTTTTTTTTTGTTTAACAACAATCAAATTGTTGTTAGATTGATGTTGTTATTGTGGGTATACATGTTGATTATGATCATGATGGGGTCTCTAATAGTGTCTATTGGCATGTGATTAGTTGGAAAATTTTTAACTAAAAAAATATTTGCTTTTTTATTGTAGTTGTATTTTTATTTATATTAAATAAAAAAAGAAAGTGGTTGCACGACTTTGTTATAAAAAATATATATATAAAATGTGCAACATTTATTTTATAAATATTTTTTATAAAATTTCTATTACAAAATAACAAGAGAATGATTTGTAAGGGCTTTACCAAATCTTTTGTATATCCTTTACCAGGAATGATAAAAATCTAAATCTAATAATGTGGTATTAAAAACAATGTATCGCCAGCTTAATATTGATTTGACCCAACGACCATATTCGAAAAAATTATGTTAGGAGTTGATAAGATTATATTCTAGAGAACTTCAAAATTTAAGAAATTCATTATAAAAAACTACAAATGTTGGAAACTTTTTTCTAAAGTAAAACTTTGAATTAAGAGGACATTCAAATAGAAGAACACTCGGAGAAAGTGATTGAAATCTAAAGGCTTTTCCAATTCAGAAAGTTGAACGGTACGTAAACAAGCATAATTTGCGCTTCTGTAGCACTGAAAATCCACGTATCATTCACGAAGAGCAATTACATCCATTTAAAGTCCCTGCATGGGAGCGTCTTTTAAGAAAAGACACTTGACCGATATAATCTTCAAAAATTAACATTAAAGAAAAACTTTTTCTTAGTATGTCGATGAATTTTAATGATATAAAAAACATGTATAAAATAAGTCCGCCGGCATTTCTATTGGAAAATAATATGAGTACTAAGAACTTTTTCGTATAGAAAAATTCTCCAATTCTAAGAACATTTTGTTATAGAAAAATCATTATTCCTATGACAACTTTCCAAAATTCTAAGAACTTTTCCCTGCAGAAAACATCTTACGATTCTTTAAACATAACCTCAGGATTTTTTTTTTAATTTTTTTTATCAGATATAAGAGAAAAAAATTCTCAGAAACAGACGATTTTTTTAAAAAAAAAAAATTTATCAGTTTCTGAGCAGCAGTTTAATAGGGGCTTTTTTTATGAAGGAGTTTTTTTTGGAAAAATTCTTAGATTCTGAGGACTTCTTTTCTATAGAAAATTGTTTTTTGAATATGTCACTTTTTTCTTATTTAAAATACTTTCAGATTATGCTATGACGACTTTTTTCTATAGAAAACCCCTCAGACTGTTTTTTTAGAAAAAAACTTCAGATTTTTGAAAGATTATTCAATAAAAAGCCATCTCGAGTTCTGAGGACTTTTTTCTACAGAAATCCCTCAGATTCTTAGGACTTTTTTTTTACTGACAAATTTTTTGAAATCTAATAACATGGTCCGTCAAAAAGTCTTCAGATTTTTAGAACCTTTTCATTTCGAGAAACCTCTATAACCAAGAAATTTTATCTGCAGAGAAACTTCATATTTTGTACACTTGCTATGGGAAAAATGATTGTATTTTAAGGATTTTTTTCTGTAAAATCAATCCTTAGATACTGAAGACATTTTCTTATAAAATACCTATCAGATTCTAATTACTATTTTTGATGAAACACCTTCAGGTTTTGAGGACTTTTTTCAGTAGAAAAAATTCTAAATGGTTTCCTAAAATATTTTAATCCATTTTATATTTATTGTCAAGGCAATCGAACTCCACAAACTATTTAAGTTCAAAGAAGGTGACAATAAAGGCCATTTGAAGATCCTTAACGAGGCCAGTTCCATAAAGAACATGCCACTATGTAGTGATCAAATAAATCCATTGATTGAACTAGGAAGAAAATACAGAAACGACCAAACTTCTGGAAAGGAATCTTGTGAGAACAAGGATAATTTTAATGTCGGACAGCCAGGCTGTAATAAGGGCCCTGAAAAACCCCATCTATCACTATAGATCAGTGCTAGAGTTCCATAAAGCCTTCAACCAACTGGCGACCAATAAAAAGGTAACACTTATTTGGGTACTCGGTCAAAGTGGGCATGAATGCAATGAAAAAGCTGATACACAAGCGAGACTTGATGCGGAACTGCCATTTTTAGGCACGTGTCCTCAATTTGGTTTCACCAAAAAAGACATCACAAATATGATATCGGATCTGATCAAGACGAAATCCATTGAATATTTGTACTGCTACTCAAGGCTGCACTGAAGAACAACTGAGGAAATTACTAGATCTACTTGGTCGCGGTGCTGGAGATACAGACTACTCAACCCATCTACATCGTAAATCGTATTGTCAAGATAATCTATTTTAGTACAAAACTAAAGTTATTAAAACCAAATTTTAAAGCTTTGCCAGAGATATTTAAGAGCAAAATTAGTTTTAAACTAAATTATAGATTTTTTAACACTTTATTTTAAAGTCAAATCGTAAGTATTTTAGTACTAAAATTTTATGTTATGCGAGTTTTAGATCTTAGTCAAATAATAGACTTATTAGTAATAAATTATTTTGAAATTCCGGTGTACTTATTTAGACCACTTAAAATTTAAGTGTTATATCCAAATAATTTTTTTTAAAAATTTTAGGAATTGAAAAGTTTAATTTAAAATATTTGTATTTTTTTTTTAATACTTGTTTTTATACTAAATCGTGAAACTTTAGCAATTAATTTCAAAAGTTTTATAGCAACAGCATTAGAAAAAATACCAGTTAACTATTATAATCTCATTATCCTTGAATGTTCTAAAAGTTCATTTGCCTTAACTATCTTATCAGTATGTCACTTGACAAGGTATAAAAAACTATTTTGCAACAAAATCAAATATAGTTTATTGAACCATTTTTCGGCCAAGGTCTTCAGCAAATTTTGCTAAAATTCGCCAAAAACTAAAAAAACTGTTTACTGGCAGTTTGATGATAATAAAGCTTAATTTATATAAATAGTACAAGAATTTGATATTAACAAAAAATTATACAATTTAATGTTTATTCAAGAATTTAACAGTTCCTAGACATAAACCAAACCAATACGTGTTTAATGTATTAAAATAATTTGGCATTAATAGTGTGACCTTGTTCAGCAAAAAAAAAACATCTGATTCTAGAACATACACCAGTTATGTTTGCCACTTAAATATCAAAATTAATCTAATATTTGATACTAGGCAGATATGTCTGCTTATTTAAGAATTTTTTTTTAATGCTGAAATGATTATATTATTGCTGATAAGCAAACCTTGAAAATTTGTTATCGAATTTTCAACTTTTATTTTGTAAATTTGCAACAAAAAAAAAATAAAAATTGGTAATAACAAATTGACTAACCCTCTATTCTCTTTCTATTTTATTAAAAGAGGTTGCCATCACCTCATATTAATAATATTTTAGTATGTACTAAGTGTGGGTGGTGCGAAATGGCTAAATAAAATCTAAACTAAATTCAGATTTCCAAATTTTTATGGAATTTAAAAATTTTTTAAAATATTTTTTCAAAAAAATTTCAAAACCTTTTGTCAATTTGTTTAGCCACCTCCCACTTAGCCTCAATATCGTTATAGAAAACTAATTTTTGTTCTTTGAGTTTAAATGAGAAACCTAATTGTAGACTTCTTTGTTGTTAATTTAAGTGAAAACAAGTAAAAAAGGCTTAAATTCGGCTGTGCCGAATCTTTGAATACCCTCCACCAATGTTCTCTATTGGTTTTTGATACAAACAATGTAAAAAACTTTTGAAGTAAAATTATGGAGGTGAAAAAAATTTTTGAGGTGAAAAACTTTTTTAGATGCGGAAACAAATTATTTACGTGAAAAAAATTTTGTGATGAAAAAATTTTTTTAGGTGAAAAAAATTTTTTGTGGTGAAAAAAAATTTTAGTGGTGAAAAAAATTGTTTGAGGTCAAAAATATTTGAGGTGTACAAAATATTGTTAATTTCTAAGCGATTGGTGAAAAAAATATGAGAAAATATATATACCAGTCGCTACTATGAAATTGTACTAAAATACACCAATTTGTATGGAAAATTTAGAGGTATCTTCACATTTTCACCCATAACTTTTTAACCGCTGAACCGATTTTGCCATTTTCAATACCAAACTGCTCGGGAGGATGTCAAACAATCCAGGTAAAAATAGGCACCCTCGCTTGCGTCTTCGCGTTCTGATCGCCATTTCAACAGACAGACAGACAGACGGACATCGCTAAATCGACTTAAAATTGCATAAGGATCACGTATATATATACTTTATGGGGTCTTAGACCTATATTTCGACATGTTACAAACGGAATGACAAACTGATATATACCCTCACCATATATGGTGGAGGGTATAAAAAGACTCAATAGTGGATTTGTTAGTACTAAATTTGTTTTGCTTGCCAAGTCCAATCATAATAACTTTACTTCGAAATTTTCTTACTGAATTTTCTTTTAGTACTTATAAGAAAAATTCTTAAGTACTTAATTAAATTTAGTACTATCTTCGTGTGTATAATGTTATTTTGTACCAAATTGATGTATGTTATTTAAAGTTTTTTAGTACTAATTTTTTTTTGCCTGGAAGATTCATTGTACCATATTTTAGTACACAAATTTTCCTTGTTTAAATTTAGTACCATATTGGTGTGTATAATGTTATTTGTTTTAGTACCAAATTGGTATATTTTATCTAATGTTTTTTAGTACTTCTTACTTTTCTTCTTACTGTGAGCTTTATTGTAGCTGCTTTTTGTACTAAAATCTGTCTGTGCTTTTTTGTGGTTGTTTAAGTACCAAATTTGTGTGTACAATTAAATTAAATTTAGTAAATTCGTAAATTTTACCTAATGTTTTTTAGTACAAAATTTTAATTTTGGTTGTGACTTTCATTGTACCAGTTTTTAGTACTAACATTTTTTTTGGCTTATATGTGGTTGTTTTAGTACCAAATTTGTGGATTTTTAGTTTTTTAGTACTTTTTAGTACTTAGTACTTTTAGTTTTTTAGTACTTAAATTGAAGTCCACCAAAATTGTATATTCAATTAAATTTAGTATAATATTGACGTGTTTAATTATATTTGTTTTATTACCATATCTGTGTATTTTATTTAGTTTTTTTTAGTACTAAATTTTCTTTTTAGCTGTGAGCTTAATTGTGGCTGTTTTTAGTACAAAATTATTTTGTTTGGCTGTGAGCTTAATTTTAGCAGTTTATAGTATTATTATTATTATTATTTTTTTTTTTTGGTGTTTTTGAGTTTGTTTTTGTACCAAATTTGAGTATTCAGTCTTAGTTTTACAGTACTAATTTTTTTCCTATATTAACTGATAGTGTCTTTAGCACCAAATTTGTGTTTTCAGGAGTATTTGTTTTAATACTCAGTACTCTTTCTGATTGTAAGCTTAATCAGAGTTTTTTTTGTACAAAATAATAATTGTAGCTGTGTACATAGCAAATTTTGTGTGTGCAATTATAGTTTTCTCTTTTTTTGTACTAAATACCTATTGTGTACAATCGCAATTGTTTTAGTTGCAAATTTGTATTTTAATCACTTTTGTATTAGTACCGAATTTGTATTATTTATTATATATTTCGAATTTCAATCAGAAACCTGCAAATTCTTGGTTCCAAATGTCTGTTAAGACTTACTATTATTGCTGTAAAGGTAATAATACTCAACAGACTTATTAAACATGCATATAAATTGAGTACTAAATGATCTTTTATGTGATACTAAATTGCCTTTATTTACTTTTGGTTATTAATATTAATTCTGTGATCAAGTGCTTATCATTCACAATTTATTCTTAAATTTAAATTGTATATTCTTTAGAGCTTAAAATTCCTTCTAAGCTTAATCATAATTTTTAGTACTAAATATTTTTTACTCAATCGAAAACGGAAACCGTTAGTACTTTTTAATTTTAATCGCTAAACTATATTTTGCCAATAATTTTTTGGAAGCAAGATATTTAGTACTGATTTCTTTAAACTTTTAATTAAGCCTTTAAGCCTTAAATTTGTTTCTCGTATATTAAAAGCAAATTCTTCTTTAATGTGAATTTTTACTAATTTTTTTATTTAATTAAATTGCATTATTGGTTTTTTGTATTTTTAAATTTTATTGCGATAAAGTTTCAGTTCCTTATCTTAAACCTTTAGTTTTTATTTGCTTTAAAAGAATTATTCCATTATCTGGCCACCCTCCTACTTTTAACGAATACTCTCTAATCATTGAAAATGAAATGACGAAAAGTAATTTTATTAGTAACAGATAAGGACACCAAACTTTTACTATATATTTATTTATATACAGGATTTCGTGCTGGTGACCTTCATTTTTTTTTGTCGAAAAAATTGCGATAATATATTTTTTAAGATAAGACAACAAAAATTATGTTTTTAATATGAAGAAAAAAAAACGAAATCGATATTACGTTTTTAGCAAAAAAAAAAAAATAAATATTTTTTGCAACACCACTTGTGATTTATTTAATATATTTATTTTATTTATTTATTAATCATATAATTACAAATTATATGTTAATACCTTAACCGAGCACTAGCAATAAAAGCCTTCGGCTCGTTGTAGCGAAAACAGACCAGAGCCTCTGGTGGGAATTGAACCCACGACCCCTGCACTGATAAGCTAGCACGCTATTAACTAGCCTACCGGGGCGCTCATTTATTTAATATATAAAAACATTTATTTCGGCTCGTTGTAGCGAAAACAGACCAGAGCCTCTGGTGGGAATTGAACCCACGACCCCTGCACTGATAAGCTAGCACGCTATTAACTAGCCTACCGGGGCGCTCATTTATTTAATATATAAAAACATTTATTTAATGAAATATTCTTTAAAATTAAGAGATTGGGTTTTAAAGACTAAAAAGGATTATAAAGTTAATTTACACAAAAAAAATAATATTTGAAGCTAGAATTTTTCAAAAAGTTTGAAATAAATGAATTGAATTGTGTTACCAGATTCCTTATATGACTGCCTTAGGTACTTAACTCGTACTCTTTAATTTATTGATCGTGTTTTTTCATTAAATTGTGAATACCCTAACACTATCATATGTACACATTAACTCATTTCTAGTTGATTTTTTTCTAAATTACGCATATTATCGTTTTTTTTTTTTTTTGTGTAGATATTATATCATCTACATATACACATTAAATTGTATACATTAGATCCATGAACTCGGTCTATTTGAAGGCCATTTATGTTAAAATTTATACTACACTTTTTTCAAACGTAGGCCTTTTTGCTAATTTAAGTTAAATTTTTGTTATTTAAGCGTTTAAAAAAACATCATGTATTTTTCTATTAACTAGACATATTTTTAATTATAACACTGTGCAACAAATTTAGGGGTTTTATTGTAGACCATATTACGCAAACAAAATGCAAAAATAAATTTTTGCGCTTCTAGGCCACTGCGGAAACACGTGGCATTCACTAAAAGCCATTAAATTCACTTAAAGTCACTGCATGATGACAATTACGCCTGAGGTGTCATCGGGCCTTATTTTTTTTCGAGGTCTGGCCACTGTGACTGCTGAGTCATACAGAACCATAGTTAACGTCTTTATATGGCCGCAAATAAATGAACTGGGGCTGAAGTACATGTGATTCCAACAGAACAACTTAACTGCGACAATGAACATTTTGAAGGATGCATTTCCGCGTCGCCTTATTTCTCGTTTTGGCGATTTGCAGTGGCCAGCAAGAACGCCCAAATTAAACCGTTCAAGACTTTTTTCTTTAAGGTTTTTTAAAGTCACGTGTCTATTGCTTGTTCCACAGACTGTGGAAGCTCTTAAAGAGAATTTTGGGCAAGAATGCGAGAACTTATCGCCCTAAGTTATTTTTAGAACGATGGAAAATGCATTAAAAAGAGCCCAAATGATAATCAACAATGGCAGCGACCATTTGAACTCTTACAAATTATTTATTTTGGCTCCAAAATACTGCTATTTGTAATTCTCATTAAGTTTGAATTTTTCTTTACTTAATTAAAATTAAAGAAAACTTATTATATAAATATATAGAAGTATTTTATACAACTTTCCTAATATATTTTTTTCATTCATCATATTTAAATTATAATTCATTTATATTAATCATACCCTAACCGAGCACTAGCAACGAAGACTATCGGCTCTGATGGGAATTGAACTCACGACCCCGAGCTAGCACGTTACCAACTATGTTATAGTGTCACATTGGACAAAAATCTATAAAATTTTTCATCATAAATATTTATGGAAATCTTTAAGTTTTTTTCCTGAGTGTATATACAGTAAAAAAAAAACTTCTATAATTTGTTTTAAATATTTAGTACTGAAATTTAGTTTTAAAGTTTGATTTAGTTTGAATTACAAACTATTAATTAAAGTTGGCCTTTCGTAACACCTGTTCTTTAACAAAAAAAAAAACATCTTAAAATACTTTTTTTTTTAAAAGCAATTATAATTTCTTTTGAAAACCCTACCCATTAAACCATAAAGAAATCAGAAAAGACCTAATAACTTATAGCAAAACATAAAACAAAACAAAATGAAACCAAGTCTTTTAATTTTAATGCAAAAAACAACTTTTTGCAAAAAAATCAAAGTCCGCCTTATTCTTTTTTTTACAAAGTATTCTCAAATGAAGACAGTCTTTGCAAAAATTATAATAAAAAAAGCAAAAAAAAAATACGAAAACATTACAATTCATGCGAAAGTGAATGACCTCCATTAACCGCCATTATAACATACATACACACACACACAATCTGACAGAACGTCAAACTAACTAACAGACGGTTAAATTTATACCGAACTATATGTAGAACTCACATTTGGTATTATTTAACTTTTTGTTATTTTTATTTTTTGTTTAAGTTGTTTTTATTTCAATTCTGATGAAAGCAAAGAAAACAGAATTCAACTCAGTGCAAAAAATTCGCGTGTGTTTAGTTTAGTTTATATAATTTAATTTTATAATATGTAGTGTCATTTGAAATGTGTTTTATTGTATATATTTGAAGTGTTATAATTTTCCCCCAATTTGATATAATTTTGGTAGGTTAAATCGCGGTTTTTTGCCATTTAGGCTTTGAAAAAAAAGTATGTAAAATGTTATGAAATAAATTTAATAAAATCTTATGTAACACAGTTTGTCGATATAAAAATTAATAATTAGGTTAGAGGGCGGATCAATAAGTCCGTGACTTTTCGAACTTCACTCGTAGTTATATGAAATGCAACACGGCTCCCATCAAGTACCACCTGTTAGTAGACTACTGTCAAATTTTGAGCAAGTTCTGTCATTTTTACTTTGCGTTTAACAGCTGTTCAAAACATACAACATAGTGCATTTTTTTTTAATGGAAAAAAGTTAATTTCGAGTGCTCATTAAACATTATTTTTTGCGAAGAAAAAACTTTCAATCAAACCAAGGAAAAGCTTAACAAATATTATGGGGACTCGTCACCATCGATTTCAATGGTAAAAAAGTGGTTTACTGACTTTTGTTGTGGCCTTATAAGGCCAAAGGTAAAAAAGTGTTTTATTGACTTTCGTTGTGGCCTTACAAGCATGGAAGATGTCGAACGTTCTGGACGCCCAGTTGAGGTCTCTACACCCAAAACAATTGAAAAAATTCATGATATGGTGTTGGCCGATCGGAGATTGAATGTGCAATAGATTGTGGAAGACATAGGCATCTCACATGGCTCAGTGGTTTCAATTTTAAACGATCACTTGGGCATGAGAAAGCTTTCCGCAAGATGGCTGCCGCGTTTGCTCACAATCGACCACCAACGGAATCGTGTGACAGCTTAGTTTCCATGGCAAAAATCCATGAAGTGAACTACGAATTGCCTCCTCATTCGCTTTATTCTCCGGATTTAGCCCTCAGTGACTATTTCCACACCTAATAAATGGCTCGGTGAAAAGAGATTTAGCTCCCACGATGAAATTATTGATCAAACACTTGGAAGGGATACAAAAATTGTAGAAACGTTGGACTAAGCGTATTGAGCTAAAATGAGATAATGTTGAAAAATATTTTTTTTCCAAAAAAAAACTGTGTTTCATTAAAAAAGTCAAGGACTTATTAGCCCAGCCTCGTAGACATAACGCTTTCTAAAAAATATTTCTGTTTAGTGGAAAATTTTGAAAAATTAAGATACAGTTTCTGTATCTTGTTTAACTTATCAATAGAAAATCGTTTTGAAGTTCGAGTTAACTATATATAACTTTATTCGATCTTATTTTAATATTAATATT
This sequence comes from Eustalomyia histrio, assembly GCA_949748255.1. Lineage (NCBI taxonomy): Eukaryota > Metazoa > Arthropoda > Insecta > Diptera > Anthomyiidae > Eustalomyia > Eustalomyia histrio. Next base: position 129,491,185 of record OX456524.1, read on the forward strand.
CAATTTTTTTTAAGCTAATAATTATTAAAATTTTGTTTTCCTGAAGATGCTAACAAATTGTTAGCGAAATATCGAAAATAAAATAAGAAATTTTATAAAAAAAAAGAAAAAGATCTTTAGCTTAAAAAAAATTGAATATTAATAGTTCGAGTTAACAATTTTTGTGTTTTTTACTACACTCATCAAAAAAAAAGTCTGTAATGACAACTGAAAATTTTGCTGTTATTACGGGAAATTTTGCTAATTTGAGCGAAGCAATACTTTTGGCTAATCTTCTCACCACATGTCTGCTGACGTGTAGTAAATTGCTATAAGCTGCAATTTAAAATCGATCTGCTAAAATCAGCAACAAATTTTACTAAATATTAGTGAAATGGAAGTAGCAGCAAAGTAAATAACCGCTACCTAACATTGGTAAAATGATGTAGAAAGTGTATTAAAATAAATAAGCTCTAATAAACAAAAAAAAAATTAAAAAAATTATAGTGAACTAAACTCAATGAATCGTAAAATTAAAAAAAAATTAATTTATAAAAAAATATTAAAATTAACTTAATTTTTTTTAATACACTTGTTACACTTTCTAACTAGCAGCTAGAAATTGACTTACAAAAAAAATTAACAAATTTTTTTTTTTAATTTTTCATTTATTTTTGTCAAAAAATATTTAAGACAAAATTAAAAATAGTAAAAATATCAGCAAATTTATCATTATGTTTTAATTTGCTAATTTTGTATTAAAAAATAAATTTTCTAGTTAAATTTTTGGATTTAAACTTGCCAAGCTTTAATTGTTTTAAGGGCTTATTTTTGGAATTTTTGGGGCTATTTTAGTCCTATTTTTAGACATGAATCGGTTGTGAAAAATATCTTCACTTCCGATTCCATTTTTTTTTTAAATTAGTATTTTCTTTTATGGCTAATTTTAGCCATAAATCGCTTTTTAAAAACTTGTAAAATTATTTCTGAAATTAGCAACAAAAACTTGTAAATATTCTGTAAAAATTCTCTAATTTGTAAAATGTTAATAGCAAAATTATGTACAAAATAATATTTTTTTTACTGAAAATTAGTACAAAAATATTAAATTAGAATTGAAAACCGTTAAAAAATTTTCTACTAACTTTTTTTTCTGAGTGAAAAATGCAGTTAAATTTGTATACATTTTGCTTTCGAATTGAGTATTTTTCAATTTATCAATTATGAATTCTTGTATTTATTACATTTAAGAGAATCCTATATAAAAAAAAAATATTTTACAAAAAAGATAACGAGAACTGTAAAGCAATCTTTCCTAAGAAAAATCGATCAAATCACTAAGATAGATACAAACAACACACTACTGCAACAGATTTTTACTAAAAAAGAGTATACAACTGTTTTTTTTTTTATATTAAAGTAATTAACAAGACTGGTGAGTTGTCGAAAGTGCTTGTCAAAAATTAAATGCTTGTCTAGGCTTCTTTTAAAAAATGTTTAGATCCCCTCTTACTAAATAAGTCAGTAAATCTAAAAAGAATATTATTGAAATTTATGTACATTTACTACAAGTTTTTAACTGAATACTAGTTAGATTTAACAACTATCATTTTAGACTTAGAAAAAAATATTACTGTTAAATTATAGACTTTTTATTTTTAGTATATACATTTTATACTACTTGTCACAAGAATCAGATATAATTATTTTGTCTACGGAATGTAGATACAGTTCTTTCTGGAAAATTATATCATATCAGATTTGCAGCTTATTTATATTTAAAAGTTAAACATCTTATTAGTAAGTAATTTATTTAACTACTGCAATTTTTTTGTATAACTACTAACCAAGCAATCCGGATTTAGAAACTACATATATTTGGCATTTTCTTTTTCTGACTTCAGTGAGCTACAAACATTGAAATTTCAATTTTCTTTATAGAATTTCTTCATCGTCATTTTCATCATAATACCATTGCACTTGAACTCAATTCAAAATTACCAAACCAAACTTATAAATTATGTATGAGATCAGAGCTTAGAAGATTGAATTCTATATTCAATAAATTCCATAAAAATCAAATTCGATTTACTTTAGTAAATCATTTTAGCATTAAATTAATATTTAATTTTAGCGTATTTTCCCATTTGGAACTTTTAATTTTAGTATTTTTTCAATTTTGGTTATTATTTTTAATTTTTTTATTTTTTATTTTTTTTTTAATTTTTGATTTTTTAACTTTTTGATTTTTAATTTTTTAATTTTTTAATTTTTGATTTGTTAATTTTTGAGTTTTTCAATTTTTAGTTTTTTTTTATTTTTGATTTTTTTAATTTTCGATTTTTTGATTTTTATATTTTTGATTATTTTAATTTTCGATTTTTTGATTTTTATAATTTTGGTTTTCTTAAATTTGTAAAAAAAAAACTTCCATTTTCTTCAATTAACTAATAACGTAGTTATTTCTTTTCTAAATTTGAAAATTAAATGAAGAGAGTTGAATCTTTAAAAATCTATTGAGCTAATGAAAATTAAAATTAAATTTTAGTTTGAGAATTCAATCATTCCCTAGTCTAACAGAATTGAAAATAGAATAAAATATTGAATTCTTTAGCAGCTCTGTATGAGATCATTATTATCGTGATCATAAAAAAAGAAAAACATACAGAGAAGAAGAAAAACCATAACATGCCAAAGCAATACACGATAAAATTTTCCAGACTTTACTTCTCGAAGACACAAGGAAATTAATCAATTTTAAGGAAGTTGAAGAAGAATATTAAATTCTAGTTATATATATAAAAAAAAAAGAAAATCTATTCTAACAAAATCTGGAAAAATTAATCTACAATTTGTTTGTAATTTATAACAAGTAATGCGTTGGTGGTAGGTATATGTATATAAAAAAAAATTAAAAATGATAAAAATGCTGTGAGTTTTTATTTCAATACTCCAGGGTTTAATCACAATTTACTTTTCAAATTTATTACATTAAATTGTGTATATACAAAAGAAAATTTTTATTTTGACCATAATGGATCATTGTACTTTGGATTTTTTACCCGCAGTATGTATTTACAGAGTAAATGAGTGTATAAAATGATTACGATTTACTTCAAAACGTTCAATGATCTGGTGGAAACGAGATTTAAATGCTTTTTATTTTTTTTATTTGATACATATACACAGTATAAATAATAGGGTGGCAGGCAATTTGCCATTTGAACATTTGATTTAAATGGAATAATGTTACATACGATGCTATTACTTGGTTTGTCAAATACCTGGACATGGCGCCTGGGCAGGGACTTAATTTTCAAAATTATAGATAATGATAAGATAATTCTGAAACTTAATTTCTTCTTACAAATGGAAAAATCTTTAAATACATCCCCTAAACTCTAAACATCATTTCCTTAAATTATTATCATTTGTTTCAAATCTGAAGCTCATTCTCTAAACTCAAATTAATTAATTTATTTCCCCCTTAAAAATCTCAAAATTTTCAAAATTATTGCCACCTTAACTTTCAATACATTGTGATATATGTAAAAAAAACCCAGTCTTATTATTATTTGTTGCATGCATTTTCAAAAAGAAATAAAAAGTGATCTTTTAAAATGATCTCGACATTGAAATTACAATAAAAAAAACTATATATATTTTTTACCAAACAAATACCCAATACAATTTTACAGCAACAATCTCATGATCATCATAATCATTTACAAGTACATTCAACAACATACAGCTACATTTTACTACACACATCCGATTTCATATTAAATCCATACAACGTCATTGCACTTCTCGTCTATATACTGCAAGAGCCAACAGCCATTGATCTTATAAATGAGGAAAAATTAAATGATCATCATCATCGTCTTCAAGTTCATTATTACACTACCATGCTTTCTAAGTATGGATGTGTTGTACAATTATGATGCTGTTATGGTATAAAATTTTCACTAGATTTTCCATTTCCATGTAAATTGCATCAAATTGAAAATGACACACACACACTCCTCTACTTATCTCAAGTGATTTTGTACCCTACACCACTTGTAAATAGGGGTAAATGTTTGTGAGAACACAGAAAAAAAAATCGACCTTTTAGTAACCGATCAGCTTAGAAAAACTTTTTTGAGTTGATTTAGCGATAGCCGTATGTCTGGGCCTGTCTAGCCTTTCGTGAGGCAAATATAATAATATACACTGACTCATATAGAATCGACACCTGTTTCGACCTAGTGCCCAGGAAAGGTTCCCAAAGAATTTCCTAATATGCTTGTTTTCCTTTCAAATATATTCGAGGAAACGGTTGGGACTTTCGAGTAAAGCTGAGTAGTGCCCGTAAAATTTAAGCAATATACATATATGTAAATATCTACCAGTACATATGTAGATACCTACGATGTAAACGATCAAAATCCAGTGAAAAGAATCGATAGGACCTTCAAAAGCCTCAAGTTTAACGATTGCGTACCCATTCATAGTTTCTAAAGAATTAAATCCTTCATTCAATTTTCAATTCTGATTGTCTATGGAATGATTGAATTTTCAAACTTAAATTTTAGAATGGGATTGAATTTTAAAAGACTTCATTCGTGTTTCATCCTTCGACTTGTAAGTCACTGATTTCAATCGTTAGAAATTCAATCGACATTCGATTTTAAAGTTAAGAAAATAAATAACTACTTTATTAGTTTTAATTAAAGGAAATTGAAAATTTTTTACAAATACAAGAAAAACAAAATTAAAAAAGAATTAAAAAAAAAATTAAAAAATATTTAAAAAAAAATCACCAAATCGAAAAATCGCCAAAATAAAATAATTGGTAAAATTGGGAAAAATCGCAAAAATAAAAAAACGTCTAAATTGAAAAAATCGTTGAAATTGTAAAAATCGGTAAAAATTGTAAAATCCGCCAAATTAGGAAAATTCGCTAAAAAAATGTAAAACTCGCCAGATTGGAAAAAATTACTTATAATTAAAAAAAAAAAAAATTCAAAATTTAGTTCGCGTCTATCTCGAGAACTCTTAATGGCAGAGAGAGGGCTTTTTTTTATTTTGAATTTTTTTTTTTAATTTTGACGATTTTTTTACATTTTTCGATTTATTTTTACAAATTAATATTTTTAAACTGTGAATTCAATAATTGATTTTTGTTATTTTCTTCTTGTATTTGTAGGAAATCCTTCATTTAATGTAATAAAAAAAAATAATTGTTGTTTTTTCCAATTTTTTTTTTTTTGAAAACCGAACCAAGAAAATTAAATCTCATTCCCAAATTGCTCAAGCACATGCCACAAAATTGAATGATCTATAAATGCCAATTTGTAAACCGATTAAGTAAAAATCAATTGAAATCCCAACGAATGATTGATTGAATTCCCAAATTGTAAATCGAATGAGTAAAAAATCGAATGAACCCCTAATGATTAAATTTAATGATTGGTAAAATGGAATAAGACAAAGTGATTGAATTCCTTAGATGTAAATTCCATCGAATGAATTCTCGCGAATGTTTGAAAATGAATTCTTTTGACTAAAAAGTAAAGTCGGAATTTAGGCAATTTATTCAAAATAAAATTCAATTTTCGAAGCTCTGGTACCCTGGTGATCGGCACAGTGATGGCAAAGAGCCGGTTGACATAACGTGGAATTAATAACTTTGAAAGTATTATCCTGTTACCCGGGTTATTAAAATTAAAAATTGTTGCATTCAATAAATTCTGTAAAATTGTTATAAAGTGGGTTTTACAAGAAAAACAGTACTCTACAAACGATAAAGTCTTTAAAGAACCTTTGAATAGACCTTCAAAATACCCACAATTTTAAGTCTATAAAAGAACCTCCAAAAGACACACAGTTCAAAAGAATCTTCAAACGGTAAATGCGTACAACGATAAAATGTACTTATTGTGACAACGAATTTCTTGTCAAGCAAATGATTTAGTTTTAGGAAAAGACTGAAGATTAGGTATTTAAAAAGCCTTTTGGAAGACCGATAATAATTTTGGAGTTTAAAAGAATCTTTAAAAGGTTCTTAATGAAATTCGAACACGTGATACAGCAGATAAAAATAAAAGACACAAGTTTAGGGTTTTACAAAGTGCGATCAAAAATTACTCTGATTTTGTATGGAGACAATGTTTTCTCCCCAGAATATATTTAAAATTTGTTTCATTTGGATGAAAAAAACTCTTGGTGAAAAGTCACCTAAAAGCAGACTGGTTACGAATACCAAAAAAATCACGCACACCTCATCGTTTAAATTAAATAAGCATTATTATCAGAGAGTAAGACTAAGTTAAAGGGATGCCACCATAATCAGTGAAGAAAATTGAGAAAGGCATAATTTCCCTGATGATGAAACCCTTTTTAAAACCAATTGGAAAATACGCTAAAACCCAAATGAACTTGCAAAAAAGCAATTGATCTTGCAAATAAGAAAACTAATTGGAATTGCAGAAAAATTCGAGGGAAAATATTGAACCTTTGTTATCTGGGCATACAAAAACCAATTTTTAGTAGCTTGGGAGACATCGATGACCTGTCTTATTATATGCAACTTTGTATTCAAACCAACAATCAACAAAAAAAAAAAAAAAAGTTGGTCTTGTTCGGATATAAATTATATATCGGGAAATTCGTCTTGAACAGACCTCTCAAATGATACAAAATTAATAGTTTTAAGAAATTAGAAAATATAATACAAAAAACTAAAAATGTATTACTTTTAAACACACTTCTTAACCCCTTAAGGTTTGAAAAAATGTGCCCTTTATTTTGTCTCCTCTATCATATGCACCCGATTTTCACTTAGATCAATGGAAATCTAGAAAGTCTTTAAAATATCGAATAAACATGACAAAAGAATCCATTAAAATTTAGCTTCTAAATAAAAAGAGTTCATAGAACATCACCAGATTAGTTCTCAAAATGTGGGAAAATTTTCAAAATACTTTTTAATTCGAATGACCAAAAATCAAATAATTGCGTAATAATACTTACAATAATGGGAAAAATCAAAGATGGTACATACCTGCAAAAGAAGAAAATAAAAAAAAAAAAATCATTAGTACTTTTGATAAACTTGTAAATATAAAAAATTGAATAAAGCAATACAAAAAGTTTTAGACTACTAGTATCTTTGGATTTATTCAAAAGGATTGTGCAAGATTTTCTTTAAAAACCCATAGTTATGCCTGGATAGCGCTCTATAATACATTCAATAAGTTAAATAAGACGAGCATATTTCACACTTTATTTTGTTTTTTGTCTCTCGTGTTTATTGGAATCCTAGCAGTAAATATTAAGAGACATTCTGTTGAGTATAAATTTTTCCTATTATTTTCAGTCTGCTATGTGTTTAATGTATAAGAGAGAAAGAAACAAAAAACCACCCAACAAAATTTTTTTTGAAACCGGTTACCTACCGGTTTCCATCAAATTATTCAGAATATAAGGCTTCAGTAATTTGTTTTAGGACCGGTTCTAAAAAAACATGTTCTAGTTTGGAGGAAAAGATCCTCCAACTGTATACACAAAGAACCGGTTTTATAGATTTTTATCTTTTTACTGGCTTAATCACGTTCAATACTTATTCTACAAATTTTATTTTTAGAATAAGTATCAGGCTAATTCAGGCTTTAATTGAAAAAGTGGTCGAGTGTTCGATTAAATCTTAGAAGTGTATTTTTTTTCCAGCTTCCGCGATTAGATATCAGGTTGTCAGAATTTCTTGTAATTTTTACCCTTAAATTATATTCAGACTTCATTATAATTACTCAATAATATAAATCAAAATTAAGACACTTACGATTACTTTAAATACAGTGATACAAATCCAAAATAAAATCGAAGTAAGCCAAGATTCAATCCAATGAATAAATCATCATGTAAATCATTCAAAAATCCACTATCGAATATAAGCCTTTAACAATTCAGAACTTACACAGAGAATTTCAAGACAGAGATCTTTTAAAATCTACGATCGCGTTACAGGATGTCAAGATACTTTGAGAATTCACGACTGGAACAGAAAATTTCAAGACGTAGATCCTTTATAATCCACAATTGAGTCAGTCTTTAAAAATTCACTATTCAGTAAGAGGATGTGTGGTGGAGTGTTTAAAAATCACAAATTGTCAAAGTGTCTGCAAAATAGCGCAATTTATTTAATGGATGAGGATGTCAAGAATAAAGTCTATGGCAATCCATACCAGTCAAGAAGTCTTTAAAAATCGACTACTAAATGAGATGAAATCAAAATGATCGGAGACTTGCTTGATACTAAACAAAATCAAAGGTTTTCTTAAGGAAACCCGTCAAAAATGAGAGCGCTCAACAAGACGACTTTCGGACTTAAGTGTATGTTCTATGAGCCGATTGTCAAGAACATATTTACTTCCGATTCCTTTACAAATCAACGATTAAATCAGAAGAAGAAACTCAAGAAGTATGTTTTTGACAAATACATAATAAAGTCGGGTATCATATAAAAGTGAGGCAGTCAAGTTTCACGAAGGACTATCCAACAATAGGATGTGCACAATGAAAATCAAACCAGAAACCAACAAACCACCAAGGCAGTTTCAAAAACGACTTGCAAAACTTTTAATACGTTGATTTTAGCAAGGACTATGAAACTTTTAGGATCTACAGAGCTAAACGCATGGCTAATGATGATTGGCTAGATGCTTTTGATTCTGTACATCCTAAAAGTTTCTTAGTCCTTGCTAAAATCAATGTATTAAAAGATTCCGAACACGTTTCTGAAACTGTCCAGAGTGTGATCAAAAAAGGCTCTATATAAAGTTCATATGCCACACTGTTTCCTCTCCTCCGGGTGTGTCACAACTACTGCATTGTACGCCTTCCCTAAATTCGACCAATAATCACAGTCTCGCGGGTATACATTTGTCTTTCCAACATAAACTATCCTAAGTTTTATAAGGAAAGTGTTGGAAGATTCAACCTTTACTAGTTTCCAGCAGCGCGCTGTTGCAGCGTTGCGACTGACACCGTAGAGGACACATGCAAAGGTTCTTTCCTGTTGAAGTGCAATAGTAGAGATCCAAAACAATCACGAACGAAATTACTACTTACACTGGCCGACAAGAAAAGAAGATTGTTTTACAAATTCAAGCAAAAAGAATCCACCTGGCTGACGGCAAAGTTTACTAGGTATGTATCACTGGTTCCCAACTATCAAAGTTTATGTGATAGCAGGCATTTCAGTTTTTTATATCGCACAGGTCTGAAAATACATCTCCACCGGGAGTATTGAAAATTTCTACTAACACTGGCCGACAAGAAAAGAAACTTGTCTGCGCATTCATTCCTTTAGAATTGCAAAATAATCACAAATGCGCAACTAAGATTTGGAAACGCCTCCTTACACTGGCCGGCAAGAAACGAAATGAACGACAAAAGAACCGCCTGGTCGACAACAAACATTACCAGAGGGTCAATTCTCGTTCTGTGAAACGGTGAAATGAAAAGTTTTTTCACGTTTTCATAGTACTTTTGATTCGCGTTCTGTGAAAAAATGTAAAGAAATATCAAAACGTTTTCATATGAAAAAAAAGTGGAACGAAACAAGATTTTTTCACGATTGCACAGCACTGGCGATTCTTGTTTTGTGTAACAGTGCAAACAACTGTCAAAATATTTTCATATGAAAAAATTTTTTACACAGACTATTTATAAGTGAAATAAACATGGAGAAGATTGTAAGAGGAAAGCGTGCCAGCGAAAGCCAAAAGGAGTATTTAATTAATTATGAGGACATTGCAAACGATAAGTAAGTAGCTTAATAACCATAATCACACTTTTATTAATCCCATATTTACAGATGGTGCCAAATTTAGAGACGAAAAGTGTAACGAATTAGCGGCGAGCCTTAACAGTTTTAGTGGACCCAAAAGGACAGTGAAAAATGGCAAAAGTATGGCATATTTATTTATAGTTTATTTATATTCTTTATGAAACTTTTTTCTTTAAGTAATATTAGACTTCATACGCGCACCAAATATAGTTCACTTAAAGTAAGCCGATATAAATCCATGAAGTGCTTGTCGGTTGTCATCTCGAATGGATTGTGGTCAGCACGAAGTATGCGTCTCAGCACTCTCAAAAAATTCCTATAAATTATTAAATTATTTACTGCAATGAAATGCTTGTAACATCATTGTCTTACCTTTGTTCATCCCGAATTCTTTGAGTAATATCCAAAAATACAATTAATCCAGACATTTTTATACAATTATTTAAAATAAATTTTACGAACTTAATTCACTTTTGTTTACGTTTTTCTCTGTTTTGACATTTGCTTCAAATTTTGGATAACACAGTTACACAATTTTCATGGGTACAGTGCGAATGAAACATTTTTTTCATAATACATACGAGAATCGCAATTTATGTATTTGTAAAAAGTTCGAGTGAAAAGTGCTTATGAAAACGAAAAAGAAAATGAAAAGTTTTTGTTCATTTCACATTATCACAGAACGAGAATTGACCATCAGGTATGTATCACTGATTCCCAACTTCCTACAAGATCCTATAAGTTTACGTGATAGCGAGAATCTTAGGCTTTTATATTGCACTCGCTGGCAAATATTCCACAGCCTAAGCCTTATCTCCACCCTGAATTCAAATTCCACTGTTGGTTGCCTCTGCCTCATTACTACCTAGAAAGGAACCTAAAATGGTTTCTTGAAATCGATTATAGCTAAAGGGTGGTCAGATTTCAATCTAAAGGCCCAACTATATTCAGCGAAGTTGAATTCAGGAGCAGAGAATATACCATACAAATTTTTTGAAGTACCCATATTTAGCCTAAGTCAACTTATGAAAAGTTCCATTTCTAATTTACAATCGAAACTCATGGTACTCAAGAAAATTAAAAAACATGTGAAAAAAAAAACTATTTTGCAAATTTCAATCAATTCATCCAAATCAAATATGGGTGTCGTATAATTTGGAACAAACTTAAGTCAACTTATGTTGACTTTTAAAACAAACCTTAATTCACTTTAACTAATTGTAGTTGGACCTTAAGATATGAAGAAAGTGGGATTAGTCTAATATCACGAATGCAAAGATAATCACTATTATAATTTGGGAGGCAGGTTCAACCAGCTAACACTAGAGTCCCTCTATTAGGTGTCTTTAAAAAAATCTACAATTGAAATACCTGACTCCTCTGATTATTATTACTAAGAGATCTTCAACGGCTTCTTCCAAACTGTGTTAAGAGTATTCTCATACAATACATTAAAAATGAAGTAGAAATTTTCCAGAGGTGTCTCTAAAAAATCTTCCTTAAAAAATTTACAATAAAAATAATTGACCTCTAAAGACATAAGGATCTTCTACGGATTGTTCCAAATTGAGTAAAATATTCCTAACTCTCATAGAAGTAGAAAATTTCCAGAGATATCTCTACAAATTCCTCGTAATATATTTTATTATAAATATTTTGGGATTTTTTCGGCATTTTAAATAATATAGCGAATTATAAAATCACTGTAGCCGATTAAAAATTTGTCTTACTTTATTTTTCTTTCATTTGAAGTTCAAAGCCACTAGATTTCTTGAATGCATTCGATGTTGAATGCAGTTTTACAACAACATGAAAAAAATCATGATAATGTTGATAATGATATTTATTTTTCTTGGTTGCTGGGGCAACAACATATCATGTTCTTTTCAATGTTGATGTAGGTTCAAAATCATTTTATTATATATAATTTTTTTATTTTTTTTTTTTTCATATGGGCATTTCCAGGATCGCGAACGGGACATTCGTACGCACTCAACTTGAAAAAAAATATGAAAACTCAAATTTTTTTTTAACTTTTTATAAATATTTAATAGCATTTTAGTAGAACAATTTTTGAGAACAAAAAGAAAATTATAAAATATGAACGTTCTCCAAATATTTTGGATAAACTTGCGATCGCGAACGGGACAAAAAATGTAAGTAATTTTTTTCGGTGTGTGGTTTTGTTTAAAACTCTGCGAATTTCGTCAGTTTATTAAATGGAGATTATTTTTTAACTAAAGCAGAGATATAAAGATTTTATTTAGCATTTTGTTTTTTTTTATTATCCTTATTATTATTTTTTTTAAATATTTTTTTTAGAATCGAGAACGGGACATCGCGAACGGGACAATGATTCCAAAGGCATTTTTTAGGTTTATTTATGGATCAAAATGTTTTAGGTTTGGTTTTTTTAAATTATCTCGGTTATTTTGTTTTGAATTGTAAATATCAAACTATTCCGATCAACGTTCACGGAGAACTAAACACAAATGCTTATTTTCGGTCGCGAACGGGATAGAAGAGTGTAGTACAAAGAATCTTTGAATTATACCGTTATTCGGAGTTTGCTTGATCTCTACTGTGGTGTTTTTAAATATTTATTGTTGGTATATTTAGTCTATAAGAAGAGTGCAATCGACATGATATGTAACACTTAGAAATAACTCTAGGAAAAATGTCAATTAAAAACGCTAAAACCAAAAAAAGCAAAGCTGCTCTTTGCAGACCACTTTTCTTAAATTACAAATGGTAATATGTATTTAATTAGGTATATTCTTAAAATCCAATGCATTAACCAAATAAATTTTCTCAGAAGTCTTTTTTCTTCAACTTTAATATTTTGGTAGCGGTTGACCTTTCTGTGGAAATACCCATATACAATTTACAGCAAACTGCAACAGAGATGAAACATACAAAAGAAGAATAGTTAAACAACAGTACAATGAACGCTTTTGCTGGAGAGATGCATTAATGAAAGATTATTTTATTTTTTTGCCATAGATTGTTCTACACGTTAAGTGTTCTCTATTTTTTTGTTTATAGGTATATTATCATCATTCCACGGATTCGTATACAACAAAAGCCAATGATCTTTTATAATAACGATTGTTGTTGTTGTTTGTGGTTGTATAACTATTTAAAACACGTTTTTAATAGGTAAGTTTGAAGTTGAGTTGAGTTGAGCTTAGTTTTTTTTTTTGCAAGGGTCTTTAACCCTTTGCCAACATGCACACATAAAGTGCAATGCACTTTTCTTGCCAACAACAACAACAACAAACACAACAACAGAGCAACAACTTACTAGGCATACTAAAACGTCATCATTGAATTGCTCTATTGCATTAATCGTATTCTTTTTCTGTTTATTCTTGCAGTAGGTAGATTCCACTCCACTCTTCTTAACAAGTAAGAGATCACTTCTACTTGCAACATACGTGCAGCAAACTACTTCTATATATGTGTGTTTTATAAACTCTAGGGAACTTAGCAATTGCATTTTATAGCTTCATTTTATATCGTATGTGCCTGACTCAGTAATGACTGCATGCCTGCCTGCCTGCCTGCCTGTCAAGTTTTTTTGTTTTTGCTAACTTTGCCTAACTAGTAGTAGTAGTAGTAGTTGTTGTATACATTTTAATGGATATTTCATTTTTTTTACCATGTGTATGGTTCTTCTTCTGACGTGTACAATATTTCACATATAAACACAGTTTTGTAACTGTTTTATACATTTAAAATTGCATACTGGTTTTTTAGTTATTTTATTATCCTCCCAAAAGGGGGCAACTTTTCTATCCTCACTTCTTTTCCGTTCAGTTTTTCACAGTTCTATCGTTTGTTTCTAGAAAAAAATCTCGTCTAATGTCCAATAATAATTTTGTTGATGTTTGGTTTGTATTGGTTGTTGTTGTTGTTGTTGTTGATATTGCTGTTAGGTGCCAATAATTGCCTGGTGGAATGAATGGTGTAGCACTGTGGACATGATTTGTTATTACAAGTGTTTTGCACGTGATGTTGAAATAAATTGTTCTTCGTCTATTCCTTCCATATGTGGTTGTTGAAGTAAACAAAAATATTGAATAATAATTGTATAAAAGTTCATTCCCTTTTAGGTGGAAAGTTGCAGTGAAAGAGTGCAATTGAATTTCTTTCGTTGGTTACATTTTTGTAGTAACAGTATTATGAAATTGAATTACACCATAATTGATGATGATGATGATGTCAAAAGTGCCAAGAAGCAAGATACAGTAGTAAATAGTTGAACTGAAAAACCTCTCGTCACTCTAGAGAAACCATATTAGTTAGCAGTACTTTGGTCTGAACTTATGTCCCTTAATTACTTCACGGATGGATCCAAAATAAACAATATACTTAATATAGAGAAACTGTGCTACTCGTACGGTCCGGTCCTCTCAATAATTAGGGAAGTTGCACGAAACTTGAGAAAAAAAAAGAGGGGAAAAAATGCATAAAACCTTATTACTTGCTAATAAATAGAGCAAGGGTTGAGGGAGACAGAGGTGGAGAGAAACCTACCGGTTCTACAATAGAAGTTCCAAGACTGAGAATTATATTTTTTTTTCTTAAGAGAAGCAACACTGAGGATATCTTCCTACTAACTAATGTGGTTCCTTTCTATGGAAAGGGCATAAAAAAGAGATGAAAGACGGGCTTAAAAATGTCAAAACTGTCATCTGGGGAGGTGATTACTTTTAAAATAGTTGTTGCCCGCCATTTGCTGAAGAGTTGGCGAAATTGTTGAAGCTTTTTAATGCAAAGCCCTGTTATGTTATTTTACTTCGATAGAGATAAGTGCTATGGGAACACCGAACAAGGACTATACATTGATGTTGCCGTTGCTGGGGATCGAACCCGCAACCTTCTGTGTAAACGTTACATCTACCGGTTATGCGCTAAAAGTTCCAAGTCTGATAATTCATTGGTGACCATTAACAGACAAACGGCAATCAAAGTGATATACGACAACCTTAAATACTCATCGAATGTACGTTTCCGCGATAGTCGGTTCCATGCACCGGAAATACTCGGAATCCACCGGATACCGATAAAAGACTGTCACCTCAAGACAAACAGAAATTAAAATATTTCTTCAGCCAACTCCTCCAATATAAGTAGACTTGATGTCCATTGGTTTGGTGTAATCTTGGACTGTCTGTAAATTGGATTTGTTTTGATGAATTTCATTTTTTTAAAAACTTGACATAATATGCTTTACAAACCCAAATATATTGTGCATCGGTTGACATAATGAAGTCCCTCTATACAGTAATTGCTGTCTTCGAAAATTGAATATCACATTATTTTCAATATTTCCCTGTGCTTACAAGGAACTCAGCTCAGTATGTAAATGACGGAACTTGTTCAAAATTTGACAGTAGTCTATTAACAGGTGGTACTTGATGGGAACAGCGTTGCATTTCACATAACTACGAGGCAAGTTCGAAAAGTCACGGACTTATTGATCCGCCCCCGTATATTTAAACTGCGCATCAGTTCAGTTGGCATAATGAAGTCCGTCCCTCTATACAGTATTTGCTGTCTTCAGAGATGGAAAATAACTTTATTTTCAATATTTACCTGTGCTTACAAGGAACTCTGCTATTTTTAGCACAAGAATTTTTGCTGAAGAATAGCTAAGTTCCATGTAATAAAAGGTGAAAAAAAGTGATCTACGTCATCCTTACCTACTTATCCAAGAGTTTAAATACTGTATAGAGGGACTTCGTTCCAATAGCTAAGGAGACGTCCATGGACCCAATTATGAATTTCTGGAAGCGGGTGAGTTCATTTGAAGCATAAAAACACAATGAACATTCTATTGAAGATACAATTCTTCAAACGACATGCAGACTTTACTCAAAAGGTTTGTAGCTGGCTTAGGATCCTCGAGTGACTAACAAGAAAAGAACCTCAACCTTAACACTCTGATTTTCATGAAATTTGGATATATGATAGAAAAAAAATTCTAAGAACACCTGTCTCTTTTCTCGCACATTCTTGGGTACTTTTTTTGTTAGGCAATTTTTTTTTCTATCGCATATCCAAATTTCGTCACAAGGGGAGTTTTTCGACACGAAACAATGACTTTATTGAGAAGTCATTTTGGTGAGCAACTGTCAACTGACCGCCCAGATCATGTAATACATTTTCTTTGGCGTTATATGAAGTCAAAAGTCTTCGTCAATAAGCCAGCTACAATTCAGGACTTGGAAGCCAACATTACTCACGTAATTTGCCAGATACCGGTAGGATTACTGGTAAGAATGACCGAAAATTGGACTTTCGGAATGGATCTACCTACAGCCTAGACGCGCTCAACATTTGAATGAAATTAACTTTAAAATGTAAATGTCAAAGATAGTTGTTTTGAGTCATAATAAAGATTTATATTAAATTAAAAAAAGCTCTAAATGTATCACACTTTATTATGCTACCAAATAGTATCCCTATTTGGAAAACCCCCTTTTTTATGAAAATTAACATTTTTTTCTTAACATTTTCAGTAAATGAAAAACTTTAATTTAAGGGTATTTCTTATTATGTTTTATTTACAAACTGTTCAAGTTGTCAAATTGACGGGCCTTTTTGATTGTAAATGAGGTGAGTTTGCAACTAGATTTAACTGAATTTTTAACAGAATTTCAGTAAATAAGAAAAAAAGCAAAGCGGTCAGAGCGTTTTGGGCGCCAAATATTTGGAACTTTATCATAAGATCTTTGTGTGTGCTAAACTTTTTTTCATTTTAAATTTATTTCATATTGAAAAAAATATATAAAATCTAATAATGTTGGCACAAATTAATACAAACTTTTTGGTAAATTTTAATGTATCAAATAAATAATTACTTTGTTTTGGTTAAAAATAAAACCAAAAGAATGTCGTTCTGTAAACGTTCAAAATAAAATTGAGTAATAAAAAGCTTCTCCGTTTTCTAGAAACACAGCTTAATAATTATGTGTAAAATATAGAAAAAAAATCCCGTCTAAACAAAACAACAAGTTAACAAAACCTACTTTTTTTTGGTATTCATAAAATCTAACACCACTTTCAAAATTATGTATGCCTTAACATTAAATGTTGTTGTTTGTTTGTAATATGTACAACAACAAAGAATTAATATGACATCAACTGATGAATAGTTCCCAAATATGTTTTGAAAGTAAAAGAAGAAAAAAAAAAGTGTAAAAAAACCAAAAGTTGTAAACAAATATGAGGAGAAAACGAAAATGAAAATATAATTATTTTAACAAAATTCTAAAGTATATTAACAACAATAAAATGAAAGGAGAAGGGTAAAAAGAGTGTTATAATAAAGCGTTAAATAACAAAACACTGTCAGAATGGACAGACATGGTCAGAATGGACGGACAATTATATAATTGGACAGACTTTGGGATGAATAATGAAAAAACAAAAAAAAAAAAAAAACACTTCATAACCCAAATAAACAAAATTCTTGTTATTAAAAATATGTGGTAATGCTTAGTATGGGGTCACATTTTATACCTTATTTAAATTGTTACAAACTTTATTCTACTACAACTAATTCTTTGAGATATTTTTTTTAATGATGTAGTCTTTCACAAAAATTACGATTTTCTATGGAAAAAAAGTTCTCAGAATTTGAAGAAATATTTAGAAAACAAATATGTTTTATTTCAGATTTTTTAATAAGCAAAAGAGTATAAAAGTCTTCAGAATCAAACAAATTTTCTGGAAGAAAAAAATCAGTCAGATTAGTAAATTTCGTGGGCGATGGACTGTTACATAGAATGTTGTGGGTTCGATTCCTTGCGACGGTAATAATATGTGTAATTTTTCTCTTCCTCATACATATCGCAACGTCCTTCTTCGGCAGCACTTAACCCCACCGAAGCAAAATAACATAACAGTGCTGTTAACAATTTTCGCCAACTCACTATCAGATGGCGAGCGCAACATTAACAGCTGTTACAAATACATTGAAAACAGGCATCTTCCCGTTGAAGGAACTTTCTGACATCGTTGTACCAACTGCAGCGCTCAAAAGGCACAGCCTCAGTTTGCTTTAAACATTGATATCCAAACAAGTCTTCACCCTCCTAGGCGAAGATTTTTAATAATTTAATTTATAATCAAATAAATCCAATACTTTACTACATAAAATATTTCTTGAAGGTGAGAGAGATTTCTTTTTACAAAATTTTATTAATTTAAAAATTTGTTGGCTATAAAATAATAATTTTCCTTTTTTTTATATATAAAATATTGTAAGTGCTGTAATATTATCTGATTGAAAAAAAGAAACTTTCACATTGAACTAAAAGTTCAATATATCGAACATAAGTTACGCATTGTAATTTTTTAAAGTCAAATAAAATAAAAATAAACTATTATTAACTACCACAATTGCTAAAAGCAAAACACTGTGAAAAAAAAAACTACAAAGTGTTGCCAAGTGAAGGTGCTGCCAATTGTGAAGCCTTTTTGTTTTTGTCAAAAGGTGATTAAACTCTACTTGCATAAAATACACACAAAATGTGCATACCAACACTGAGTCAAACAGTGACAGATAGAGAGAGTTGCCACAGTATGATTTTGGCATACTGTATGTAATCAATCTGATAGTTTTTGGGTTTAAAAATCTTTGCAAAAAACTGTTGGCATTGAGGCAGTTCTTTGTCGGTGCTTTTTTATTAAATCACTGAAATGCTATTAAAACGTGCCAAATAAATGTTCTGTTAGTAACTAATTTTTAATTCCACAAGTGCCCAGTTGTTTGCCAGTAATTGATTATTTGTACTACTGGAAATTTCTGATTGGAAACTTTCTCGCTGCCTAGCAAGGAATCACAATCCAGCAGTAGCCTGTTAGTATCTTCACCAGAAGTGTGCAGTCGCTTCTGGTTAAGGACAGCAAAAGAGCAATCGCTCATACGATTTTCACAAAACTTTCGACATCCTGCACGTTTGGGTAATTTTCCAAACCGCTTCAGCCCTCCTTTTAATAGTAAAGTATACATGCCTTTTTTAAGAACTGAAGTGGCAATTGGCCAGGCAACTAGACTCGCCGCTTCAGCAGTCCGTCCACCATTTCATTACCCCATATATCCCGTCTCCCTATATCCAAATTTCCTTAATTAGTCCTTGCAGTCTTAGACAACCGACTGGGGAAACACTTTAATTGCCTCCTGACTTCTAATGTAGGAATTAACCTGATAACCATCAGTCTGAAGCCATTTTGGCTGCTGGAATTCTCGCCTGCAAAATGCTGCAGTTATCATCGATACGCAGCTCTTGACAGAAAACCGCAGTTGTGACTTCCTTCTCCATCTTAGAACCATTCGTGAAGAAATTAAAAGTTAAGTGGTCAACAGGAAGTTATGTTAGCAATCTATAATCCACTAAAGTGCCGCATAGACCTTATTGAAGCAAACTAGGCCGGAATATGAAGACAAACACGACAAATCCGGCCAAGACCTGCTTGGAAACGCTGAAATCGGAAGTCCTACCCAACCCGTAGTATTCTCCTGACATCCTTAATTTCGACTACTACTTGTTCAGGTCGATGACATATGGGTCCAGTCCCAGCAGAAGTTCACTTCATATGAACAATGTAAAAAATTAGTTGATGACTGGATTGATGATTTAATTGCCTTCCGAGCTGGTATCCAAAAATTGCCAAAAGAAAGATGGCGAAAAAGTTGTGGCCAACAATGGACAATACACCTTGAATAATATATTTATAACAATTTTTGCACAATAAATTCATAAATTTCGAAAAAAGCAAAACGCTCATTATTAATTCAAGATCCCAATATTTCCCCAGCCATCGTAAGTGACGAGGACGGAAAACGATTTATGGCATAGACATGTTTCATTTAGAGTTATAGCGACACTATTCCCTAAGTCGGAGTACGACAGGGGGTCTGAAGTAACCCGAAAGTGTGTAGGGTTAATTCGTGAAAAACTAGCACACGAGAATAGTGCAGGTGAGTGGTAGTATCAGAAAAAAGGTTTTAACTACGGTTAGGAAATATTCCTAACTAGCACACGAGAATAATCGGCAGGTGAGTCGGGCTCTATGGTTAGTAGATAACTCTAAGAATAATCGGCAGGTGAGTCGGGTTAAATCGGTTCTTACGGTTAATTCTTATTCCGATTGTTAGACGACAAATTATTTGAAAGTGAAAACAAAGTTCTTCAAAATTCATAAACTTTGTTTTGCAGTGTATTATTTTTGGCATTTTTTACATTCAGAACCTGTGTAAATGAGCAAATCCCCATTTTTTACTTGCAGCAACACTATTGTGGCAACGACATTCACCATGAGTTACAAAACAACAGATGATAATACAAACCCACATAGTAAACGAATAAACATTTCAACAAACTCTTCTTTACACTATGCCAATGCAACAATTTTCAAGTCTCTTGGTTTTGTACCATGACTTTGCTGCAAATGGCAGTTAAACCACAACAAAAGACCTCTTAAACTATAGAAACTATTTTGCCACAACAATAGTTTTTTTAAAGACGACAAAAAAAAAATCCCATGCAATTCCTTACCTGGCCTTTTACTATGACTAGTTATACGAATACTACGTTTATTTTTACTACGTATATACTACACGTCGACGACTCTTTTAAGGCTGTTAAACCAAAGTCAGTGATCGTTTGAATGAAAGTTGACTGACTTATACAAATGGTGTATGGCTTGGTAAGGCATATTCCAATCCAACGTATGACTGGGTAAATTATAACGTATTTTTTTTTGTTGTTTTCGGTTGTTTTTGTTTTTTTTTTTGTGAAAGAAGAGAGGTTAATATACTGCATAATATGCAGTGTACACTAGAGGATTTTGACCTTCCAAACTAAAGTGAAAATATGCAACTACTAGTAGTTTTGTACATAGCAGCAGCAGTGAAGTGAATTAAAAGTTGTAGGCTGCCGCCAGTAAGAAAACATTGCCACAACAATCATTATCATGTTGCACAAAGGTTGTGTTTTGCTCTCTTTAGTTTTTCGGTTTCCAAGCATTAGGATTTTTTTTCTATTCCATAATTTACTATCTTTTTCTTTGTTAAGTGGGAGCATTAGAAATCCACAATAGTGAATTAAGTTTTTTTTTTACAAAATTTAACTGCAATTTAGTTTTTTGGATACCATTTAAAATTTATTGCATTTTATTTAGTGATTGTTTGTAAAGAAAAAAAAAAAACTAGTTGACTTGATAATTTAAAAGTCACAATGACTTTTAACTATTGTTTAAAGACTTGCATAAAAAAGCGTGAAAGTTTTGGCATTTTATTTATAAAAAATAATGTTTTAAAACTAAAATTTAAACTGCATATAACAAAGTTTATTCACATTTAATTTGAGTTTAAAAATAAATAAAACCTATACACATTTTTTTAAGAAAGTTAATTGTTTCGAGAAAATTTTGGAAAACTATAATCAATAGATTGTTGAAAAATTAAAAGAAAATTTTTGGAAATCAAAAAAAAATGTTTACCTGGTTTTTATGTTGTTTATATAAACTCTATCTAAATAGTTTCCATTAAAAAAAACTTTTCTAAAATTACCAAGTTTTTACTTTTCTCAACTAAAAACTTGGCGAATTTTTGCAAGTTTTTGAATAATTTATGCAAAAACTTGCATTTCTATGACATTTTTTTTCAATTGATTGACTAACATCTTCGGTCAAGCAGACAACGTACGGCAGAGCTTTGAAGAATTAATTCCTTTTATTAAAGGATTCAAGTTTTTCATTCAACAAATGAATTCATTAACAAGAAAAAACTGGGAATCAATTCCCGTGCTTAAATTCAAATAACTACATTCATTGAAATGTAAATAGTTCAATTTTGGCCAAGAAATTAATTTCATAAGGTATGCACTCCTCTTGATTTTCACAATTTTCGATGAATTCCCAACTTTTTCTTTATTCCCAAAATAATAAAATTTTTCGCTTGATTCCTTAGCGAACTAAATTTTTTGCTTAATTCCCTAAGGAATTAATTTGCCCTAAATTCCTCAAGAAATTGACTTTTTTCTTAAATTCCTTTAGGGAATTAATTTCCTGAATTAATTTCCTAAAAATATGTCATAAGTCACTTTTCTAAATTTAGCAACTTTTTTTTAAGGAAATTTGTTGCTATAGACAACGTACGGCAGAGCTTCGAAGAATTACTTTTTCAAATAAATTACCTTAAATTTCATTCAATTAAGAAGTGAAGAAATGAACCGAAGTCTTGAAATTTTCTGAATAATTCTAGAGTTTTAAAAGGTATCAACATTTAAAATTTCCAGTATTCTTCGAGGGGTTTTTTTTTTTGAACAAGTGTTGCAGTCATCAGTTTTTAAAGATGAAGATACAAAAGTTATAAATGTTGGGTAACTTATAGTACCGACTATTCAAGCAAACATTTTTAGAGTTAGAAATGTTGTTACTAATGTTGCAATTATCGGTTTTTAAGGCTTCAAAGTCATAGATTTGGTCCAAGTCAGAGAATGGTTTCTTGGTTAAACACGAGTCAGTCACAGAAAGTACCCATTAGCAAATTGGAGTCCGAAAAGACTCATTCTGAAATCATGATGAAGCCTCTTTCTGAACGTTCTTTTATACTCATAAATATCAGCTTTATTAGGATTTTTTTTTTAATTTCTAAGCCAATAATGATTAATTTTTGTTTAAAATTTCTTAATTAGAATTTCCAGAATTATTAGCGGCGGTTTGGAATTTTATCAATACTTCTGGGGGGTTTTAAAGAGGCAAAGATTTGAAAACTGTTCGGCATTATTCAAAAATTCTAAAAGGTTCTTAAAGGTACCAAAACTTAAGAAATTTCCTTAATCATTGTATTGTTGAGACAAACACCAAAATCTTATGCTCATTTATTTTGCCGTTCAAAGTTTTGAATAATAATTACCAAAGTTAAAGAATTTTTTGAAACAGAAAAAAATTAGTAAAAGATAAGCATCCTTTTTCGATTTAAAGACAGTTTTGCTTTTGACAAAATTTTCTGATTTTATATCATGACCTTTTTCTAAAAAATGTTTTCCTATAGAATTTGTACTTCAATGTAAAAAAAAAACATTTCACTGTAAAGTCATTGAATGTTTCCCTATATTTTTTTCTCATAAAAAATTCATTGCCTTTTCATATAAATGATTACGAGAGATCATTGCACTTTTCAATAAATATACAGTACTGCACCAATGGAATGGAGAGAGATATTTTACAACACTGCACAATCCAGAGAATAAAACGATTATACACTCTTTCTCTATATATAACACAAAAACAAAAATAGCAAAGATGCTCAATTAGAACTTTTTACAAATTATTGGCGATTTTTTTGTTAACGGAAACACATTTTTTTAAAGTTTTTGTATTCACAACTTAATGGCGCCCAACGTGGGACCAACAATACTTAAATAAAACTTAATTTTTAAACAAACAATGAAAACCTTGTTTTATTGGACTATAACAACAGATTAGGGGTAATGTTTACAAAATCAAAAATTGATATACACTCTACCCTTGTATAACGCGCTTAAATTTAAACATTTTTAAATTTTTGTTAAAAAAAACTTTCCAGATTTAAGCGCTAAATACAGAAATTAGGAAAAAAAATCCAAACAAAATTGTGTTATACGGGGGACAGGTTTATATGAAATGCATACAAATCCGTCTGATCGAGATTTTAAAATATTTTTTTTTTTTGAATAAGTGGTAGAGTTTTTCTGTTTAATATTCAGCCAATTTTTTTTTTTTAACAAAAATATTGCTGAAGCACACAAAAAATCTGGTAGCATGATCGTGTCTCATCATGACGATTTACTAACATAAAAAAAGGAATATAACTATACAATACGTGTGTAATTGTACTACGCTGGACATGATGAAGATAATGACGACGATTTTAATAATAATTTGTGTTGCACTGCAAGTCATACTTGTTGTCATCATCATCGTCATCATCATCATCATCGTTATTATGATTGTATCTTTGTTTGTATTGTTAGCTTAACTGGTCATTGGTGCTCTGGTTCATTGCCATCAAGCATGGGGTAACTAACCCAACAACAGATCAACATATTTTTGCAATTTTGTTTTTGTTTATAATGCCTGCAACAAAAAAACAATACAAAACAAAATAAAAAAACGTCATAAAGAAAGCCTCCTATCTTGTACATAAAAAGGGTGGTTAAATTTTAAGGGCCGATGTTTATTTTGAATAAAACACAAATTATTTAGCAATTTATTGTCAATTCTTTTTATTATGATACAATGGTATGGTTCAATTATGTATGGAACAAAATATCTGCCAAATGGCCGCCGTGACCTCGGCGGCACACCTCCATCCGATGGTCCAAATTTTCGATGACGCTGAGGAAGAAGTCCAACGGTGTCAAATCACAAGATGTTGGCGGCCAATTGACATCGCCACCACGTGATAACACGGCCATTGAATTTTTCGCGCACAAGAGCCATTGTTTCGTTAGCTGTGTGGCAAGTGGCACAGTCCTGTTGAAACCACATATCGTGCACATCCATATGCTCAATTTCTGGCCTCAAGAATTCCGTTATGATCTCGCGATAGCGAACACCGACGGCGAGTCGAGGTTGACGGCCATTCTGCCATACTATCGCGAACAACAGCAATGTTTTCCGCAGAACGAACTTGGCGAGCATGCACAGGTGTTTTTTCATTTCCTACAGACCCGATTTGCAGAAATATGTGCACAATTATCCCGATTGTGGACACATTTGGTCGATTAAGCTGACAAAAAAAAATCACAAAGTGCATTTTAATTTGAACGCCCATTTTCATAATAAGCCTGAATAACTTTAATGCATTGCTCGATTTTGTATCTTTCAATGGTTCAAATTGAGTTAGTTTGAAATTGAGAAATGTCAAATGAAATGCAGAAAAAACTTGACGTTTAGGTGTTGTTCACATTCAACATCGGCCCTTAAAATTTAACCACCCTTTATTTGCAACATTGAACAGTGATCGTTTTGCACAAGGACAAAAAAAAAAAACAACCAACCAACCATACATTTACACTTTCATAGCTGTGTGGTGAGTGGGTTGTATAAAAAGTACTACAGGCATAGATAATTCCATTTAGTGTTTTATTTTTGGCGCAGTATATTGAACTTGTTTTTGGTTGGTATTTCCAACCAACAAGAGGACTATTAGGCGTCAGAGCTCACGTTATTGAACTTTATGTGTTGGGGGGGGGGTTTGGAAAAATTAAACTTTTTAGGTTCGAATGTTGCCACAATAAAGAAAAATATTAGTTGAAAGTTGGTTGTAAAAACATTTGTTGTATATGGAAGTCTAAATAAAAGAGAAAGGGTTAAAGGAGTGGAAGTAAAACTAGGGAAAAAAGGTTTTAGGTAACAGGAATAGTTTAACAAATCATTGGCGCCCAATGTGGAAGGCAGGAAAAGTCATATTAGTCTTAATTTAGAGGGATGTAATGGTTAATACAAGGGCGGGCCAAAAAGTCCGTGACTTTTTTAATTTCTGAAAGGGCAACACTGCTCCTGTCAACGACTCCTGTTAAAATTTGAACCAGCTGCATTATTTAGTTTGTGTTTGACAGCTATTAATGGTTTGAGGATTGAAGAGATAATGGAAAATGACAGTTTCCTGGCAGCAATGCATGAATTAAGGCTACGAATTGCTCTCATCCGCTCTATTCTTCGGATTCACTATTTTTTTTTCAAACCCGAATAAATTGCTCGTGGAAAAGATATTTGACTGCAATGATCTTCTATTCATCTCACGAACAAACCTATTTGAATGACGTCGACAAATCTTATTTTTTGGAAAGAATATAAAAATATTACAAAGGAGACTATGTCGAAAAATAAAATTACTTTTTATCCAAAAACCTGTGTTTCATTCAAAAAGTCACGAATTTATTGATCCTCCCTCTTAACACTACTCACAGACTTCTGTTTAAACCTATTTAAAGTATTTTAGTCTACTGAACACAAATGTAAGGTCAAATAACGTTTGCAAAATAAAGAGAGATTAATTTTTATCCCTGATTCAGGTAAAAAAATGTGTGGCTCAATATTGGGGAGTATTTCAAAATTGTTTACTTCTTTACGTATTTTTTATATTGTATACCAACACTTAGGGCATGCCCCTACTAATACAGTGCATTGTTATCAGGAATATAGGTTTTGGAAAGGAGGAAATATGGAGCAGTGTTTTGTGGACTTTTGACTTGATTTTTTCACAATATCTAAGTGTCTGGAAAGATATCTGCTGGGAGTTGATTCCACATAGGGATGGTTCGAATAATGAACGAATTTTTTCTGTAATGCGTTGTTCGGTTCACTGAATAATCGATCACAAACAGATGTTGCGAAAAAAAACACGAGCACTAAAAATCATTTAACTCATCTTGGCGGAACACCCCCCATGGAAATATCAATAGAACGGTGTAACACAACCAATATTCTGACGCTGTTCCAATGAGTCAATAAACCTGTATGCCCTACTATCATTGATGAGCGCTGACGCTCTCCTTTGCACACGGTCCAGCAGCTTCAAAAAAAACTTTGAATTCATTTTATAGATGGTACAAATAGTAAGAAGATTAGAAGTAGTAAAGTGTTTCCCACACCGATTAAAAAGACACTTGAATGCCACGATTTCTCTAGAAAACATCAAATAAAATTCTTTTATGCTCAGAACATCAAGAGCTTAAGATTCCTTAATATTGATAGCACCCGAGTATAAAGAAAGCATTGATAACCCCAAAGCCCTGAGTCAACAAACAATATTGGGTCTTGTGTGCATTAAAATCGAACCTAATTACACAACCCCACTCAGATGCTAGCCGCATCCCTTTTTAGGGATGGGCTGGACATTGGCAACCTTTAAACACAAAAGAAAAATACCAGTACGGTATGAAATGCTAAATAGGCGATAGCATCAAAGATCACTGTTTCAGTACCTGTATGGTGGGTGGTATGTCATTCGCGACCGCTGACTTACTTTTGACGAATTTAAATTCTACATCAAATTAATTTGCATTTGAATATAATCATATTGGAAAAGGTCAAAGAATATTTCAAGGACCTCGGACCAAACGCCAACATTTGGCCCCCGCTCTTTTTTAAGATTCAGGAGGGCCAAAATCTAATGTGTTAATCCCAAGTTTGTTTACTTAGATAACTAAATAACATACTAGATTGTAAAATATCCGAAAGAGCCAACATTTGGCCGCCGTACTTTTTTGTTCTTTAGTTTCATGGTGGGCCAAAGGTTGGCGTTTTTTAATATTTTTAAAGCCATAATACTATTGAGTTAGTCAGTTGAATTAATTGCTAAAATCAACCTTTGGCCCCCTGAATCTGAATAAAAATTACAAAGGCCAAATGCAGAGCATTTCTTTTTTTCAATTCACAATATTATTTAATTATCCAATTTAACTTTTGGCCCCTGAATGGAAAGAAAAAAAAAGGTTGGACCCAAAGGTTGTCCTCCTCTATTTTTCAATCTATAACCGTATTTAAATTATCAATTAAACTAAACACAAGTTATGCACAAAAACTTTAACAGCAAATGCCACCAAAATTTTCAAATTATTTCTTCTGCAAAATTATGTTTCTTTCACAGAACATTTTACACAAAAAAAAATTAAAAGACTCCAATAGTGGAATTTATAAATACCAAAAAAAAAAAAAAAACGTTTATAAATCGCATTTAAATTTACTTTGAATTGTTTAAAATGTTGAGATACTTTTTCTTAAAATAAAAAAGTCAGCGGTAACAAGAACTTGCTCTTAAAATTATTAAAACTGCGTTTAGATTATGCTCGAAACCTAGTTTAAACTGGATTACGATCATTTGATTTTTATTTAATCTAGTTTAAAAATGTCATACTTTACATAATATTTAATTGGAAAAACTTAACTCACCTCTGAAATAATTTTTTTTAAATTTTTATTTTGCTGTAGCAACAGGTGATCAGAATTTTACGAGGGTTTTCTTAAAAGTCATATAAAACTAAAAATGAGTGTTTCTTTTTATAAAAATTCTTAACAATGTCAACATTTTTGTATAGAAAAATTTCTTTAAATATTTGTACGAATATTTTTAGGAAAATATTCCTGTAACTGTTATTAATTTCTTTAAATTCTATCCGATTTATTTTTCAAACGATTTTAATCTGTTACCCTGTGTTATTATAGGTTTATTTATATTACATATTTTTGGAGGTCTTTGTTGAAATTTTGTTTGTTTACTTAAAGAAAAGCTTAAAGGAATAACAATAAATTTTGTTAACTACCTTTTTGCCAAACTGTGTAAGAAAAACAAAAATGTTCAAGGTGAAATTTTCCTTTAAAAATAAAAGGAAAGTGAAAATTTTTAAATAATAGATCAAAAAAAAAATAATAAAACTATTTTTAATTGTCAACAGCTGTGACTTTTTGTGGCAAGCTATCAACGTTAGCTTATGTCATACCCTTTATAAATTGGACATAAGCCAACATTAACACTTAACGCTTAACAACGTTACTTAATGTCATATTGTGTGGTAATGACAGAAGGCAATGCTGATAGCTTGCCGCATTTTAACATTTAGCGTTTTTTAAAAATATGCATGTATTGGTTTTGTGCTGCTAATGCGGGGTAGAAGCTGGTTGAAACTTTACGCCACCAAAAAACCATTCTCTTCACTCCGATTACCTACAAGCTGGCATGTTATGCCAGCATAATTGTTCTCGTGTGTTCTAGCTCAAAATGTCAATACACTTTTCAACGAAAATCTATACAAGTAATAAACTTAGAATTAAAAAAAACACTTCCTCTTTTTCAATATCAACAAAATGTCATTCCTGTATGTACTAAAATAAAACTTTCTAGAGTAGTGAATGTAAGTGAATCATATAGTACATATGAGGATTTCTATATCAATTGCCCGGCTACAGCAAAAAGTAGTCGGAAAACATGGAACGTTTTTTTCAATTGCTAGAAAGTGTGTTTAAATATTGGCAAAATTATATTAGTGTTTACCTAAACGTATACTCAATATAATATTAAGTATACGCACAAAATTCTAACTGATTATAGAAAAAAAATTTTTTAATTTTAATTGAATATTTAACGAATAATTTCTCTAAAATCAAGCAGAGTAACACTCTTAAGCTTTCTGAATCGTTTTAAAAACATCTTAACTTTTTTGAAATAAAAATCGGATGATTTTATATAAATTGAGTCTTTTATTACACTAAAAATTCACAAACAGGTCTGGTAAGTTGGTATGAAACGCCTCATATTTTTGTAAATGTATAAACATTGTCTGTTAATATGTCTGCTGTTGTTTTTTTATTATTTATTTTTTTTTTTTTTTGTAAAGAAAAAAGTTAATGCACTCAGTTTATATATACTTCAAAATGTGATAGTAACATTTAAAATGCATTCCTTTATTTTCATACAAGTTTCTGTGGTGTATGGTACAAATATATATTTTGTTAAAGCAAGTTCAAGTTTTTTGTTTATCGAACTTGTATGTTCTTTTAAAAAGAATTTCAAGTTTAATATATGCATCTTTTTTCTTACTGCAGAAAGATTTGTATATAGGAAAAATGGGAAGAATGGCAATTTCTAAATAAGCAGGAAGGAAATACCTAAGTTTTCTAGGTAGTTTTTTTTTTTTTGTTAAAATAAAATTCAAAATACTATATAGTTTCTTAACAAACTTTGTCTCAAAGCTCTTGCACAAATTTCACTAAAATATTGTACACATTTTTATATAGGAAATTGGGATAAATGGCCATTTCCAGCAAAGTAAAAGATACCTAAGTTTTAAAGGGAGAGTTGTTCATATTCAATTTCATACTGGAAATTGGAAGAGAGAAATCTTAATTCTCAACACAGTAGAATGCTTAAATTTGTAATTTTTAGATTTTTTATTAAATAAACAAAGTACTTAGGTAAATTTACCAAGTCTTCTTTTTCTATTAAAAGTTTTTACAAGTAATATAGTACATCACAAATAAAGAATTTATCTATATAGTACAATTAAACAGAAAAAATTGGAATTACCTAAGTTCCTTGGGTAATTTTTTTGAACGAAAATAAGAATTTTTTGGATTAAGTAAAAATTGTAAAAATAACGAAAACTACTTTCATTCACTTTAACAGATTTTATAACTTCTATTAACAAAAACCTAAGTTGATTAGGTATATTTACAAAGTTTAAATTTTTTATTACATTTTTATTTAAAAAAAAAAGTCATGAGCCAGAGATTAATCCAAAATTTTCTTTAAACTAGTTTAAAAATTTTCCTCAAACTTTATTAAAACTTAATTTTCTTAAAAAGAATAAAAACGTAATAGTTCATATCTTTCCAAAGTAATATTTCTTGACTTTAGGGTAAAAAAAAACAAGTATATTAAATAATAATTTATTAATTTTTAAGAAAAACATCTAAGTTTTAAGAAACTTTCATATTAAAATATAATAAAACTAAATTTAGTTAAAAAAAAATATTTAGAACATAATTTACTCCCATTTAGTTCAAAAATTGTGACTAACTTAAAATCAGAAAGTACTTGAACTTAATGTGTGTTAATTTTTTTTCGTGTGTAGTAAAATTGGACTAAATTTTAGAAATATATTTCTAAATTCAATTTTTGAGTCCACCACTTTTCAATTTTTAAGAATTTTTTTTCTAAAAATTAGTTCAGGCATTGAAAACAAAAAGTAATAAATAAGTTTATTTGATTTTAAAAAATGATGAACTATTTCTAGGGAAAATTTTAATGCAACTTAGTACAGATAAATTTTAATACAAGTAAAAGTTTTCTAATTTTTGGGAAATAATAAACTTAGGTATAGGATATTTTCCTAAAAATTTCTTCAGATAAATTTAATAAAAAAACTTGAGAAAATTGCGGTTGGCGTTGTTGATATCGCAAAAATAGGCCTGCGTATAAAGCGATATTTTTTGTTTTAAAATTTACAAATAAATACAACTCTGTCCACAAATCCATTGTAATTTAGAGAATATATAAGGTGAACTCGATTGTAAAATTTTGCAACAACTGTTTTTATAACAAATTTTTAGTAACTAACTGACGATATCGACAACGCCAACCGCAATCAGGCTGAATATATGAAATAATTAGGAGGAAATTGTGCATTTTTTTAATACAAATTTAGTTCTCAATAGCAAAATTTTTCCTTCAATTCAAAAATTTTGACCAAATTTTCACTAAAATTTGTATCCTAATTTCAAGGAAAATTTTATTAAATTTTGGTAAAAAGTATCTTTGGCACCGTTTTAATTAAAATCTTTCCTCCAAATAAGTTAATTTTTCTAAATTATAGTTATTTTTTTTTTGCATGTATATTTTGCAGAAGTTAAAACGACATCAAAAGGATTTTTTTCTAGAAAAGAAAGTTCTTAGATGAATAGGTTAGTTTTACACTACTTCAAAAGTATTATTCTTAGGAAGTTTCACCAAGATTTTTTTTATTAAGCAGAAAAATTAAAGAATAACAATTCTTAAATACACAGATAACTGAGTTTTTCATTTAAAAACTTTATAATTAAATTGAATTATTATTAAAAAAAATTAGATATTTGTAAAATCCACTTGTGCCATTATTTATGGAGTTTTTATAGTAAACACCTAAGTTGCTTGGGTGTTGTGACAGAATTTATATTCTATGTTGATTATTCATGAAAAGAGTTGATACACTCGAAACAATATATTTATAATAATTAAATAATTTTTAAATGAAAATTTATTCATTTCAAAGAAAACAAATTTGAATAAAATTGTTGCTAAAAAATTGTTAATTTCATCAAATTTTATTTAATGCCTAAAATCAAAAGCAGTTTTTACTAACCTTTAGACGATTTTTTTAAGTATAATTCAGCATAATTTTAAGCTGAAAAATTGTTAATTTTAATAGCAAACAATTTGGTTGAAAATTATCTAAATAAATAAATCTTTTGCTGAAAAATTTATAATTTCAAAGACCGAACTGAAAATCAATTTATTTTAAACTCAAAACGTTTTTCCGATTAACTAACATATCTAGGGGCTAAAACTTATTAATGTTGAATTTTAAGGTTATAGAACAATGTGAGATCATTTTGTTAGGTTACCTTCCCTTTAATATCACTTAAATATACAAATTCTCTTCATAGTGATTTGCAAATGCCTGTTTAAACGTTTTTCCTGTGTTTTTACGAAACAAAAAACAACGATCATTTTTAACACAAATATGTAAACGAAACGTCATTTGTTTTAAAACAACAAAAAAATTTATAAACAACGTCATTTTTTTGCAATATTCTTGGCATACATTTAAACACACCTTGCATACTTGGAACATATATACTTTATCTTTCAATTTATACAAATATTTTCAGTTAAAAACGTTGCTACCGCCCGTTCGTCCCTTTACCCAGACTTTGTTTTTTGTTTTGATTTGGACTGGTGCTTATGAATTATATCGCTCTGAGATGATGATGATGATGGTATAAAATGCAGTCATTCCTCTTTTACGTTTATAAATATAAAACAATTTTAAATCGGTTGGTTGTTTGGTTGGCTGACTAAATGAATGTTTATGTATAAAAAGCTTTAACGAATTGGGGTGAATGTCATCAGGACGCTTTTGTGTTGTTAACACTTTTTTTGTTGTTGCATTTGGTTGTTATCTGTTTGCCGAAACGGTCAATTGCCTCATTTTTTGGCATTTTGTGTTTGTTCATTATTACAATCTTAAAATATGCGTTTATTTTTCAAACATAGAGGAGTTAATAAAAAAAAAGATTAAATAATAATGCAAACAATTATGATCATCCATATTGATTTTGAATTTATTTTAATTTATGAACAAGCAAATAAATTAAATGAATAAACATTACATTAAGCTGAAATTGTTTTAAAATAACGATTAGAGTTGCCACCTATACAATTGTATAAAGATTCAATAAGTTGTCACCTTACACTGAAAAGTGTTAACATGTTTAAAGGAATTATTGTGGCAGTTGATCTTTAAGTTGGCAACTCAGTTTTATTATTTAAAAATAATAAAAATTAAGTATTAATCCCAGTATTTTGTTCACTTTTGCGAAAAAAAAAATCTGTCAAACTCTGTATATATTAAATAATATTTTACTTGCGTGGAACTGTTACGAAATATTAGGTGATTTTTTTTTTCTTTTAAATAAGACTGTGAAAATATAACGAAAAATGAATGTGAAAAATTTGTGAGCTAAGTAACTTTATGGTGTAAGTAAGAACAGTGTTGCCAACTCCCTGTCTTTCATATTAATAATATTCGAAATATGTTGGTAATATTTTATAAAGTAAATATGATTAAATTAGAATTGCCAATAAAATTAGAGTTGCCATTTAAATTAGTGTTGCTAATTAAATTATCCATGTAAAAATCGAAATATATATGAACATAATTGGTATTGTATATAATCATACACATGATCATACAGGATCATGCATAGTTCGATGCATGAGGCGATATATGACCATATATCATCGGTTTCTAAATTCTAGGGTATATTTTCATAAGATTCATATATGAATTTATATGCTCATATATGATTATATATGAACATATATGATTATATATGAACATATACGAATATGATCATATATGAACATATGTGGGTATATGGTAGTATATTTTTATATATGATTCATGTATGTTCATATATCATCATACATAAATATAAACGGCCATATATCCCTTAATTTCGGATATGGGAATATATTTTATATCATGTATGGCATATTTTGAGCTATACATGGACACATATGATCATGTATGTTCATATACCACCCAATGTATGATCATGTATGTTCATATATATTTTGACTTTTACAAACAAATCTTTTAAAACCTACATAACGTTATCTAAGCAGGGATAATAACAACTTTAACGAAATAACAATTAAAGTCATTCACTTAAAAAAAAAAAAAACATTTTTATAAATACAAAGTTATAGCGCCAAGCTTAATAAAAAAAAGAAACGGCGTCAATATAACACGTAAAAGGAAACCATTCCACAAAATTAAAAACCTAACGGCACAATGTATATCAAAAAACCTACCAACCTTTGTATTAAGCAATAAAAAAAATTGTTACAAAAACAAAATCACATTTTGAAAATATGTACGTAAACAACTCTTTCTTTAGAATACAAAACGTTAACCATCATTTTACAAGCGCAAATACAAAAATCTAGGTTATTACGCCGAAAATAAATAAAAATCAACCATACATAAAAAACAAAACAATTTAAAATAAAAACAGCTTAAAACGAATTTAAAATAATACAAAATTTAATGATTTACACAAAAATAAAAAATTGTTTACTTTAAGTTTTCCTATACATAGGTAAAAGACCTCAGAATCAAAAAGTATTAGAAAAGGAAAATGTCCTCAGAATCTGAGTGCTTATTTAAAAAGGACTTTAGAATTCGATTAATTATCTATCAAAAAAGTCCTTAGAATCAGAGGGAATTTTTACTGGAAAAATGAACAGAAGTTGAGAGCTATTTATAGGAAAAATACCTAGGAATATGAAGGTTTTACTGTAGGTAAAAGTATTTAGAAGGTGAGTTTTTCTATAGTAAAAAATCTTCCGTACCGAAAGGTTTATCTATAGCAAAAAGTCCTCACAATCTGAGATTTTTTTTATTTATAAACAGAAAAAAAACCTTAGAATCTGAGGGAATGTTTACTGGAAAAATTTACAGAAGCTGAGGACTTTTCTATAGGAAAAATACCTAGGAATATGAAGGTTTTACTGTAAGCAAAAGTATCTAGAAGGTGAGTTTTTCTATAGTAAAAAATCTTCCTTACCTAAAGGTTTATCTATAGCAAAAAGTCCTCACAATCTGAGAGTATTTCTATAGGGAAAAAGTCCTCAGAAAATCTGAGGGTTTTGCTACAGGAAGAAAACCTCAGAAACTGAGAGGGTTTCTATGGAAAAAGCTCCTAAGAATATAAGTTTATTTGGGGATAGAGTCCTCACAATTATAGGATTTCTCATAATCTGTGGGGTTTCCTATACAAAAAAGTTTTCAGGATTTGTGGGTTTTTCTAAAGAAAAAAAAAAATCCACAGAATCTAACGATTTTTCTGCAGAAAAAAGTCCTTGGAAAATTTGTCAGAAATTAAGGGGTTTTCTATAGAAAAAAGTCCCCAGAATTTAAGAGTTTTTCTGAAGGAAAAAGTGCTAAGAATTTCAGGATTTGAGCTTCAAATCTTATTTTTTTTTTATAGGAAAGAATCCTTTTTTCTAAAAGTCTTTAGAAAGTGAAGATTTGTCTACAGAAAATGTACTCACAATCTGAGGATCTGGCAGTTTTTCTATAAGAGGTCAAAATCTAAGAATTTTTGTAATATTTGTATATTAAGGTTAGATTGAAAAAGAGGAATCGGAAGTGAAGAATCGTGTTTAAAAAGAAAATAGTCCTTTAATAAAACATATTTTGCTATAGAAAACTTGAAAAAAAAATTATATAATTTTTTTTTGTTGAAGACTCGTGTTAAAAAAATAGCTTTTTAATAAAATATATTTTGCTATAAAAAACTTGAAAAAAATTGCATAATTTTTTTTTTTATAAATTTATAAATATAATTTTTTTATATAAATTTATATAAATTTGTTTTAAGGACAAATGTTCTGAAATTGAAAGAGAAATATGTCTCACAATCAGTAATATTTTGTGGAAATTGCTTTATTAAAAAAAATTAAATCATGTTGATAGGGCCTATCAACCAAAATTCCTGCTTACACAGTCCGGTCTCATTTCTTTTTCCTATCGCATATGCAAATTTTATCAAGTTCAGAGACATTACTTTCTTCAACAGAAACATTTTTCGGTAGGGTTAAAAATATGATTTGAGTTTATAACTATGTATAAGAAAACTGAATGAAAACGTATTTCTTTAAGAAATCCCTCAGATTATATGGAAATTTTAAATATCGAAAAAGAAAATTCTTTGAACTCTGGCTATTTTTTGCAATAGAATAATTCAGATTTCCGTTTTAAAAAATTATTCTTATTTGGCGTTAAATGGGTTAATTTTGTATTCTTTTTTAAAGTTCTTCTTAATTCATTCTTTCTACGTGTAAGAGATTATACATTCGCTTTACGCGTTTTCAAGTTCATTGCCAAATTTTCGTTTCTTCTTTTTTTTTTGTATTCTGGTCATTTTTTGTAGACTTTTTTGAGTCTTCTTTCAATCGTTTTTTGTTTATAAAAAATTTTTAGCATTAATTTACGGTCTTCATGTTTTCTTTTTTTTTTTTTTGTATTCTGGTCATTTTTTGTAGACTTTTTTCAGTCTTCTTTTAATCGTTTTTTGTTTATACAAAATTTTTAGCATTAATTTACGGTCTTCATGTTTTTATGAAGTACTTTTTTGTGGGCATGAATTATTTTAGCATCCATAATTAGGAGGAAGAAAAAGAATTGATAAGTAGAAGAAAAAAGTTATTATGCCATGGTTTCGATTTTAAATATTACTAAGTAGAAGAAGATTAAGGACATTCTTAATATTTTCACTTTTTAGTGTTTAAACTGTTTATAGTGTATGGAGATCTTTACTAATTTGGATTTTAGTAAATTTACAAAACTCTCTTCACATAGTTTTAATAAAACTTCTTCAACAAGATTTCAAAAAAAAACGCCTTTAATGAAAAGTTTTAATGGACGAGTCCTAGCGAAACTTCATTGATTTTTTTTTTTCATTTGGTTTAAGATCATGAACATTTTCAGAAATGAATAGAAAAGTTATAATTTTTTTGTAATCATGGAAAATACGAAGAAAAACATGTTAGACACCAGCCGGATGTTATAAATTTTCTGGCCAGTTACGACCTTCATCAACATTTTTCGCATCTTATATTATAGTTTTAAATATCTGTTATTTAACAAGCATCTCTTTAAAGGAAAAAGCTATATGAGAACTATTCCGCATTGATTATTGAGCTAAGATGAAATTTACTTATTAACTTCGTAAATCGGACCTTACCGATATTTGCTTAAATGAACTTTCATCAAAGTGTAAATATAAAGATATTTCGATAAAATTTGGTACATAAGTTTCTGTAATTATGAAGCCTTTTGAACTTTGTTGGAACCGATCAACATTCAGACCATCCTCCCAAAGAAAGGTCCTTTCTGGATTAGGCTTAAAAGGTATTTAGACACACAAATCTGTAGGCATTGCTGTTTAGCGAAAAACAAAAACAATGTTCAAATCAAAATGCACTTTGTGATTTTTTTTTCGTTAGCATAATCGACCAAATGTGTCCACAATCGGGACAATTGTGCACATATTTTTGCAAATCGGGTCTGTAGGAAAAAACATCTGTGCATGCTCGCCAAAGTTCGTTCTGCGGAAAACATTGCTGTTGTTCGCGATAGTGTGGCAGAATAGCCGTCAACCTCGACTCGCCGTCGGTGTTCGCTATCGCGAGATCATAACAGAATTCTTGAAGCCAGAAATTGAGGGAATGGATGTGCACGATACGTGGTTTTAACAGGACGATGCCACTTGCCACACAGCTAACGAAACAACGTCTCTTGTGCGCGACAAATTATTAGTTTTTTCTTCTTCTTCATTATTTATTAGTTTAAAAAAAAAAAAAAATAAACATTTTTTTTTTTTTAATGTTTCCTTTTTTTTTTTAATTTTTTTCTTAAAAAAATCTTCATTTAGTTAAAAAATTCTTTTTTATGTGATATGACACCGTTGGACTTCATTCTTTGGAGTTATTTGAAAGAAAAGGTGTACGTCGATAAGCCAGCAACAATTCAAGAGCAAAATGATGAGATAATTCGGCACATTAACGGCATAGAACCTCAATTATGTCTCAGCGTCATCGGACCATCGGATGGCGGTGTGCCGCGGAGGTCGCGGCTACCATTTGGCCGATATTTTGTTCCATACATAATTGAACCATACTATATTAACATAATAAGAATAAATGACAATAATTTCCTAAATAATTTGTGTTTTATGCAAAATCAACATTGGCCCTTAAAATTTAACCACTTTTTATATTTAATAAAATCAAATTTTATGAAAAACAATTTTTTCTATGTTAGCCTACGAACTTTTCAGCCAAACTGTTATAATAAATTTAAATTTTTTTGTTTAATGATTTAAATCTTGACTATAAATTGCGTTAAAATATTAAATAGTTATTGTTCAGACTTACATGTTGCCAATTTTCATATCAACAAATTAATTTTGTAACAAAAACTTACCTATAAAGAAAAGAAAAATATAATTTATTAGAATTATTAGCCATAAAACATGTAATAATTAGTAAAATATTAAAAAAAAAAAACATATTTGAGAATTATGTCATAAAAATTAATAACCCTTCTCTCCGTCCACCTTAAATGAAAACAAAAATCTCTAGACTTCCGCATTTTAAAATAAAATTTAACAAAAATTTTAGCAATTATTTTTATACTCAAATTTATTTACCCATAAAGTAAAACATATGCAAGATCATTAAATAAATTTAAATGATATTGAACTTGAAACACGTGTAAATTTTTTGTAATGAGATCTGTAAATAAATGACGTAATAAAAGATTTTATTATATAGAATATAAAAAAACCACATGTAAATATTATATTAGGTTTATTTCACCAAACTAAACTTGGACATCCTAGTTTGTTATGGTGAGCTCTCTTTCTAGTTCAATTTGTGTAAAGATCTAGTTGGCTATTGGACAATTTAGTCCAATAGTTCATATAACAGTTCTTTATAAAGATACAAAATAAAGAAATAACCTTTTTTTTAAGGGTTTTATTTATTTCAAAAATCAAAAATCTATTAAAAAATTAAAGCTTAAATTAGGCTAACGATATTGGGGATAAGAAATGACATTTTTTTAAAAAATATTTGACAATTTGTATCACCAATACTAGAAAAATAGCTGATTGGTCTGGTCGACATGTAAATTGCCCTTAATTAAAATTAAATAAAATTGTCACCGACCAGAAATAATGGTACAAACAATTGAACTAAAAAAGCGCGAACTAGGTCTATCTATCAATTCAGTGAATGGTTCAATTGAACTAGTTCGTTCTAGAACGACACAGCTCGAGACCATACTAAATAATACTTCAAATAATATAAACAAACTACAACCTTAGAATAGAAAAAAAATATAATTAAAAATCGATTTAAACATTCGAAAAGACGAAATTAATCATAAAGATTGATTGGATTTGAGATAATATAGAATCTATTTTAAAGTGTTGGATAAACTAAACATTTGAATAAAACTTGTTTTGTTAAGAAATAATTAAATAATTTTAAAATTTTGCCAATAGAAGAAGTGTATAAAAATATGTTTATCTTGAAAAACCTTCAAATAGATCTTTGAACTTTTTTTTTTTTTTTGTTAAATAACTATTTTAATAATATTTTTTGTTTTGCCAAATAAGTAACAAATATTATAA
Source organism: Eustalomyia histrio (assembly GCA_949748255.1). Classification (NCBI taxonomy): domain Eukaryota; kingdom Metazoa; phylum Arthropoda; class Insecta; order Diptera; family Anthomyiidae; genus Eustalomyia; species Eustalomyia histrio. Next base: position 129,530,528 of record OX456524.1, read on the forward strand.
AAATAAATAAGATTTTATGTTCAGACATGATTATCATTATGATATCATTGTTACATAATAATATTAAAGTATAGATTTTAAAGAAGGTTGTTATTGATCAAAAAAAAATATATATATAAAAAATTATAAATAAAATTTCATATAGAAAAGTAAATTTTAAGTAACAGGAAATGTTTTTTTATTTGAATTTTATATTATATAAAATTAGAAAAAGCAATAATTTAAAGTTTTGTAAAATGTGACCAAATTTCCAGTGGGTTAGAATTGGAGGTAACTTTTGGGATTGATTGTGCAAAAATGGTTACAAATATATTATTCATGAACAATACATCGACCCATTTTTGGCATTGTTGATGCAAAGTGAAATTCTGCTGGGACAGTCCATGTGCCATCAATCGGAACAAGTAATCGGATGGGACTTCCCATTTCAGCGTTTCCAAGTAGGTTTTTACCGGTCTTGCAACATGTGGCCGAATGTTGTCTTGCCTTTCTTCGTATCCCGGCCGTTTTTGCTTCAGTGCGCGGCTCAAATTGTTGAGTGCGTTGGCGTTTCTACGCGATCGTTTCATTCGGTTTGAGCAGCTCGTAGCAGATCACTTAGCGCTGGTGCCACCAGATAAAGAGCATAAGCTGTCGACTAATCCACTCCCAAATGATTCTTACAACTCCTGAAGCGTTTGGTATTCGTCCACATAGAGCAATTATTCCAATTCTTCGTCTTCAAACGTTTTTGGTTGACCCTGCCGTTCCTCGTCTTCGAGCTCAAAATCATCTCTTTTAAAGCGACCAAACAACCTCCGAGACGATTGTTCAGATAGATCATGCTTACGGCGAAGCTTAAACTAAGATTTAATGAACTCCCGCGAAAACACTGTCTGGTACGAAATTTGCGCTTCTAGGCCACTGAGAATCCACAAATCAGCAGGTTTCATAAGGTCTTATTTTTTCGAAGATGACGTGAGTTACACGGTTACTGAGACTGGACAGCGATACAGAACTATGATCAAATTGATGGAGAACATGTAGTTCCAACGGGACAGCGCAATTGCACACACAACAATAGACATTCTTTCCAGTTAGCCTAACGCACGAAATGAAATACGAACTCAGAGTCAATAAATTAATTAACTGGGGACATATGTATTAGAAAAATTTACGTTTTCTCAATATTTGAACCAGTTCACTGATATGTGATGCATATGTCCTATATATATCCTGTTTTCACCAGTCGCGGGATAGGTCACATTATAGGCGCTTTAAGATCGGTCCTTTTTTCCTCTAACACGCTAAGTACTTTTAGACGGGTCCTGCTTTCATCACTGACAGCTTACGGGACTCATTCGTTTACGGAACGAATACGTTATTAGACGTATTTCACTGACAATTTTATAAAGTAAATTTGGACACAAAAAATAATCACAGCAGGTTTCTAAACGGTTGCAATCTCTAGTTTATAAGATATTAAAATGATTTCTAATGAAATTTTAGAAGGCATCGTATCAAAATTGTGAAAAATTTAACATTTTTAATACAAATCTAAACAAACAAATACCTTTTAATACTTAATAAAAAATATTTAATTTAACATAAATTATGCGTGACTAATTTTATTTTTTCATTTTTAATTTATTATTGCTATTCATTTTTAAAAATATTAAATCTAAAAATGTCTGCTAATAGAAAACATAGAAAATAATAGTTTTTCAGTTTCAACTAATCTACAATTCTTGTGATTTTTTAATATGTGTTTAAAACCCCCGCTGAAGTTGTTTTTTTAAATGTTTTTTTTTTTCTCAGATACTAAAACCAAAACCCCTTTACGTCTTGTTCAAAAAGAAACTAGATTATCATTAATTGTTATTTTACAAAACAACAACAGCAAAAATTGTGTTTATGTATTTGCGTTCTTATATTTGTTGTTAATGATTCTACCTATATACATACATATTCTTTAGAATACTTTGCTCTTCTCCCTGCGTGTGTATTTTCTATATATTTACGCACAATTTTTATTATTTACATTTATCACATTATAAACACCAAACTGACAGATTTAAAAAAAATATAATATATATTTTTAACGATTTGTTGGTGTAGTATATTTACACTCATCCCTGGTGGAAGTTTTAAAAAAAGCTGAAGAAATAACTAAATACTAAACGTTCATGTGTAGAACTAGCAATCAGGGAAAATGTTTATTGTTGTCTTAAGCAGTTTTAAGTGAAAATAAATAAATTCTGTAGGGGAAGGATTTTAGTTAAAATTCATACCGGCTCAGGGAATAAAAAATGATTTCCTTATTTTTTCACTTCAAATTAGTTTGTTTTAGTAAAAAAATTATAACTTCTGAAAAATCTTGAGCCAGCCTGATAAAAAGCATATCAAATTTTTGGCTTTAATTGCGTTTTTCGCCACCAATGGATTATAATTGTATCAACCTTGCCTGTAAAAAATTTGGCGCCCAACGTGTGGCCTTTAAAAAAACACTGATATATATCATTATATATTCACTGAAAAACAAGGTTGAAATCTAAGAGTATAAAGTTTGAAACTATGAAAAATTAAAAATTTAGAGAATTGTAAAACTTAAAAAACAATAAAAAAAAAGAGAAAAGATTTCGTTCAATTATTTAATTTGTTTGAGGAAAATTCAATAAATGCGAAAAATAACTGTGTTAAACATTTTAAAAGTAATTTAAACATTTAAATTTTTTTTAGTGATTTTTCATAAATTCGAATTTCTTGTTGTGTGCAATCTTTCGAAGATCTTCTTCAGGGTGGGGCAAAAATCACTATCTGATTTTCTTTTGCTATAACTTTTGTTTAAATTAAAAACTAATTATAGTTATTCACTTCTATAAATTTTGTTCATCTGCGTTGAAGCAAATTTGGGCTTTTTTGATTACATTTTGCATAACTGTTTTTAGAATTTGTCGTGTCACGTTGTCAATTCCGGCTCGGATGTTGTTCTTTAACTCCTTCAAGGTGCGGGGCTTGTTCGCGTACACCAAGAATTAAAAACCTTTTGATATTTCCTAAAGGAAAAAAACTCTCTAATAATCATAGTCTTTTTTATGGAAAAAGTTCCTATGACTGAGTCTTTTTCTTATAAATAAAATGTACCAAGAATCTGGGGTTTTCTCTATGGGAAAAAGTCTACAGTATCTAAGCACTCAAAAGCTTCAGATTTTCTATAGTAATAAATTCCGAAGATTATAAGACTTTTTCTATGGAAAAAGTTCTCCGAGAACTTTTTTCAATAGTGGAGAATTTAAAGCAGTCAGGTTGTGACGACTTTTCCAGTTTCTGAGATTTTTTATGGGAAAAAGTATCTAGCTTTTTTCTAAAAGAGAAGAATTTTAAGCAGTCATTTTCTGAGAACTTTTTAGTTTCTGAGTCTTTTTCTATATAAAAAAGGTTCCCAGAATCTGGTTTTTCTTTCTGTCGTATAAAGTCCACAGAATTTGAGGCTTTCTCAACAGACAAAATTACTTATAATCTGAAATTTTTCTATAGGAAAAATTGCGAAGAATCTAAAAAATACTCAGAATCTAAATCGGTGGACTTTTTCCAATAGAGCAGAAATCTTATTCGGAGAACTTTTTCCAATAGAGCACGAATCTGAGACCTCAGACTTTGAGAACATTTTCTTTAGAAAAACTCTCGATTTTCTTAGGCATTTTCTTGTATAAGAAAATATACGAAAAATCTCGAAGAATTTAAAAAATTCTCAGAATCTTAATCGGAGGACTTTTTGCAATAGAGCCTCAGCCTTATATAGAACGTTTCTTTTTTAAACCGTAAACTCTTTATAATATTTTTAATAACAAATAAATAATTTGTTGCTTTAATTTACTAAAAGAAACTTTATTAGATACATTTAAATTTAAACACATTATATGTAATGTAGCATGTGACTGAACATTTTGTGTGTACAAATTTAAGCACATATATAATAAATTTACACAATTTATACACTTATAATAATCCATGTGTAAAAATACAAAATTATTGTCAAAACAACAAAAACTTTAGTAAAATTAACCGTATTTTGTTTATTAACAAAAAAAAAAAAATGTTATTTTGACATTTTTTTCGTAGATTTAAACATGGATTAATATCCGTATAGTAGGATACCAGTTCCCTACTATAAATTAGCGTAAAGTTATAGTATTATTTTAGATTGTCATTCGAGTCATAAGTGTATTCGATTTTCTATCTATGTGATTAATAGTTTTTGTAATAGTATCCCAATATACCATATAGCAATCAAACTGCAATACAACTTGAGAATAAGCTTATATTAATAGTGTGTTTTAAGCTTTTCTTAATTTCGCTTATTATAATATTTATAAAATGTGAATTCACAGGCAGTATTTAACAATGCTAGAGAAAAGATTATCATACATAACTTTTTCTCAAGTATGCTTATGAACAACATACAACAACAACGCAATATGACGATTGAAATAGAAATATTTTTCAATACATTCTAGTCTTGTTGTCTTTGTTCTACGCTTATAATGCATACAACAAGTGCCATTACTTTTTCTTTAAATTTGTCAAACGTGTTTTGCGTGTACATTTAGTTGTAAATTTTATATAGTGAACGTGCAATTGCATATTAAATTTAATTATTTTTATTTATGGTTAAAATTATTATTGTTTATATTTAAAATGAATTATTATTTTTTATTATTATTTTTAAAATTAAAATAAAAAATAAATTAAATTAAAGAAAATAATTTTGATTGCTCTTTTTCAACTATTAATAATATATTATTTTTGTAAGCTTATTATACAATTGCAAGAATAAGCTTATAGTAGTAATCATACACATATAATATTTTCACGAGGGTTCCGTTTTGATTTTTCCACAATTGTTACGAAAGCCTTTTTCAATATATTCTCAAGTCTTTTTCAAGCTTAAGGCTTGTGTTTGTAAGCTTATAATAATATTTTTCTCAAGTTATTTGGTATGTTGGGATTGTTCATAGTTTTTTTTTTCTTTTCTTCTTATTTTGGTATAGTTATATTAGAGCAAGTTTACTGACCTTGAACTTCACTACAAGCAAAAACTTACACACATAATAGAAAATAAAATTTAAATTTTTATTTGATTGAATTTTGAATTTTTGTTGGTGTAAGTTTTTTTTGTATATAGCAGCGTTAATGGCGGTAAATTTGAATAACAATTTGTTTTTTACACAAAATTTGTTTAGAAAGTTTTTTTCGGTTGTTCTTGTTGTGGGTATTAATTTAAAAATAGTTTTTGTGTTAGCAGGGTATTTACAAAAAAAATGGCGATTTTTGTTTTAAATTTATTTTTGTTATTTTTGATTTATCCAAAATATAGTTTATTAGATTTTTAGGGAATTTAAAAATAAAAAGAATAAACAAAAATTATAAAAAATGAAAGGTGTTAGTTGTGTTTTATTACCATAATAATTTTTAATAAGATTATAATTATTTGTCTGATTGATTATTAGATCATTTGAATGCTGAGTGAGAAGGTCAGTATTTTAATTTCAGGGAAAAGTATATGTTTACATTTCGAGTCATAAGTTTTGAAACAATCGAATGATGTTAATAATTTTCACAACTGAACTACTTTAAATAATAAAAAAAATTTTAAAAATTTAACGTGCCCTCAAAGTTCAAAAATTATAGATTTTAGTGTTTTTTCTTTAGCAGATATGGCGATTTTCGCTTATGAAATCCCTCCGACAAGAACAATTATAGTTTTTTGTGTGGTGGAACAGAAAAACAGAATTTGGTGAAGAGCAGGTCCAATGACTAGGTGTCAAAAGAAAGCTGACTGCGAGAATAAAAAGATCAGTTGAAAATTGGGACCTGTACACTCAAAAAAAAAAAGACATGAACTAAAATTTAATAAAAAATTTCCTTCAAAATATTTTATAAATTGTCCTCAATTTAAGTAAAATTTAATAGAAAAATTTTCTTAAAAAGAATTAAAATTCCTAAGTTTGAGGAAAAACGATATAGTTTATATACTCTGAAATAGTTCATATTTTTCCCAAGTAATATTTCTTGATTTTAGGAAAAAAAAACAAGTCAATTAAATACAAATTTAATAATTTTAAGAAAAAACATCTTAGTTTTAAGAAAATTACATACTCAAATGTAATAAAATTAAGTTTAGTTCAAAAAAAAAAAAAAAAATAAGGACATAATTTACTCCCATTTAGTTCAAAAAATGTGTCTAACTTAAATCGAGAAAGTACTTGAACTTAATGTGTGTTCATTTTTTGTTCGCGAGTAGTAAAATTAACTAAATTTTAAAAAGCCATTTCCTAATTCAGTTTTTGACGAATTGTTTTCTAAAAATTAGTTCAGACAATTAAAAACAAAAAGTAACAAATTTTTTCCTACGTAATATAAATCTACTTGATTTTAGAAACTGATGAACTATTTCTTAGGAAAATTTTTATTTTTTTTAGATAAATTTTAAAAATTTTAATAAAAAATTCTTTTTTTTTCAAGTAAAAGTTTTGTAATTTTTAAAAAAATAATAAAATTTGGTATAGTATTTTTTTGTTGGAAAACAATCAATTAAAAACAAACCAGTTAGTTTTCCTAATGTTTTCCACAGTGGCCAAAATCCTCCAGAGAAATTTCGTTCACAATATTCAATAATATATGTGATATTAAAAAATTTTTCAAAGTTTTCTGAAAAACAATTCAGAAAAACTGCTTTAGGACATGATTAGAGCTTTAATTTGAGGTACGGCTCATATGTGTACCCCGCTCCGTTTGGCCACAGTGGCCAAAATCCTCCAGAGAAATTTCGTTCACAATATTCAATAATATATGTGATATTAAAAAATTTTTCAAAGTTTTCTGAAAAACAATTCAGAAAAACTGCTTTGAAAGTTAGATAGGACATGCTTAGAGCTTTAATTTGAGGTATGGCTCATATGTGTACCCCGCTCCGTTTGGCCACAGTGGCTAAAATCCTCCAGAGAAATTTCGTTCACAATATTCAATAATATATGTGATATTAAAAAATTTTTCAAAGTTTTCTGAAAAACAATTCAGAAAAACTGCTTTGATAGTTAGATAGCACATGCTTAGAGCTTTAATTTGAGGTATGGCTCATAAGTGTACCCCGCTCCGTTTGGCCACAGTGGCCAAAATCCTCCAGAGAAATTTCGTTCACAATATTCAATAATATACGTGATATTAAAAAATGTTTCAAAGTTTTCTGAAAAACAATTCAGAAAAACTGCTTTAATAGTTAGATAGGACATGCTTAGAGCTTTAATTTGAGGTATGGCTCATATGTGTACCACGCTCCGTTTGGCCACAGTGGCCATAATCCTCCAGAGAAATTTCGTTCACAATATTCAATAATATATGTGATATTAAAAAATTTTTCAAAGTTTTCTGAAAAACAATTCAGAAAAACTGCTTTGATAGTAAGATAGGACATGATTAGAGCTTTAATTTGAGGTACGGCTCATATGTGTACCCCGCTCCGTTTGGCCACAGTGGCCAAAATCCTCCAGAGAGATTTCGTTCACAATATTCAATAATATATGTGATATTAAAAAATTTTTTTAAGTTTTCTGAAAAACAATTCAGAAAAACTGCTTTGATAGTTAGATAGGACATGCTTAGAGCTTTAATTTGAGGTATGGCTCATATGTATACCCCACTCCGTTTGGCCACAGTGGCCAAAATCCTCCAGAGAAATTTCGTTCACAATATTCAATATTATATGTGATATTAAAAAATTTTTCAAAGTTTTCTGAAAAACAATTCAGAAAAACTGCTTTAATAGTTAGATAGGACATGCTTAGAGCTTTAATTTGAGTTATGGCTCATATGTGTACCCCGCTCCGTTTGGCCACAGCGGCCAAAATCCTCCAGACAAATTTCGTTCACAATATTCAATAATATATGTGATGTTAAAAAATTTTTCAAAGTTTTCTAAAAAACAATTCAGAAAAACTGCTTTGACAGTTAGATAGGACATGCTTAAAGTTTAATTTGAGGTATGGCTCATATGTGTACCCCGCTCCGTTTGGCCACAGTGGCTAAAATCCTCCAGAGAAATTTCGTTCACAATATTCAATAATATATGTGATATTAAAAAATTTTTCAAAGTTTTCTGAAAAACAATTCAGAAAAACTGCTTTGATAGTTAGATAGGACATGCTTAGAGCTTTAATTTGAGGTATGGCTTATATGTGTACCCCGCTCCGTTTGGCCACAGTGGCCGAAATCCTCCAGAGAAATTTCGTTCACAATATTCAATAATATATGTAATATTAAAAATTTTTTCAAAGTTTTCTGAAAAACAATTTAGAAAAACTGCTTTGATAGTTAGATAGGACATGCTTAGAGCTTTAATTTGAGGTATGGCTTATAGGTGTACCCCGCTCCGTTTGGCCACAGTGGCCGAAATCCTCCAGAGAAATTTCGTTCACAATATTCAATAATATATGTGATATTAAAAAATTTTTCAAAGTTTTCTGAAAAACAATTTATAATAGTTATTATTTTTTTTTTTGGTATTTCACATTGTTTTAACATGTTAAATATGCTTAGAACTTGTTATTTAGCTGTATTTAGTATATTTTCGTTACGTCATAACATATTTAAGTCTTACGTCATAACATATTTAACTTTTCACCATTACGTCATTACATATTTAACTGACATATTTATCTTCACAGACTTTTTTTGAACGCACTATTTCACTGATCATCTAACTGTTACATACCTAATTGTCAGTAAACTCAACATTTTCATCATGGTAAAGTACACGAATGAACAACGTATGCAAATTATAAAAATGTACTACCGAAATTCGGAGTCGGTGACCGCAACTTTAAGAGCAAAATCATCTTCAGTGACGAAGCTCATTTTTGGCACACACATTTGTATGCCGGTGGCGTCATTGGGTCATATTTTTTCGTCGACAATAACGATCGTTATCGCGTTATGATTACCGATTATTTTTAGCCCAAATTGGAAAACATGGACTTGGACGACATGTGGTTTCAATAGAACGGTGCCCCACAAACCATACAGCACACGTTATAATCGATTTATTGAAGAGTAAGTTTGGTGAGCGTGTTATCTCAAGAAATGGACCAGTCAATTGGCAGCCTCGTTCGTGCAATTAAACGCCTCTAAACATTTTTCTTTGGGGCTACGTCAAATCATTGGTATATGCCAACAAGCCGACGACGTTGGAAGAACTCACATCCAACTTTTAACGCGAAATAGCGTTCGTTACGGCCGAAATGTGTGACCGAGTCATCGAATATTGGGTCCAACGAATGTCGATTCGCTGCCGACGTGCCCGCGGTGGACATATGAACGAAGTCGAGTTTCATTCATAAATGTTATGATTGTATTTCAAGTCGATTGATACTATCAAAACAAAAAAGAAATACAAAGTTTTGGAAATATCTCAAATGGTTTGCGTTTTATTTAGAAAAATTTTTGTCAAGTCATTATTGGAAAACCCTATATAAAGCAGTGTGTGGCTGAGTGAGAGAAGTGGCCGACTACAACTCTGGCAGACCGAGTTCAAATCCTAGCAAAAGCATTGTTTTTTAGAATTTAATTTTAATTTTAATAATTTTTTTTATTCTCTTTTATACATTTTAATTAAACTAGATTTCGTATAATATTCTGTTGGATCTAAGCTGATACAATTCAAGCCGTCATTTTCCGGATAAACTTTAATGTTGCCCTAATCCTAAATATATTGCTGGATCTTAGGAGGGGGGCCAATTATCCTCACAGACTTTTCATTTTAGAATCCGATCCTCTTTTCACCTATCTCGTAATATGTATTTTCGGAACCGGTCTAGTTTTCACCTATCACCGGAAATGTCCCAATTGCCAACTTTATTATAAAAATGGCAGACAAAATTAGAACAAACAATATATTTTGGGGATTGAGAATGCTATAAATTAATCCGAAAATGGCCCTTGTTAAAGTGACTGTTCCCTATCACAATTAACCGATCACGTGACGTGTCTTGGGATAGGCCCTTTTCCCGCAGGGATATTACAGCAGATATTAAAGATTATCAAATTGGATATGTATAAGTTCTGATATAATTGCATCTAATTAGATCTTGTGCCAGATCTGACAAGGCAATAGCGGCATTTAGCTCATTTTCATACATTAGTTTTCATATTTATCAATAAAATTTCGCTTTGCGTTTATAAAAAGTTAGGAATTTTTATTAATTAACTTTTTTATAATATGGCGTCCAATTTTGAGCCTAAGTTCCTTGTAATAGTATTAAATAATTAAAAAAAATACTCTTTTAAAAATTGCCAGAACTAAAAACGTATAAAATTCGAGGTCTTTATAAAAACAATAAAAAAAATTATTTGTTCAATTGTATGTAAATTTTATCTAAACGTTTAAGGTTATGCTAGAACTAACAAGGAAACATTAAACATGACTTTAAATGTTCTTTAAAATTTTTATAAATTCTATTTAACTAATGATACTACATGAATATTTATGATTCAATTGAAAATACTAATGAAACTACAAGAATCTTAAAATAATTGTAATGAACGAAAGACAAAGCCAAGCAAACTTAAACTTTTGCTACAAACACTTGATTTAACTTAAAACAACAACAATATGAGTACCTAAAATAATTACCCTTGGAATATTTAAACAAATTCAAGATATGCCCATAGAGAAATACATACCTAACTATCAAAAGTATTCAAAAGAATATGAAATAAATTGGAACCCGTCCTCTTTACACGAAATAAGTAAAAAAACTATCTACAAAAAGGTAATGAAATTCATAAAAAAAAACTACATATTTAAAATGCGTACGGCGAACTTGAACTTCAAAAATATTTGAAAAAAAATATTGTATATACAACCATAAATTTTCAAGTATATAAAAATATTTATATAAGGAAGCAGACGTTTAAAGGTTTAACAACACCAACAATAAAAGAAATCTTATATCATGGACACTAAGAGAGAGAGAGAAAAGGAGAGAGAGAGAGCGAGAGAGAGCAAGATAGAGAACAAGATAGGGAGAGAGTAAGAGAGGGAGAGAAAGCAAGAGAGTACAAAAATTATTTTTTTCGTCTGTTTTTAAGTTTTGAAAATCAAAAGTGTTTTTTGAACACAAAATAAGCCTAAAGTCTTAGCTTTTGAAATATGTTCTTCCTTTGTTCCCCGGACTTACAGAATCCTATCAGGACATTGTCTTTTCTTAAAAATAAATTCATCAAATTTTGCACAGCAAAATATATTAAGTATTAGTTTCGAAGTGTGAGAATTTAAATAATATTTCGAGCCTAGTGTAAAAAAGGACTAAGTCCCAATTTTCAAATGCTTACAGGAGAGTATTCACAACAGATATATAACTTATATGGCATTTTGGAGTTTGAACAACTGTCAATTATTCTCACGTAGTCATTGAACGAAATAGGGTAAATTACAACATTTTTTTATTGCTTGAAAAATGTCGAATTTTGTGCCAACAAAGCATCACATGCAGGTAGCTTTGAAAAAGTAATCAATTTGAAAAAAAGTGCACCTGAAGTACATCGATTGCTCACTAAAGCTTATTCTGAATCTCCATCGATTTTAATGTGCTAAAGATGGTTTGTGCGGGCCAGCTTAAAAAAGTTCGAAGATGATGCCTTGGAGGCATTACTCGATGAAGATTGTTGTTAAACTTAAAAAGATTTAGCAAAATCATAGGAAGTCACTCAAGCAGCAATTTTAAAACGCTTACCAGCAGCAGGATTAATCCAAAAGCAAAAAAAAAAAAATGGCTACCAAACGAGTTGAAGCCGAGAGTACGAAGTGCTGCTTGAACGTCATAAAAAGAAGTCATTTTTGCATCGATCCATTATTACTGGAGATTAAAAAAATGGATCCAATACCACAACCTAAAGTGTAAGAATTCGTGTGTGAAGCCTGACAAAGCCGAACATTAGTGGCGCCAAGGTAAAGTTCTGTATTTGGTGGGACCAGAAGGGCTCCCATCTATCATGAGCTGCTGAAGTTGGTCCAAAAAATAGACCTATACCGAACTCAATTGGTTCGTTTGATTGCGAGTATTGGCTGAAAACACCCAGAACATGCAAACAGACACGTAATATTCCATAATAATGTGGCATTTCGGTAACATTTTGCAAGACCTTGTTGGGAAGTTTTGCCTCACCCACCATATAGTCGAGACCTTCCGCCGTCCGAAAACCATTTTGTCACTTCAGAACATTTTCCAAAATTAGCTTGAATCGTTTTTTGTCTCAAAATAAGAACAGTTTTTGTGGCGTAGAATCCCTATGTTCCCAGAAAAATCTTTAAGGTTTTTTTTTTTATAGTACACGAGTCGAATTACGGCATTCGTGATCAAAAGAATTCGAATTCGATTTGCAATAATACTAATAATGAAAACACTAACTTTTATTTTTTAAACTAGAACATAGAACATTCCTGATAAAAAATTATGTTTAAATATTTTATTTTTACGATCACGAATGCTGTAATTCGACTCTATTTTGGGCGGTGGGTGGGCTAATTAGGTGACCACCACTGTCATATCAGTAGTTGGTCATTTCGTTGAAAATATCTGGTATAAGAAACGATTAAGCATATATATTCATGATCCTTATGTTATTGTAAGCCGATCTAGCCATTGTCGTTTATTGATATAGCAACCACAACGCTAAGACGAAAACGGGATTGTTTGTTATCCAGATTGTTTGTTATCCACTCGAAGAGTTTTTTATTGAAAATGACCAAAAGTCAGTTCACTTTTTTTATTGGGAATTATGTTTGGAAATTTTCTGCCATTATCTTCAACATAGAAATGGGCCAATGCCTGTAAGAGTTGTGACCTGTTATTCAAAAATTTCCACAAAATCAGCTGTGAATCTTTGGCAATTTTTAAACAGATTTTGAAAAACCTGGTCACCTTTTTTAATTTATTTAAAAAAAAACATACCTAACGCCATACGCATGTTTAATATGGTTTGTTTTTTTTTTTTGTACGTATTAAAACTTTAAATCAACAGGGTATACATTTTTTTCTCTCTTAAAAAAAGAGGTCGAAAAGAAGTATATAATAAGAATTCAGAACTAACAAAATTTAATGAAAAAAATGTCAATGTCCTAACAACCTTGAAAGAATTTACAGTCAGTTTAAATTTAAAAAAAAAAACATTGAAGATTTTTTTTTTTTGGTAATATATTTTTGCAAATATTTAAAAGAACAAAAATTAAGAATGTTTTGGCAAACCAATATAAGAACAACATTTATAATTGAGAAAACTTTAAGAAATAAAAGACAAAAAAAAAGTGGTTAACAAAGTTTCAAGTATAATTTACCAAAAAAGATAAAAGAAGTAATTTCAAAATAAGCCCAAAGAAAACATGATAATATATCTATAAAAAAAAATGATTATATACCATAAATTTTACCCGAAAAAAAAATGACTTAAAATTATCACAAAATCAAAGAAACATAAAAAAGGCTGATTGCGCAGGCTCAACTAGATACATATTTTCAATACTTCAAATATACAAAAACTCATTATGGATTTGTAACTATAAATAAGTTAATAGTAGTTTTTTGAAGTGTGAAATTTTCTTATTCAAAGCTTTTAAATATATTTTTTACGTTCTTGTAATTGTGGTGTATTTAAATAATCAACTAAAAATTCTGTTAAATCAACAGATAAATTTAGAAACAGAAAGTTGTTAGACCACTCTTTTTTTTTACAAAATACAAACATTTAAAAAAAAAAAACACTCACCATATAAAAAAAGAACAACAAGTCTTCCTTTAAGAAAAATTACAACACAGATATTGTAGGTAGATGTTAAAAAAAAATTGTATATTCTGTGTATTCATTAATTGTTGTTGTAAATTTTTTTTAAACAAAAATTGGACATAAAGAGACAGACATTACGTAATTTTAAATACCCTACAATTTTAGAACTAAAAATATGTGTTTCAAGCTAATGGTTTGCAACATTTTAATATATGAAATTCAAAAATGTAAATAATTTTATAATTTGATCGATGTGATGGCAGAACACTTTAATAATAATAATTCCTTAAATCACTAATCAAATTTGATTTAAATTTTGACGAATTAATTCGCGAATCAATTTTTCTGATTGAATTATTTATTACCATAATTCAATCTTTATCTTATTAGAAGAATCAAGTTGATTTAAATAATTCTTTTTATAAATCAAACAAAATAATTCAATTTGAAAAATTCAATTTTAAATCAAAGAGAATCAAATCGATTTTGATTTGATTCGCGAATCAAAAAAATAGTTATTTTGAATGAAAAGAATAATTATTTTGATTCTCGAACATAAATTTGATTCGCGAATTAAAATATTTTTTTTTTTTTTACCCGAAGGATTTCACAGAAATTTTATAAAACTGCCTCCCCAGGGTGTCTTCCAAACCTGGCCAGATAGCGCAAGACGGACAAAATTTTTGAAAAGCTCAACAAAGGGTACCCTTAAATAGAATAGATTCAGTAGGTTCCCGAAGAGTTTCATGTAATTATTATAAAATAGCCACAGGGTGACTATTATTTTTTTTATCAATTTATATAATATAAATTAACAAAGTCTGATAAAACAATTTTGTTTCCCGTTCCATTTCGTTCGAATAAAAATGAGACACCCTGTGGCTATTTTATAAAAAAAAATAGAAATAGATGTTAATACTCCACTGGAGCAAAAATTTTGTCCGTTTTACCCTATCTTGATTTGTTTTCGAGATACCGACCATTTTAAAAAATGGGCATTGTATAAAATGGCGAATATCTCGGAAACTAAGCGAGATAGCACAAAATCCTTCGATAGAATAGATTCGGTAGGTTCCCGAAGAGTTTCATGGAATTTTTATAAAACAGGGTGACTATTTTTTTTTATCAATTTATATGATAATATAAATTAACACACTTCGATAAAACAAATTTTGTTTCCCGTTCCATTTCGTTCGTATAAAAATGGATCACCCTGTGTGGCTGTCTTCCGGACCTGGCTTATTTTTATTATCGCAGTATATAAAGTATATAAATATATAAATTTTGTCCGTTTTGACTTATCTCGCCAAGTTTTCAATATACCGGCCTTTAAAAAAAATACCATTTCACAAAATGGCGAATATCTAGAAAACTAAGCGAGATTTGCAAGTCAATTTTAATGTTTTTTTATTTATTTTTAATTCGCAAATCAATTAAATTTTTTTTTATTCCTCAATTAAAAACAAGAATTGAATTAAAAGGGAAATTGATTAATCAACTATGATTTTAAATCTGATTTAATAAATTGATTTATAAAATATTGAATTAACTCGCTGATTTACAAAAAAAATTATTTTTTTCGCGAATTGATTCAATAGAGATTTATCTTTTTCAAGGTCTGTGTAATGGTGTATATTTATCAATATGAGAACCAACTTATAATCTTTAAGCACCAAGACCACCTTTGGACGGAGTTTATAAAAATTTACTAAAAATGGGTCAAATGATTATTTTTTTTAAAACACTTAGCCTTTAATTGACACATTTGTTGTCAAAAATTGGGCTTGTGTTATTCGACCACCCGGAAGATTTTACGTAAGGACCTCGGTATGAGACCATATAAAATACAGCTGCTGCAGGAACTGAAGCCAGGTGATGTACCACAACGTCGTTTGTTTGGTGAATACGTCTTAGGAAAGTTAGATGAAGATCCATTTTTCTATGGTGGAAAATTGTCTTCAGCAACGAAGCTCATTTTTGGCTCAAAGGGTACGTCATCAAACAGAATTGACGAATTTGGTGTGAAGAGCAGCCAGAGGCAGTTCAAGAGCTGCCAATGCACCCTGAAAGATCCACTGTTTGTAGGCCGGCGCCATCATTGGACCGTAATTTTTCAAGAACGATGTCTATGAAGCAAGGTACCGTACAATGATTACTGACTTTTTTTTTGCCCAAAATGAAAAAGTTTGGACTTGGTTGACATGTGGTTTCAACAAGACGGTGCCATATGCCACACGGTACACGATACCATTAACTTGTTGAGAGGCAAGTTTGGTGAGCAATTAATCTCACGATTTGCAGCAATTCGTTTGGCGGACAAGATCGAGCGATTTCTTCTTAATTAACTATTTTTTTGTGGGGATACGTGAAGTCCCTCGTGTACAGGGACAAGCCAGCTACAATTAAAGCCCTGTAAGACAACATTGCAGCTGACATTGGTTAGATACCAGCCGAAATGCTGAAAAAAGCATGTCAATATTGAAGCTCACGGATGGACTACCTACGGCGTAGCCGCGGGCAACATTTACATAAAATAATCTTTAAAAAGTAAATGGCAGGCATTCATATATCGTTCCAAATAAATATTTCATTCACTTTTGTAAATTTTCAATTTCCAGAACCTAAACGGTTAAAAAATCACCCTTTATAAAAGAACTATTATAACAGTTATAAAAAAAAATAACAACTACAGAAAATTTCTTTGAAGCAGTTTTTTCTAATATTATAACAAACAACTATTAAAACAGTATTTTATTTTTGCAGTAAACTTTAAATTTTTGTTAGTAATTTAAAAAATGAAAATTTTTTGTTTTGTTTGTAACACGTCAGCTGAAAAATGGATGACACATAGGTGGCGCCACTAATAAAAAATTCATGATTTTTTTGGAACTACCAACCTTCAGATGATACCTGCCAAAATTTATTGACAACACGTTACAGCTGTTTTAGTGAAGTAATTTTTTGCGATTTTGAAAACAATGGATTCAAAGCAATTTCACGTGTTGATTTATAATTGCCAAGCCAAAGCTTGGCTTGATAAGTGTAATTCGAACACTCCCGGCAAAACCATGGTATCGACTACTTACCAGCCTATTTACTCGCTTAATTACTTTTGTTCACGATGAGCCCAAAAGTAATGAGTGGTCATTACCTTCTCACTTACAAAAAAAAGACACACAGTAATGGGTGATCGCTTAAGAACAGCCAAAAAATAATGAGTACCCATTACTTTTGGGCTCATCGCGAACAAAATTAATTAAGCGAGTAAATAGGCTGGTAAGTAGTTGATACCATGGTTTTGCTGGGCTGCTGCTCTATCGAGACAAATGCTGGTTTCCTTACTTTAAACGTGTTCTTACACCGATGACGCCAAACGCTCTGGTCGCTAAAAAAAGGTGCTGCTACCGGCAGACCGTAAAGTGAAGTTGCGGAAGATAGCAGATACCTTAAAGATATCGAAGGAACATGTCGGCTTTATTTTGTATAGACATTTATCAATGAGAAAGCTGTCACAAGTCGTTGGCTACCATGGCCATATTGCACGAATTATACTTTCAATTGCTTCTGCACCCACAGTATTCGCCAGCTTTGGCTGCCAACGATTTTTACCTGTTTTAAAAACTCAAAAAATTCTCGCTGGAAATAGATTCGAATGAGGAGGTCGGTGATTGTTGAAACAAAGGCCTATTTTAAGGCCAAGGAAAATCATTCTATAAATAAAGGTATCGAAATATTGGAGTGATTGTATCGCCCTTGAAGGAGACTAAGAAGTTGATGAATAAAGTCGAGTTTTTTCAGCCGATGTGTTATAATCTAAGTTTAATTAAGGTTTACAAATTCCTATGAAAAAATGTTCAACCCTTTTGGCAATTTGTATTTAGTTAAGTAGTTCTTAAGCCATTTCGCTTAGGGCCTAAAATGTAAAATTTAGTAAAAGTTTGTTGTCTGCTCCAAAATATTGTGAAATTTTATATTAATTCTTTTTTTTTAACTTATTTATATTAATTGCATAAACTTACCAATTTTGATCGGTATAAATAATTGTTATTAAATATGGAAACTTACCTAAAAAGAAAAGAAAAATAAAATTTATTAGAAATAATTTGAATAAACGAAAAAAAAATACATATTAGACGATAATAAGACACACAAAAAAAATCTTAATTTTGAAATTTGAAACTGTGTTAGAGAAAAGACAAACAACATTAACCTTTCTCGGAGATTATGGACATTTTTAGTACCTTGCACAGAATTGGCCATATTTCAAAATATAACTTTTGTAAAAATTCAATTAAATTCAAACTTGCTCAAACAATGTTAGCGAATTTGGCAGTCACAGCATTTAAAAATTCATAGACTATAGAAAAGTTTAGGAATTTTGGTCAGGAACGTTGAAAAATGACATTTTAATAGGGATAAGTCAGTCTCTGCCTGTCCAAAATCTTTTATCTGGAAAACTGAAATTTAAAAAATTTATGTCTTCTCTGGAGCATGGGTTTACCCATTGGTATTTGGTGAGATATGTGGGGGAAAAAAATTGATATTTAAAATGGAAAAAGTATACTATTAAACAAATTGTTCCCTGACATAAGTTATTAAAGACACAAACCAGGTGTAAAAGATACGCCATCTGTTGTAAATCCCGTATTTTTTTAAGTTATACCCCCCATAATAAATGGGTTTCAATTTAATTGGAAAACAATTTGCAAAACACATTTAGTTGGAAATCTCCAACTTGACATTGAAACATCTACAACAAATATTTTAATTTGAAACTACCGGTAACCGTAGCATAGTAGGATATCTAATAGTCGTCATTACCACAACACAACATAGAACATTTTTAACATGTTTTGTATTTACAATATTTTAAAAGGTTCTTGTGTCAGAACAGATAAACAACTTTCAAAACAATTTTATTTTTTGTGTAACATGTGTGTTATTATTGTAGACAGGTTTTTTTTGGGGATCTTCTTCTAATTCCTAATGTTTTCAGTTATGGTTGATTTTGAAATCAAAAGTCATTTATTTATTGTCCAATTGTTTTGTTGTTGTTTTGTGTTAGTTTATGGGCCTTTCTTTCTTATTTTCTTTACATACGTTCTTCGTTGTTTGTTTTGGGTTTAGGAATTTTTTATTCTTGTATTACATAATTACTACTTTCTTTTCCCTATTTACTTTTTTATGTTTTTAAAAATGATTTTATTTAATTTGGTTAGAAAATATCTTCATAATAATTTTTAAAAGCAAAACAAAAATAATGCTAATGCTATCAATTGTTAAAAAATTATTTTAAGAAGGTTGATACACATATTATAAAAATTATATATTTATACCTAAGATTGTGTGGGAATTGGTTACAAGAATTTTCGATCCTGTTTTTTAAATTTTTATAAAATTTGTAATATTTATGGAATAATTTTCAAAGAAAGTTTAAAAGCTCTTGTCAATTTATATTTAGTTTAAAATAAATTTATTATTAAGATCCTCATCCTTAGATTTTAGAAAATTATTTTACTTAAAATTCCTCTGTTGGGAATGACCGTCTTTGATTTGATAAAAATTTAATTAGATTCTAAATAATAAGACATATTTTAAAATACATGCGCCCAACACAGGACCCAATAGGAAATTCAGCAATATAATTAATAAATGTTTTAAATATTTTAAAATTGTTTCTAAAACGAATAAAAACTTCTTTAAATTTTCATAAGAAAATTAAACTAAATCTGTCATTTTGCCCTAAGTTGGGTAACATAATTTTTCTTCACAATTAAAAAAATTAAAACTAGAATTTAAAAAAAATTAACTTATTTTGAGAAAAAATTGAAATGAAAACGGTGCCAAAGACACTTTCTACCAATATTTAATAAAATTTTCCTTGAAATTAAGAAACAAATTTTGCTTAAAATTTGGTAAAAATTTCTAAATTATAGAAAAATTTTACTACTGAGAAGTAAATTTTTATTAGAGAACAGTAAAATTTTCTACGAATTAGTTCATATAACTTTAATGTTAGTTAGGAAATGTTTCCTTGGTTTTAAGAAAAATTTTATTTTATTTAAGTTCATTAGATAATTTTTTTTACTAAGAACTAGGACTTAACTCCCTAAAAATAAGAAAATATTTTCTAACATCAAGTTTATTAAACTTCTTAAATATGATAAAAAAAAATTTCTAATAAATATGAAACTGTTACTATGATAAAGGTTATATATTTTACCATATATTTTTAAGTACTTTACACTCATTGTGTAAGTATTTTCCAACTTTCGGAGGACTTACGCTTTTTGTTTCCTTAAATTATATTTTTTTCTTAAAAATTAGAAAAATTAACTTGTTTGTTTTTAATTATTTTTTTTTTTTAAAGAATATTGAAAATAATTTAAAAGTTTTCCAACAAAAAGAAATCCTAAACCTAAGGTGATTTTTTCTCAAAAATTAGAAAAATTTACTTGAAAAAAAAAAACTATTAAAATTTTTAAAATATATCTGAATTTAGTTGCATGAAAATTTCCCCTAAAAATAGTTCATCAGTTTCTAAAATCAAATAAATGTTTATTATTGCATAGGAAAAAATGTATAACTTTTTGTTTTTAATCGCCTAAACTAATTTTTTAAAAACAATTCTTGAAAATTAGAGTTAATTGTACTACTCGCGAGAAAAAAATAAACACAAGAACTTTCTCATTTTATGTTAGACACATTTTTTGAACTAAATGGGAGTAAATTATGCTCTATTTTTTTTTTTTTTGTAAATTTCTTCAGAGTTGTTTTTCTTAAAAATTGATAAATTTTTATTTAATATACTTCTTTTTTCCTAAAATTAAGAAATATTACTTAAGAAAAGTATGAACTATTTCGTTTTTACCCAAACATAGAAATTCATTTTAAGAAAATTTTTCCAAGTTATAATAAAATTTTACTTAAATTAAGGAATTTTTTATTAACTATTTTAAAAGAAATTTTGGATTAATTTTTAGTTCATGCATTTTATTTTGAGTATACTTCTAGCCTTTAAATGAACTTAATATAAATAAAGTTATTTTATTGTTAAGGCCTTTTGCAAGTTGGCAAAATTTATTCTAAACTTTATTCTAAATAACAAAATGGTTTATAATTTTCTTGAAATTATTAGAAACTTAAAAATCTGAATTTAGTTTAGACTTTATTAAGCCAGTTCGCGCATCCAGCCTTAATATTTAAAAAAAATGTTCTTCTTTTAATATTTGCTGTTTTTCAAAATCGTCTCTAGAGTTTTGATTATTTTTTTTTTGTCAAGTTCAATGTCAATTTAATTTAAAGTTCAAGCCATTTATAGTTATTATAAATGTGTACACATTCTGTTTAATAGGCCTATTGTATTCATTAGTTAGGCCTAGCAACCAGTGGTAATGTCTTAAGTGGTCATTACAATTGTGTGTGTGTGTGTGTTTTTTTATATTTAAATAATTAATTTAACTTTGTACCTTTATTATTAATAATTATGATTATTATATGTAGGATTTCCATGTTCCACATTTAAAGTTTGTTGAACATTAAAAATTATGTTTTAATTTCAAGGTTATAAATTTCTAGAACGGATTAGAATATACTTAAACATTAGAATATACCTCATAGTCACCCTGTGGTGTGCAGTTATGTCAGATAAGATGATTGGGCATTATTTGTTTGAAGGATCTGACGAAGACGCGACACTTATAGAGCTATATTGACTGACTTTTTCTTACCGGAAGTTGACGATCTGGACCTGGAGGACATGTGGTTCCAACAGGACGAGGCCACTTGTCATATTGCACGCGTGCCATCTCGTGTTTCTGTGATTTAGCTTGACCAGCCGATTTTCGTCTGGGAATAATTAAAGTCGTTGGGGTACACGAAACATCCCCCCCGCAAATTGGAGGAGTCCTAGAACAACATTCGAGACGAATTTGACAACGTGGCACTTGTAATCTTGCGTTTCGGTAATTTGGCTTGGTAAGTTAGATCTCCTGACAAACTTCAAGTTTGGTATGTAGTTTAGTTTGGTAGGCTCCGACTTTAGCGTAGACAAGACGTATTTTTTTTTCATCAAATTTTTACGGGGAGGTACACCAACAGAAAAATTCAACGTTTGCGAAAACCTCTAAAACAAGTCTGATATTTGTATTATGTGTTCCCAAAAGTGTAGGCTAATTAAACAAAGAGTTCCTTTTTGGAGTAAAAAGGGGAAAAGTACTCCCCCCTTAATCACCCAGCCCAAACCGATGAAGCTAAGAACTTAAAATTTGACGGGTAGGTTCCTCCTACGGTGTAGGCCTCCTCCTTTAGAACTTTTTTTTAATTTTAACAGGGAAGGACACAAAGCAAAAGTCTTCGCCTTAACAACCTACCCAAATTAAAATATGTGTGCCCTGTTGTGCGACCATATGCAAGGAGAATATACCTTTTGATATTTCCACTAACTTTATAAAAACGGAATTCAACTGAAGAAAAATTATCAAAATAATAGATTTCAGCACTTTAAATTTGGCGTAAAGGTGTTTGCGACTCCTGAGTAGAGCTTCACTAAAAAGGATACATGTCAAAAAAAATAAAAACCTTTCTGCTATGGAAAGATAATCGGACTAAGGTTAATGTTCTGACTTAAGAAGAACTGTTCTGCCTTGAGAATATTTGGCCAATACAAATCTTGTGTTAAATCATTCAGCAGTTTCTAGTCAGTCTCATTGAAAGAGTAGCATACGCCTCTTTTTTTAAATGAATCTGCGGGCCCATTTTAAATGAATTTGCGAAGCTGTAAAAATAATAATGACAGTTGTATCACTTCGCAGTGGTATTTGTAAGATTACTGGTGTTTGTAAGATACTTTTAACGGAATTTCAATTACACACAAAGCTTTTTGAAAGCTTTTATAAGCTCTTTTAAATTGTATCGCTTCTTATAATTTCATAGCGTTAAATGTTGAAACTAACAAATATCTATATAAAAAGCTTTTTATATGTATAAATAAAAGCTTTTTATATACAAAAGTTCCACACCAAGCCTCCAGAGAGCGCTAAAATATTTAGACAAAATTTATAAGTAAAAAAATCCGTTAAATAAAATTGTTTTTTTTACTAAAAGCCCTAAAAAATTTATATTGATTGAAGCTTTTTTTTATTAAAAAAAATTCAATTGAATTTTTTAATAAAATTTAGTTTCTTATATTATTTTTAATAAATTGCAGAAAATATTAATTTTTTCTTTTTTTTTTGTTAATTTTATTTTTAATTTCTATAAATTTTTATTATTTTTTTTAATTTTTATTAATTTTTTTTTCTTAATTTTTAGTAAGAATTAACAAGTTTATAGTTTTAAATATTATTCAGAATTGACGTCACACAGTGCATTGAATTTTATAATTTGCAAAAGAATTGAGTTCATGAACGTTTGTCGACTTCAATTGGTACGTCGTCGTCGTCGTCGTGCAAACAATAATAGAAATGTAATAACGCAAAAACAGATATACTAATACTACTAACCAAAAAAGCTTTCAGAAATACACACGCTGAAAATAAATTGTAACAGACTTTATATAGAAAAGCTTAGGTCCAAATGCACGTGCTTTTGTGTAGTAGTAGTAGTAATAGTAATGACACAGTGATGGTAAAATATGTTACAAGTGTACCATTTTTGGTAAACTCGAATATTTAAGGAACATCAACTAAAAATTAATTTTTCATATGATATGAAAAGTTTTAAGATTTTAAGACATATCAGAATAATGCCTTATAAGGAAATAGTTCCAACACTAAAAAAATTAATTAGAAATTAGAAAAATTTACAACAAAACTTTTTATGAAAACGGCGCCAAGAACACTTTTTTTTACCAATATTTAATTTAATTTTCCTTGAAATTAAGAAACAATTTTTACTTAAAATTTAGTAAAAATTTCTAAATTATAGAAAAATTTTATTATTAAAAACTAAATTTTTATTAGAAAACTGTTAAATTTACCCTTAGGAAATATTTCCTAGGTTTTAAGAAAAATTTTTTCTATTCAAGTTCATTAGATAATTTTTTTACTAAAAACTAGGACTTGACTGCCTAAAAATAAGAAAAAATTTTCTAACATCAAGTTAAGTAGCACTTCCTTTAAAACAAAATTATTCTGAAATTTGAAAAAAAAAATTTATTAAAATTTATCTGAACTAAATTGCATAAAAATTTTCCTTAGAAATAGTTCATAAGTTCCTAAAACCAAATAAATTTTTATTATTACATAAGAAATAATTTATTACTTTTTGTTTTTAATTGCCTGAACTAATTTTTAGAAAACAATTCTTAAAAACTTAAAAGTGGTAAACTTAAAAACTGAATTTAGAAATGGCTTTCTAAAATTTACTTAATTTTACTGCTCGCCAAAAAAAAAAATAACACACATTAAGTTCAAGTACTTTCTCATTATAAGTTAGACACATTTTTTGAACTAAATGGAAGTAAATAATGTTCTATTTTTTTTTTTGTTTTTGTACATTTAAGTATGCAAATTTCTTAAAACTGAGATGTTTTTCTTATAAAATTGATAAATTGTTATTTAATATACTTGTTTTTTTTTTCTAAAATCAAGAAATATTATTTAGGAAAAATATGAACTATTTCAGAGAATATTTCGTTTTTTTAATAAAATTTTACCTGAATTGAGTAGAATTTTTAGAATTTTTTTTTGAGTAAAGTTAAAATTTTGAATTATAATAAATTAGATATGTGATAGTTCTAAACTGGGCTACCTAGGGGATTTAAGGTATTTCAAACCCTAAATCCCTGGGGGAGTGAAAATAAGAAGTTCAAAAATTCATATTTTCATAAAAAAAATCAAAAAAATTAATTTGACGGTGTTTTTACGGACTGAAAGTTTTAAAAATCTAAAAACTTTTTAGAAAAATTGGGTTTTCAATAGAATAAATTCATAACAATCTTATTGTTTTAAAGTTTGCTAAGATATACAAGGGGGCAATAAGTATTACCCTATTGGAAAGTGCTGCCATTTATACAAATAGTATCCTATGTCAATTTGGTTTTTACATTTGTGAAGTAGACGCGTGTGAAATTTATGGTAACAATAAATAAATCGCTATTCTAAGCATAAAGACTTTCAAACTTAACGAGGAAATGGATAATTTTCCATAAAAATCGATTTTGAGCATCGAGGCTCATTTTTAACTTAGCGGCCACGTCTCGGATTTATTCATTATACCCTCTGTGTGTGCAGTTACATCGGAAAAGGTAATTGGACCTTATTTTTTGAACTAGCTGACGGTAACGCTATAACGGTGAACGGCGATCGCTATAGAGCTATGCTGACTGAATTTTTCCTACTGGAAGTTAACGATCCGGATTTGGAGGACATGTGGTTCCACCAACAGGGCGGGGCAACCTGTCATGTATTTTGTATTGTATTTTGAAGGATGCCTTTGCAGCGACGAGCGTAATCTCCTAATTTTACTGTTCTTGACATCCTCCATCTGGGATTATTTAAAACCGTTGTTGTACGCGACCTAGTCCCGCACAGTGGATGAGGTAAAGAACAATATTTGAGCCAAAATTGGCCAAATTTATGTGACAAAATTTTCTACAATTAATTTCAACAAAATTTATAAGTACGAATGAACATAATCAGTTTAACACTAAATGAGTCTTTACTTTTAAATAAAAGTTATAGAGTAAGAAAATCAAATAATGTTGTTTGCCCCACCCTGTACATATTGCAACATCCTCCCTCGGTGTTCGCAAACAAATGTCGATTGTTTGGGGTGTAAATATTTTAGATAAATGTCATATCAGCTTAGAATTTAGAGCAGTTAAAACATAATTTTAAGCCGTTAAAACATAAGGAATTCTAGCGAAATTGTTGTATAGTAAAATTTGGTACATTTTTCGAATTAATTCCGGTACAAAACGGCAATGTTCAAATTCCATCACTGTTTTGCAATCTAAAATTGCAATTTGTTGATGCAATTTTTTGTTTTTTGTTGCCTGAGTATTATAATATTGTAATTTTAATACTGTGCAAGGTTATTTTTTAAACACACACATTTGATTGTATTTTCATACTGACAAATGATGAGACGGTAATATGTTTGAGGGTGTAGAGGAGGTGAAGCTTGTTTAGCTCGTTGATAAAAAAGGCGAATAAACTATTTTGACCCGCTTTAAATTGACCTCTAAATGCAATTCTATATGATTTTTAGTTAAGCTTTTTTTTTTGTTGAGCAATAGAAGAGAATATGAAAAGAGTTCATGAATTTTTTGGAGATTGCAGTTTTTGAGTGGTTTTAAAGGCATAGTGTTAGAAACTTTAAAAGGAAGGCCAATATGTATCCCTTTTAAAAGATCTTAAGAAAGATTCATGAACTACTTCTTCGTATTTGTGAACACGCAGAGAAAAAATATGGTTGCAATATGATCACTGCTACTATATTGTGTTTGCTGCAATCGGGTATGGTTGTCACAACCAAGTTATTGGTTTTCTAACCATGGTCGCTACCATCATTATTTAGTAAATACTTTACTATTTTATGATTGGCACCTTATATTTTATATCATGATTGGCTGTAACCATACTGTGATAACAAAAATTATGACTATGAAAAAAAAATATGATAATTATGCAACGATAAAATGCTGGCAACAATTAATAAATAATTATACATCAAATAAAACATGACTTTAACATTTACAGTCATTATATTGTCTCGTTTTCATAAAAATAAAAATTTTATCAGTTCAATCTGTTTTTACTACAAAATGTCTTTAAAAAAAAAACCAATCATATATTGTTTCCTAAAACATTTCATCAATTGACCCATTAAGAAGATTTTTTTAAAAAAATTCCTTATACATATAAATATTATTTATACTAATCAATTCATTGCCTTTCTTTGAAAGAAAAATTCATAGATTCTGAAGAAAATACTTAGATTCTAAGGACTTTTTCTAGTAGAAATATTATTAGATTCTAAAGAAAAACTTCTAAAAACTTTCTAAAAAAATCTTAAAAATATCTAAGATTTTTTTTTTTTAAGTCATAAGAATTAAAAAAAGTTTAAAGTATTTTTCTTAAAAAAAGGTACACCGAATCAAAGTTTTTTTGAAAGAAAACAATTTTTCTTCAAAAAGTTCTTATTATCAATTTTTTTTAGAAAAAACATTTCTAAAGGAAATATTCTTAAATTCAAAGAGTCTTTTCATAGTTTCTAATAACTTTTCCTTTAAACATTTTTTTTAGATTATGGATCATATAATGATAATCCAGGAATCATAATATAGTTATAAGGGGCCATAATATGATAATATTTTGAGCATAATATGATTACGTGCGATCATATTATGATAAATTCAATATAACATATTTATTTAGGACCATAATATGGTAATATTTGAATCATAATAAAACTGTAGGGACCATATTATGGTAAAAATATGGTTATTTTATTATCATTATATGATGACCATATTAAAGTACGACTATGATTGGCACAACCATGTTTTTTCTTTGCGTGTAAAAATTTCTTAAAATATTTATAAAGAAATTGCTTCATGTTTATGAAGAAGTTTCATTAAATATTTACGAAGAAATTTCTTCATATTTACAAAGAAGTTTCATCAAATATTTATAACGAAATTTCTTCATATTTATAAAGAAGATTTTTTAAGTTTTGTAAGGAAGTTTCTTATAATTATCAATATTTATGAAGAGGTATTTTTCATATTAATGAAGAACATTCATCAACATGATGAAGTTATTTTTTAATTTTATATTTATCAATATTTATAAAGAACTTTCATTAAAATTTATAAGGAGTTTTGTTAAAATTTATAAAGAAGTTCCATTAAAATTTATAAAGAAATTTCCCCAACACGGTGATGTTTTTTATTTTAATTTTAAGTCATCTTTTAAAAATTATTAAAAAAAAATTAAATTAATTGCAAATCCCCTCCAAATGGCTTAAAACACAAACACAATTCCAGCACAGTTTTATTTGTACCTCAGTTTTTATATATTTTTTTTTTTTAGACAACTTTTTATAATTTCAGTGTTGCCATGCGCTTAATATATTAAACATTTATTTTTTTTTTATAAAATGAGTTCAATGTCGTTCATTGCTCACTCGACATTTTCTTGTTTATATTCGCGTTGTCCTCCTGCCTTGTTGTTGTTGTTGTTAAATTATTTGGTGTTCTTATTTTAAATGCATGTGCATGAAATGTAAGTGTAGTATATGCATGCAAGTTATGGACAGAACTTTAAAAGAATAATTTTTCAATTTGGCTTATAAAATAGTCTCATTTTTTGATGATCCCATATATCTCCAATTGTCCATAATGGTAACAAATCCTTTCAAGAAAATATCACATGAAGTTTCAAATTGTAAAGATCTTAAAATTATTTAGAGTAGCCCAATATATAATTTGAAAACTAGACCTTTGGTAATTCAAAATCCTCGATAGGACTTCTTTGATTTTCAAAAAAAATATTAAAATTGTGGATTTCTAAAAAGATCTGAAAATTATTTGAAGAAGCCCACAGTAGAGTTTGGAAAAAAAACGTATTTGATGAGCCCATATATCTCCAAATTGCCACAATGATTATTTAGAATTATTTCATGTACTATGTTAACCCTTAAACGGATCTTAGTGCACACTACGTTTCAGTGTACTTTTAGTGTTTTTGTACACTAACTAGACACAACGGTTCCCAAATGGGAGGTCGCGACCATTCTGGGGGTCCGTAGCTGCATTCAAATGGGTCCGCGAAGTTCGAAAAAAATAATTTTATTTAAAAAATTCACAAAAAAAAAATATTTAATACAGAGCAATTTTCAAAACTTTTAAATGAAATTAGAACTAAGTGTAGCTTAAAAAGAAACTCTGATAAAAAGTCAGGTACACTCACCAAAAAAAGTCTGTAACGGGAAATTTTTGCTAATTTGAGCCCAACGGTATTTTTTGCTAATCTTAGCAACACATGTCTGCTGCCGCTACTAAATTTTAGTAAACTTTTTATAAAGTGGAATTAATAATCTGCTTGCTAAAATTAGCAAAAAAAAATTGCCAAATATTATTAATATTAGTACAAAATTTCAAAAATATTTGTTTTTATCGAGCATCAACATTTTTTTTATATTACTAATTTTTTTTTAAATATTTTAGACAAAATTAAAAACAAAAAAATCAACGGCTTAAAAATTGTAAAAACATAAACGAATTTATCATTTTGTTTTAATTTGCTAAATTATTTTTAAAAAAATTTTTTTAGTCATTTTTTTACGTTTAAGGTCAAATTAAAATTGATTTTGGGCTGATTTTTAGAACTAAAAAAACTTTAGTGCTATAAAGTGGATATACTATTTTTAGACATGAGTCGGTAACTTTCCTTCCGAAGGAGGATCAATAAGTCCGTGACTTTTCGAACTTCCCTCGTAGTTATATGAACTGCAACACTGCTCCCATCAAGTACCACCTTTTAATAGACTACTGTCAAATTTTGAGCAAGTTTCGTCATTTTTTAAAAATGGAAAAAAGTGAATTTCGAGTGCTCATTAAACATTATTTTTTGGAAAAAAAACGTCAATGAATCCAAGGAAAAGCTTGATATATACTATCCATCGATTTCAAAAAAAGTGTTTTATTGACTTTCGTTGTGGCCTTACAAGCACGGAAGATGCCGAAAGTTCTGGACGCCCAGTTGAGGTCTCTACACCCAAAACAATTGAAAAAAATTCACGATATGGTGATGGCCGATGGGAGATTGAATGAGCGTTAGATTGTGGAAGACATAGACATCTCACATGGCTCAGTGGTTTCAATTTTGAACGAACACTTGGGTATGAGAAAGCCTTCCGCAAGATGGCTGCCGCGTTTGCTCACAATCGACCACCAACGGAATCGTGTACAGGTTGGTTGAAAAGTTCCTGCGCTCACTAAGAGATGGCACTGCTAGCTGCAAACTTTTTTTTCTCAAGTTGGTATAACTGTCCTGAGAACACATGCAAAGTTGCAAGTCATTCTGTCAATTCTTTCTTTGTTTGCAAACCATTTGAAGTTGACGTGTCATTGATTTTTTTTAATATGGAAAAAATTGAATACCGTGCAGTCAATAGATTCTTTGTTTTAAAGGGTTTAAAAGCAAAGGAAATTTATGAACAATTGTTAGAAGTGTATAAGGAGTCCTCACCTTCAAAACGCACCGTTGAATTTTGGGCCAGCCTTGAAGACGATCCACGCGAAGGACGACCAAAAACTGCAACCACATCAGAAATCATTGAGCAGGTACATAATATGGTTAGTGAAGATCCAAGTTTGACTAAGCGTGAAATTGCTAATGCCATAGGCATCTCAGACGAACGAGTACTCCATATTTTACATGAAGAATTACGTATGAAAAAACTGTTTGAAAAGTTAGTGCCGCACACATTAACAATTCAACAAAAACTGGATCGAAAACAAATTTTTCAGCGTAATTTGGAGCGTTTAAGCCGAATAAAACCGACTTCTTGCGTCGTTTTATAACTATGGATGAGACTTGGATCTACCACCATGATCCTAAATTGAAACAAGAACGTTTACAGTGGACTGAAGCTGGTTGTTCAGCTCCAAAGCAGGTGAAGTCACAACGATCAGCAAAGAAGGTTATATCATCAGTTTTTTGGGATGCAAAAGGAATTTTGTTGATTGATTATCTTCAGAAAGGTAAAACAATCAACTCTGAATATTATTGCAGCCTTTTGGATTAGCTGGATGAAAAAATTCGTGAGAAAAGACCTGGTTTAAAGAAGAAAAAAATCATTTTTCATCAAGACAATGCACCTGCTCACAAAAGTGTTTTGACGATGGCTAAATTCAAAGAATTAAAGTACGAATTGCTTGAACATCCACCGTAATCACCAGATTTGGCTCCCAGTGACTACTATCTCTTCAGAAATCTCAAACAATTCCTTCGTGGGAAGTATTTTTCGTCGTATGAAGAGACCATAGCAGCCGTAGACTACGAAATTACCCCCTTATTCTCCTTATTCTCCGGATTTAGCCCACAGTGACTATTTTAAAACCTAAAGAAATGGCTCGGTGAAAAGAAATTTAGCTCCAACGATGAAATTATTGATCAAACAAATGCCTTTTTTATGACAGTAGTCTATTAAAAGGTGGTACTTGATGGGAGCAGTGTTGCATTTCATATAACTACGAGGGAAGTTCAAAAAGTCACGGATTATTGATCTGCCCTCGTATATATAAGTATGTTTAAGAATCACAGATTCTTAGAAGCTTTTTCATATAAAAGCCTTCAACTTAATTAAAAGATTTTACCAAAAATTTTTATCTGGTAAATATGTGGAAATTCTGTAAGTTATAATAAAAACGTTTTTCCGTTTTTTTTAATCTTCGGATTTAAATGTTTTTATTTTAATATAAAAAAAAATAAAAATTTCGGGGTCCGTCAGAAATTCCTTAAAGGGTCTGTTAAGAAAAAGTTAGTGGGAACCGCTAAACTAGACCCCCCTCTTTTTTTATCACATTTTTTCAAATTTTATAAGATGGGAAGTGTTTTTTAGCCTGTAATTTAGTTGTTGTGTGAATATTTTTGAATTATACACATAATTAATTCTTTTAAGCTTCTGATTGTTTATTTTATTAGAAAATTTCTTGTGTCTCGTGGTTTATTGTTTGTTTATTTAATTTATATGTTGCATTTATTACATTATAATGCATTATGGAGTTGTTTCTAAAGAATTTAATAAAATATTATTGCTAATAGTGTTATGATGTTGTCTTTTTTCCACTACTTTGTTTAAGACATTTTATTTGAAAATTTGGAGAAAAAAATAACACTCGAACAATGCAAATTTTGTTTTCTTCTTTAATATTTAAATAAAACGTCTTGAAAAAGATTCTGGCAAAAGTCTATGTCATAGCTTTAATAAAAATTAAGAAAATTTAAAATAAAATATAAAAATATTGCTTCTTAGCAGAATAAATATAAAAAAAGAAAATTTTTAATAAATAGTTCAATATGCGATATTAAACTAATTATATTTGAAAATGTGTGAAAATTGTATACAAATTGCAAAATAAAGTTTACACGTTGGGCGCCATTTTTTTTTTTTTAACAGTCGCTTTCAATTGCAAAATGTAAATTGCTTATTCTACGAGTATTAAGCTTTTTTTCATTACATTTATATCAAAAAAAAAAAAAAAAAGCTTGCGATTTTAGATTATAAATCAATGTACTAAACTTAGTTAAAAACAAACATTTTATTAATTGTAGTTGTCATTTGAAAACAGAGCAAGTTCAGTTTAAATATATAAAAGCTATTTTTCTTTACACAGCTACACTCAAATACTTTTTAACATCTTAACACTATCAAAGTGTATGACAGAATATACTATAAATTGTGTTTCTTTCAGTGAGTGTAGTTTTTTTATTGTTGTTCTATGATGTATATTTAGATCGAGGTTATTGAGCTGCATTGGATGCAAAAAGTGCATTCAACTTTTTAATGTTGAGTTGTTTGTCATTTTTAAAATGTTATAGTATTATAATATGGTTTTTATAAAGTTTTTTTTTTGTAGTTGTAATTTAGGTTAAAATTAAAGGAAAATTTATACTTATTTGTATAATTTTATAAAAAAACAAGTAAGAGCGGCTTAATTCGGCTATGCCGAATCTTATATACCCTTCACCATGGTTGGGAAAAAACTGAAGTTTATATATGGACATATATGGAATGGACAGATTTATATACGGACGCCTTTAAGATGAAATTAACCATTTAGTTTGGTGATAAAACTTGGACTCGGGAAGATTTATGGTTCCAGAAAATAGGTATTTAAAAAAAATTTATGTTTTGGGCATAACTTTTTTGTATCTGAACCGATATTTCAGAGTTTTTAAGCAAATATGTTATACTAAAGATTTTCGATCTTTTGCTATATAAGACGTATCCATAGGTCATATTACAGCTCTAGAATAGTGTTTTTTGTTTGTGTATAAAAGGTTAAGAGGTGAAAGAAAAGAATTTCAACAAATCGTTAAAAGAAATCACTAGAACTGCGTGTGTTTTATTTCTACAAAAACGTTTGATTTAGCTGGCAAATTTGCATGTGGGATTTTATTTCGCTTTTTTTTAAAAAAATGTTTTTAATTTCTTTAGCTTAATTTTAAAAATTTGAAGGAAAATAGTTTATAAAAATTTGTTTTATAAATTATTATAAGTTATGACCTAAAATAGTTGCACTCAAAGGTAAATTATGTATTAAATTTTCTTAATATGTAAGAAATAAAATGGTTTAAAAACCTTTTTATAAATCCTTTTAAATCGGAGCAAAAAAAAAGAAATAAAACCGTTTGTATTTTGTTTGTATCAGAGGGTTTTTATAAAAATTTTGATGTTTTTAGCCTATTTATGGATTATTTAATTATTAACATAACATTTTATTTAAATTAATTACTAAATGTTAAAAAAAACAAAAAATAAACTAAAAAAAAATCTTAAGAAAATAAAAAGTATTCGAACCCGCCTGTGGTGAAGGGTATAAAAACGTTTGTATTTTGTTTGTATCAGAGGGTTTTTATAAAAATGTTGATGTTTTTAGCCTATTTATGGATTATTTAATTATTAATATAAAATTTTATATAAATTAATTATTACATGTTAAAAAAAAAGCCAAAAATAAACAAAAAAAAAGTCTTAAGAAAATAATTTAAAAAAATGTACAAAAAAAAAAGTGAATTGACCGGGATTCGAACCTCGAACCCGCGGCCTTAAAGAAAAAAGTATTTGTGACATAGCGTCTAGACAACTGAGCTATTGAAGCTCACACAAAACCATCGTCAATAGAGGTACATATATAAAAGTCTTCGTTCATTAGAGATTTGTTTAGTTTTTATTTAAATGACAAATCTTTGTATGTGTGTTGTTTGTGTATAAAAAGTGGAGATGAAAGGAAAGAATTTCATCACATGGATGTGTTTGTTATGCGTAAAGTTCTACATACATATTAAACAAAGGGATTTTACCGGAAAAATTAGAGGTAGTCCTGGTTTTTTGCCAATATCTCAGTCATTTATTTACCGATCTGTCTGATTTTTAATAGCAAACAGAAATGGATCACATGTAACAGAAATAAAAAACAATCAAGTTCTCATCATGTCTGGGTTCTTCGGAAAACCCATTTCAACACACAGACGGACAGACGGACATCGTTAAATCAACTTTGCTCTTCATAAGGACCCAGAATATATATACTTTAAAGGGTCTTAGATCAATATTGTAGAATTACAAACGGAATGACAAACTTATATATACCCTTCCACCTGTGGTGAAGGGCATAAAAAGTGAAATAATAATAATATAAAAAATAAAGGAAAATTTATACATTGTTATACATACAATATTTAAAGAGATTTGAAGGATATTTTTCTTTTGTTGTTACAAAGAAAAAAAAAACCTTAAACTGTAATGATTTTTAATATAACGCAGATGTTAAGCTAAATTTCAAACCATAAAAAAAAATAACTCAACTTTTATAAATAACAAAAGAATTAGCAAAACTAGAAGTCATAACATTACACTCAACAAAAAAAAAGTCTGTAATGGCAACTGAAAATGTTGCTGTTATAACGGGAAATTTTGCTAATATGAGCTCAGCGGTATTTTTTGCTAATCTAAGCAACACATGTCTGCTGACAAAAAATTAGTAGCCGCTAATAAATTTTA
Organism: Eustalomyia histrio; assembly: GCA_949748255.1. Lineage (NCBI taxonomy): Eukaryota > Metazoa > Arthropoda > Insecta > Diptera > Anthomyiidae > Eustalomyia > Eustalomyia histrio. The sequence goes on from OX456524.1 coordinate 129,565,082, forward strand.
GTAAACTTTTTGTAAAGTAAAATTTTAAATCCGTTTGCTAAAATCAGCAAAAAAAAAATGACTAAAGATTATTAATATTACTAATATTAACCAAATTAGTATAAAAAATTAGTAAGTGCTGCAAAATTTTAGTAAATTGCTGTAAACTCAATGAATTGCAAACTATAGCAAAATTTTATTTATAAAAAAAAATTATTAAATCGCACAAATGAACTTAATTATTTTTAGATACACTTTTTGTTACGCTTTAAAGCTGCTAATTTCTTTTGAAATTTCCTTACGAATTCGAATATACAAATTTATATTTTTTTATCGAGCAATATTCTTTATTGCACATATTTTTTCAAAAAATATTTTAGACAAAATTCAAAAAAAAAAATTCAAAGGTTTAAAAAAGAAACGCAAAAACATAAACGAATTTATCATTTTGTATTAATTTGTTAATTTTGTTTTTGAAAAATATTTTTGTTACAGTTTTTTTTTTTGTTTTGATTTAAAGGTCAAATTTTAATTGCTATTTTAAGTGAATGTCTTATTTTTGGACATGAGTCGGTTGTGAAAAGTATCTTCACTTCCGATCCCTTTTTTCAACCTGTGAAATTATTTTCATTACTAGAAAAAAATTTCCCTTAATTTTTTAAATTGGTTAATTTGTTTTGCTAATTTAAGTAAATCGGTTATCAAAAACTTGTAAAATGATTTGAGAAGTTAGCAAAAAAAAAATTTGTAAATGTTTTGTAAAAATTTTGTAATTTGTAAAATGTAAATAGCAAAAAAAAAAATTAATAAATAATAATTTTTTTACTAAATAATAAATTTTTAACTAAATAATATTTTTTTTTACTAAAAATTAGTAGAAAAATAGTAAAGTGGGATTTAAAACCGTTTACATATTTTACAACTAACTTTTTAGTTTTTTTTAAGAGCCGATTTTTAGAACTAAAAATTTTTTAGTGCTATTTCACTTTCGATACCTTTTAAAGCTATGTAGCATTTTAAAGCAATTTTGAGTTTGTAAATATAAGTTTTAATTATTAGAAATAAAATTTCTTTCAATATCCACTTTTTAAAATTAGTATTTTTTTTTTTGTAATTTTAGCAAATCGGTTTTCAAAAATTTGTATAATGGTTTTCGAAGTTAGCAACAAAAATAATTAAATATTCTGTAATTTGTAAAATGTAAATAGCAAAAAAATTTACTAAATAATAATAATTTGTTTACAAAAAATCAGTACAAAAAATAGTAAAGTGGGATTTTTTTCTGAGTGTAGGATATGCTATTTCCTTAAAGTCTACATTTTTACTGAGAAAACAAGATATATATCAAGGAAATTCATGGATAAATTTCAAAGTTATAACAAAAGCTAATTTTCGAAATCAAAGAAATTTACTTAGGCGTATGATTATTGTAATACGTATTAAATTAATAACAATTATACGCCCTGATAATTTGATTATGGAATTAGAAGATCTATCTCCATCCGGCTTAATCTTTATTTTTTTGTCTGAAGGAAAATTATTTTTTTTTTGTATCTGAAGAAAAACTTTTTTTTGGTTAAATAAAAATATTTTTTTTTTTTATCTGAAGAAATTTTTTTTTTTTTTTTGTATTGAAGATTTTTTTTTTTTTTTGTATCTGAAGAAAAATTTTTTTTTTGTATCGAAAGAATATTATTTTATTTATTGTATCTGCAAATTTTTTTTTTGTATCTGAAGAAAATTTTATTTAATTTCATTATTTCTGATCCTACATTTTTCCTAAAAATTGTCTTTTCTATTTTCCCTCCTTAACTAGTGAATAACAAACACTACATTCACACGTAAACTATTAACTTTATTATTATTATTTTGTTGAAAATCCATTAAAAATTTAAATTGTTAGTTTGCTAAAAAAAATATAAAATTTAACTAAACATTGTTTGTTGTTGTTGTTCAAAAACAGGACAAACAAAAAATATAATTAAAACGTGTCAGAGTGAAATTTTACAATTGCATAAACCCAAAAGCAATTTTTATTGAAATTTTTAAGTACAAACATTAAATGGAAAACGTGATTGAGGTTAATACATAATACAGTTAAGTTGTAAAGTAAAATATTTGAAATTTTTAGAGAAAATAATAAAAAACAACTAAAAAAAAGGCTTAAATTCGGCTGAGCCGAATCTTTGAATACCCTCCACCAATATCCACAAAAATGTTATACTGTTTTTGATGCGAATAATGTAAAAAAACTTTAGATGAAAAAATAATGAAGGTGAAAAAATTTTTTGAGGTGAAAAACTTTTTTTTGGATCTGAAAACAAATTTTATGGTAAAAAAAATTGTTACATGAAAAAAAATTTTGACGTGAAAAATTTTTTGAGATAAACAAATTTTTTGTGGTGAAAAAATATTTTTTGAAGTGAAAAAATATTTTTTGAGGTGAAAAATATAACATATTATTCAATTCTAAGCGACTGTTGAAAAAACCCCAGCGTGTATCTTCGCGCCGTGATGGCTATTTCAACAAACAAACGGACATCGCTAAGTCGACTTAAAATTGCATAAGGATCTAAGACCCATATTTCGACGTTACAAACGGAATGACAAACTGATATATACCCTCACCATATACATATGGTGGAGGGTATACAAATTAAATTGTTTGAGAATGATTTCTGAAATTGGCAAAATATAGTTTTATTTTACTACATTTTTTACTATTGTCTTAGAGCCTGAATTTTCACAAAGAAAACAAGGTATTAGGTGGTCCAACTGTCAGTGATGGCAACTATCAGTTTTGTTTTGATATTTTAACTACATATCGACAAGCCATGCAACGCGAAACAATCGTGACTATTTTTTTACGGAATATTTTGTTAGACCGACCCATTTTTCATTTGAAGGGATACATAAACAAGCAAAATTATGCGCTTCTGGGGCTTTGAAAATCCACGTATCATTCACGAAGAGCCATTACATCCCCTTAAATGTACTGCATGGTACGCCATTTACGCTGCCGGGTGTCATTGAGACTTATTTTTTTGAAGCCGCCATGTATAACATGGTTACTGTAACTTGTGAGGGATACAAACCCTGATCAATGAGCTTTTATTACCGAAAATTGGTGAAAAGTATGTTTAAGAGACGGGTAATAAAGATGAGAAAAAATGATAGGAATCAAGCTTTGCGACACCCCAGAATTTAAACTCGTCTATAGCAACACGATCACTGACACGGCAAGTGCCTTGGAAATATCTAATGGTAATGGTTAGCGCGTTGGACTGTTACACAGAATGGTGCGGAGTTCGATTCCTTGCGACGGCAACAATAATAATATTTGTGGTTTTTCTATTTTCATACATATCGCATATTCCTTGTTCAGTGTTTCGATGTAAAATAGCATAACAGGGCTATTAACTAACAAGCTTCAACAATTTTCGCCAACTCCCCATCAGATGGCAATTACAGTGTTGCCATATTTAAAGTCTTTCATCTTTCACCAACTTTCATCTCTCCAACTTTCATCTCTCCTTTCCAAAGAAAGCAACACATTATGAGTAATAAGTAGGAAAAATTTCCTGAGTGTTGCTTCTATTTAAAAAAAAAAACAAACTATTGAATGAATTGACTACACTAGGTCACAAATAACAAACTTTTGTCTGTTATTTGTTTCTAGCATACTTTTTCTCATGGATTTGGACCTACTGAACACGAAAATGAATTTTAAAAATTTTTCTGTCGATTGGTTTGCGAGATACAAATTTTTTAATTTTTTTTTTTTAATTTTTGGAGGTACACTTACTATTTTGAGCATATCTTTAGTCTTCTTTGACCTATTTTATCCTACTACTACTCAAATTAAAGACAATTGAGCCGTCTACAACTTATTCTCAGAAAATTTTCAAATCGGGTTAGTAGTTTTGATGTTGGCGGCTTAAAAAGGTTAAAAAACTGCGTTTTTTTAGTAAAAATGTGGCTGAAAAATTCATATAAAAATTCATATAAAATGTAAAACGCGATGTTAACAGCGATTTTAATTTTTTTACGTATAGCTGACACTTTTCCAAAGAAAATAAGCCCTTACTTAACAAAATCTGATGACAAATGGCCGACTTATTATTTTTTTGGTAAACGACCGAAATTCCGCTATTTCACGATTTTTTGATTTTCATTATTTGCACAGCTTACCTACCCAACGCAAACGAATAAATACATTTGAACTTAATTTAAAATAAACAAAGTAGTCTTCGTATATTTTTTTTTAATTTATTTACAGCACTACATGCTCATACATATTTAAACATAAGGAGACACGGTTATCAATTGCATTTCAAAACTGTCTGTGAAAGTGTAAAGAAGTTAATATTTAGAAAACGCAAGGAAGACAATGAGTAAAAGACTACGTGTGTTCGAGTGTTTGAACGATCCAGACAATTTCTGCAATGTTTGTGGCCAGTTTATAAAAAAAAATCACGCACACAAGTTTACTCCAGCAGTACAATTGCACTATTTGAATTATTTTGGTATTTCACCAAATATCACAGAACCATGGACACCTAAGTCGCTGTGTGATCTTTGCTATATAATCTTAACCAACTGGGCAGCTGGCGGAAGGTAAGAATTTTTATTTAAACACATTATACATAGCGAATATAGTAATTTATTTTAATTTTAGCCGCCATATGAAATTCGATACACCAATGATGTGGAAAAAGCCGCTATGCCATTCCACAGACTGTTATTTTTGCCTCACCACAAACAGTGGGGTAGGAAGATTTTTTAAATGGAACTACGCTCAAGTGGGATCGTTTGCGCTTCCAGTACCACATTCGCATGATGTGCCATATCCAGTGTGCCCTGGTGCATCTCTTCAAAAAGCAGAATCGTCAGAAGAAGAGTCTGAGTCAAATGCAAGCGAATTTGAGCCGGGTGCAAAGCGAAAATTACTGTCACAGGCCGAACTAAACGATTGGGTGCGCGATTTTGGTCTCACTAAGGAGAAATCCGAACTTTTTGCGTCTCGGATGATACAGTGTGGATTTGCGGCTTCAGAAGTGAAAGTATCAGCGTACAGAAACCGTCACAAGGAGTATGCAAAATTTTATACAAAGAAAGACCAAATATGTTTTTGCAGCGACATTTCAGGCTTGTTCCAAGAGCTTCACCACATTCACAACCCCAACGAATGGAGGTTGTTTATTGACAGCAACAAAGAGAGCTTGAAGGCAGTTCTCTTACATAATGGGAATGAAAAGCCATCTGTTCCTAATGCTCATGCGGTTCATTCAAAGGAGAACTATGAAACTATGGACATTTTGCTGAAATGCATAGAGTATAGGAAATACAATTGGAAAATATGCGCCGACCTTAAAGTTGTGGCCATTCTGTGTGGACTCCAAGGAGGCTATACGCGACATTGCTGTTTTCTGTGCCTTTGGAATAGCCGCGCTGATGATCAGCATTATATAAAAAAAAAATGGCCGGTACGAACGAAACCTGTAGTTGGAGAAGCGAATGTTCAGCGCAAACCACTAATAGAGAACCGTGAAAATATAATACTTCCGCCGCTGCACATAAAATTGGGTTTGATTAAAAATTTTGCCAAAAAATTAGACAAAGAAGGTGAAGCTTTTGCCTATTTACGGTCAATTTTCCCTTACCTTTCGCTGGCAAAAATTAAAGAAGGAGTCTTCGCAGGACCCGAGATAAAAAAAATGTTGAAAGATGAAAAATTCCCAAAGCTGTTATCACCCATCGAAGCCGCAGCATGGAATTCCTTCAGGCTTGTTGTGGAAAACTTTTTAGGAAACAACAAAAGCCCGAATTATAAGGACATAGTTGAGGATCTGGTAAAGAACTATGAAGCCATGGGAGTGCACATGTCACTTAAAATACACTTTCTGGATTCTCATTTGGATTTTTTCCCTGAGAATTTAGGAGACGTGAGCGACGAACACGGCGAGCGCTTTCATCAGGAATTGAAGGCTATGGAACGACGCTATCAGGGCAACTATGACACGGCTATTATGGGTGACTATATTTGGACCCTAATACGTGAGACCGATTGCAGCGAATACAAAAAACAAAGAAGAAGTCAGCAGTTTTTCCACATGGCATAAAATGTACACTTATATCTTTGTTTTTACTCATTTTTTTGTGCGTTGATTTGCTTAATTTAATTAGTTAGTTTAATTTCGTTAGTTTAGCTAATTGTGCGATACATTGAGCATGTAGTGCTGTAAATAAATTAAAAAATAATATACGAAGACTAATTTGTTTATTTTAAATTAAGTTCAAATGTATTTATTCGTTTGCGTTGGGTAGGTAAGCTGTGCAAATAATGAAAATCAAAAAATCGTGAAATAGCGGAATTTCGGTCGTTTACCAAAAAAATAATAAGTCGGCCATTTGTCATCAGATTTTGTTAAGTAAGGGCTTATTTTCTTTGGAAAAGTGTCAGCTATACGTAAAAAAATTAAAATCGCTGTTAACATCGCGTTTTACATTTTATATGAATTTTTATATGAATTTTTCAGCCACATTTTTACTAAAAAAACGCAGTTTTTTAACCTTTTTAAGCCGCCAACATCAAAACTACTAACCCGATTTGAAAATTTTCTGAGAATAAGTTGTAGACGGCTCAATTGTCTTTAATTTGAGTAGTAGTAGGATAAAATAGGTCAAAGAAGACTAAAGATATGCTCAAAATAGTAAGTGTACCTCCAAAAATTAAAAAAAAAAAATTAAAAAATTTGTATCTCGCAAACCAATCGACAGAAAAATTTTTAAAATTCATTTTCGTGTTCAGTAGGTCCAAATCCATGAGAAAAAGTATGCTAGAACCAAATAACAAAATGGCTGTTGCCTAGTGCTATTAACGCTTACTTTAAAATCAAGTAATAAATTTTGACAGTCAATTCTCTTTGTGTCTGACAAAAATATATCCTTTCTTACAAAATACAGTAATATCGTAAGCTGCTCAATTATTATTAATTTTGTCACACTGTTGTCAATGTCACAATATTTGTCACTATTTTATTGTCTTTTTAATTTTCTTTAATAAAACTTTATTTTAATTACTTTAATGAAATAATTGTCTTTTGAAGTATATAAAATCTATTTAAATGTGAATTTTGCAGATTTGTTTTTTTTTTTTTTTGTTTCTCTCTATAAATTTCAATCAGGCAATTGTACGACCTTCTATAGGTTTTTAACAATAACTCACATAGAAGCACTATCATTGAAATTTTTACACAAATCCCACGCTAAACGGCCTTACGAAATAATACTCTGCGGGAAAAAGACCTATCCCAGCACACGTCACATGACGTGACTGGTTCATTGTGATAGGGAGCAGTTTTTTATATGAAAAGGACCGCTCACTTTAACATGGGCTTCTCCTAGAAGAGGGTCAATTGCCCTATGTTCTTTAAGACATAAATGGTCTAAAAGAACATGTCACACAACAAACCCCAAAGAACATATCACAGCACCAACGCAAAAGAACAAGTCACGTGGCAGGTACTATAAACACCGGTCCTCTTTACATCTATCTCGTGATATGTATTTTTGAAACCGGTCCAAGGTGAACATTTGTATTAATTTCATCATCACCATATGTACTGAGTTATTGTCAAAAGAAAACTTGTTGAAATTTTTTGATGCCAATAGTTAAATGCATCTTCGTTAAAATTACAAATGCAGTAGTTTGAGTGCAGGACCGTTAAACGAGGGATCGGTGTATATAATTCCAACTGGAATTTATCATTAGTTATTCTAGAATTTGAATCTTGGTAAAAACAAATTCCAAAAACAACTGCAATAGTATAATTTCTGTGTCCCCATACTATTAAATGTAAACATTAGGGCAGCAATGACATATATGGGCAATTTATTTTTTTTCTCTTAATTTAAACATACCCCGAGCGGATTGTTGTACCACCCACATGGTGAGAATTTCGAGATAAATCTAGGTCGACACATCGTTTCTAATAAAATTTTGTATGCTAAACCAGAATATAGAAACAGTTTTAATGTCGCTAAAAACAGTTTTCGAGAATTTGTAAAAATTTCGCTAAAAATCAAATTCTCTATTTTTTTTCAAAGTTAAATTTTTATTGCCACCCTAATACAGTACATGTGTAAAGTATGTTTGTTTATACAGTTGCCTGCATAAGTTATTATGGTAGTAGAGCTACCAAAGCCTAGGAAATGTCATCTTCTTAGTAGAGCGCCCCGGTAGGCTAGTTGGTAGCTTGCTAGCTTATCAGTGCGGGGGTCGTGGGTTCGATTCCCACCAGAGGCTCTGGTCTGTTTTCGCTACGACAAGCCGATGGCCTTTGTTGCTAGTGCTCGGTTAGGGTATTAGGATATAATTTTTAATTATATGATTAATAAAAAAAAAATCTTCTTAGTATTCTTGTACTCCTGGTTGGACAAGCAGGGAGTTTGAAATAAATTCCCCAAAAAATTAATACGAAATTATTGTGGTGGAATTAGTTCATTAGCAAGAAGTTACTGCTTATTTGAAACATCAAAATTTTGGCGCCCAACTTTGCGAATGTCTTAAATATACATCACAATTATTTTTAGTACTTATTCATAACAACAGGTCGAAAATGGCGCCCAATTTGGGGGATGCAGAATTTGCATTAAATCACCAACAAAAATCCCCAAATTCTGCTTTAAAGACTGTAACTAGAATCCTCGACAAAACATTGAAATGTAGAAAAAAGGGGCCCAACGAGGAGGATGATTTCTATGCTGCCTCATTTCAAATTAAATCACTAACAAATCTAACAATTTTATTTAAAAATAAACTCATCGGCAATACATAATAGAAATCAGCATAGAAATCATATCAAACGTTGGGTACCACTTTCGAAATATCTTTTATTGATTTAATAGAAAAGTTGTAGAAATATGTACAAATATTAAAGTGATGACTCTAATATAATGTAGAGCAGTCAAGTGACAGTCCCCAAATTAAAATTGCACGATTTATTAGTGATTTAAATAAAATATATTATAGTATTCTGTTTAGGGGTCGTAAAAATAAAAATAATCATCTATGAAAACTCTTATTGCATACTATAGAATATTTGAGTGTAGGAGTCTTTGAGTGTACTCCATTAATGTTATTATATGATTGGTTTAAAATATGTTTAATTATTTTTACATTGTAATTTTATTTTTCATTGTAGTGTTACCATTTTGTTGGTGTTTGTAAAACATTTGCATGTGATTTATTTGCAACAGATACAACAACTTGAAACAAAAAAAAAAAAAAAAAAAACATTAAAATATTTATAATTTTTACTCATACTCAAGAGAATTTACAAATTTAATTGTTGTTGCTAACATAAAATAGTAAAAGAATGTTGCAATTCAGTTGTTGCAAACAAACATTAACTTGGTAACCCTGAATTATGCTTTAAAGTTTAATAACATTTTGCAACAGTTATTTATTTTGAAGTTTATTAACAAACTAGCCAATAATTACAATAATTTGAAATGTTTTATGATATTCAAGGTAATGAAAATTTATAAAAAAAAAAAAAGAAAATGCAAGTACATGCAAAAATATCAAAAATTTAAATATTCAAATATCCTCAAGCCAGTAGGATAACTAAAATTTATTTTTTAAGGGAAGCAACAATCAGGAAATTCTTCCTACTTACTACTCGTAATGTGTTGCTTTCTTTGGAAAGCGGATAGAGGAGAGATAAAAGTTGGTGAAAGATGAAAGACTTCAAATATGGCAACACTCTAATTGCGCGAGATGATAAATTTTAGGACAATTGTTGCTCCCCATTTGATAGTGAGTTGACGAAAATTGTTGAAGCTTTTTAGTTAATAGTCCTGTTTTAATATTTTACTTTGGCGAGGTTAAGTGCTATTAAAACACCGAAGGAGGACGTTGCGATATATATGAGGAAGAGAAAAATCAAGAAATCGAACCCGCAACCCTCTGTATAACAGTCCAACGCGCTAACCATTACACCACAACGCCATCGCTGGCCACAACTTTTTTCCCATCATTTTGGCAATTTTTGGAAGAACGAATCGCCTTTTGAGGTAATCCAATCATTGAACCGGGGCAAGTAATTGTCGAAAGGAGTGATTTCTGGAGAATGCGCCAGGTGGTGTAGGACTTCCCATTTTAGCATATCCTAGTAGGTCTTGACCGATCTTGCAACATGAGTCCGAACTTTGTCATGCTTATTGTTCTTCGTATTCCGGCTGTTTTCGCTTCAGTGAGCGGCTCAAACGCATAAGTTGAGTCCGAAAGCGTTCCCGTGATTGTTTCATTCGGTTTGAGCAGCTCGTAGTAGATCACGCCGCGCCCATCACGCCGCCAACCTATGAACAGAAGCTTTTTGCCATGAATATTTGGCTTTGCGAAAGATGTTGATGGCTGTTTGAAAAAAAAACTCATGACTTTTTGCGCTTGAGGTTGTCGTAATGGATCCACTTTTCATCGCCGGTTGTTTGGGTAAAAACCCCTTCCTTTTTGGCATTCAAAGAAAAATCTCCTTTCGATGTCGCGCGGCTTCAACTCGTTTGACACACAGTTTCCTTACCTTTGAACCAATTCCATGGCTTTTAGGCGTTTGCTGACTGTCGACTCATCCATTTCCAAAGATTCTAACAACTCCTGAAGCGTTTTTGGCATTCATCCTCATAGAGCAAAGATTCCAATTCTTCGTCTTCAAGCTTTTTGGGTTGACCCGGCCGTTCCTTGTCTTGGAGCTCAAAATCACTACTTTTAAAGTATCAAAACACCTCCGACACGATTTTTCAGGTAGACAATGCTCGCTGTAAATTTCCACTAAGATTCGATGAACCTCGGCGGATTTAATATCAGATTTCCTAAAAGATCGTAGACATTTCCGGTGAACGAATCACCCACACTCCATAAAAGTGTTTTACAGTATAATCAGTAAAAAATCTTCTGTTCAATTTTTACACCCCCAATATTATTTTCTTTATTATTCAAAACAATTTCACCTAACTCTCTTTCTCTACTCAAATATGTTCTACCCACCCACCTTCCTTTAGCTATGAGTTCCATATTTAAAAACAAAAAAAAAAAAAAACCCTCACAAACATGTTTATCTAATTCTTCTACTATTCATGCGCTCACCTCACAAGACTTTCAATATATTTTTATACTTTATACACACTTGCAACACCCTCCTCTTCGACCCACTTTTTTATTCTATACAATGTATCCTGCAAAATAAATATATATAAAACTTCAATGGCTTTGGCCTTGGAATTGCTTTTAACAGCAAGCAGCGTTCATTGACCCAGCCAGGCAGAGTATTAGTAGTAGCAGTACAGAAACACATACCTTCAAACTCATATACACATACGTACATACATACTTGCAACTAAACAAATACAATGTTATCTCTCTATACAATTTATAACAAATACATTTATACAAATTATAATACGTCGTCTACCCCAACCAACCATCTAACTAACCCTACAACCACCATTGAACGTCATTTTAAGTTAGTTGGAATAAAACAAATAATAATCAAAACATGTACCTACTGATACTGTATGTGACCCAATAAAAAAAAAAAAAAATGAAAACTTGTATAATGGATAGGGGTATGAGAGGGGGAGGGGGGCTTCCCTTCTTTGTTTTTATTTTTTTGTATAGTTATTGTAGGCAATGTGGTGATACATACATTTATTTTAGTTTAAGTTAATCTATTGAGTTTTGAATTAAAATTATGAGTCAAAAAAAAAAAAAAATGGCGCCCAACATGGAGCCTGTGATTTTATAAAGAAGAAACTATAATGCCCATAACATTATCATTTGTTTTCAAAGGGTTTAAAAAATCATTGAATAGCCGAAAACCTTTTTATTCGTATCCATTGGACTTAAACTCGCTAAGGACAAAGCATAGATCCGCGAAACAAATTTTGAACCAAATTTTGCTGATATAAAGAACATTGATTTCATTGCTAAGATTTTTTTATTTTGCTTGATTTAGGGCGCCCTCTAGTAGCATCATCGAAAATTTGATCCAATGCGAACTTAGTCCCGACATCTGTCAATACGAACTAATCCGTATCAAGTAGAGTCAAAAAGCTACTTCTTTTTGAAGGACCACACCAGACGTAGGGAGCTTATACACCGAGAACTAGACTCAACTCGAAAGATTGAGATAACGGGTGAGATCATCCAATCATACGTCCGATATCACCGATAGATCTTCCAGTATATGATCGCCATAGTTTTATATCAGGTGCCCTGCATTGGCGTGAAATCACATAGGAGATGACCTACCATCAGTATCAAAATATCTCTGCTACTCCTACTAAGGAGAGACGTGGCCCAACTACGATCTTCTACGAACTATGCCTTATTCCACTCGCCTGCCAGAGATAGTGATCGAAGATCCCATCATTAATCGCTCTCAGCGGTGTGGTGACTGACATCGCTGTAGAGACATTTAAGGCTGACCCTGTCCTTGCTAACTTGTCTGCCCTTTCATAACCGTAAAATTTCCTGTGCCCGAGGATCCATTCAATAGTAATTAGAGACTGACAGTTCTTCCTTACACTAACCGACGAGGATAGACCATGTAATTTATCAGCTCATTGACATAAGCGTCTCCCAGTAATCGGTACACGGTTTCCCGAGCTCCACCTGTACACAGGAGTCTGCAAGCTTTCCTGATAGCCATAATCTCCGCCTGAGAGACACTAGCATAATCAGATATCATGCTAAAGGAGCTGTTGGATTCCTCCTGTACCATTACTCTCTAAAAGGAAAGCTGTCCCGAAAAGTTTTATCGAAATCAATCCTAGGAGAAGAGTAGTCAGCTTGTAGTCTGAGCTGAGGAGCCAGCTGGTTCAGAAGTCTAGCATGACTACCTGACTCAACATCGCCTAGTCTAATTCGCTACCGGTAAAAACTTATGAATGTAGATTGCATCATTAGTGCAGACATCCCATAAGATGGGATTTTTGAAAATTTTAAAGAGGAAAAAACTTCCGCGTATCTATTTAGCCAAACTGCTTAAGCAAGAATCCTGAAATTTAATAAAATATATAAGATTTCCCCTATTTTTAATTCAACACTTATTATTAATTCAAGGCTCACTAATAGGCGGGTGGGGTACGATTTCTGAGTTTCCAAATATTTTTCTTGATCGGTCTTGCAACATGCAGTCGAGCATTGTTATGCCTTTCTTCATATCTCGGGCATTGTTGCTTCTGTAAGCGCCTTAAACGCATGAGTTGATTCCACTTCTTCGCCTTCAAACTTCTTGGGTTGATCCGGTCGTTCCATGTCTTCCAGCACGTTCAACACAATTGTACGATAGACCATGTTCGCCGTAAACTTCCACTAAGATTATCTGGTAAGAAAGTTGACATATTCGAGGCAATATTTAGTATTAATGTTTACAATTCAACCAAATGACACAAGCTGCCAAAGACGCTCTTTCACAATAAGTTTCAGCGGCAAGACATTGGAAACTAAAATATTGATGCATGTACTAGTGACGGCCTCTTGTGTGAAACGTTCATTATGAGTTTAGTATGAGAAATATTAATCATGCGCTACCAAAACCTATCTTTGAAAAACCAAATTTATTGCTTTTTCGATATTCCAAACTACCGGTAACAAAGTATGTCTATATTTTTTTTTTTATTTCTTTCAAAAAACCCTAAAACTTCTTTTTTCAATATGTTTTAAAAATACTTCGAAAGTGTTCTAGAAATGTTCATAAACTTATTCTATCCTAACATATTAAAGTCATATACCACCGCATATAAAAGGTTCTCGCGCTTCGACGAGCAATACACAAAACATTCGAAAAGCTTTTAACTATTCGTCTAATATAGTCGCTTAATCGTATTTTTTACGAACTTGAAAATCATATACCGAACATTAGTCGTATTTCTATAATACTGTTGCAAAAAATACTTCGTTATACTACATTTTGCTCGTTTGCTAGTTTAAATTTTGCTCTTTCATTCGTTGTGCTACACATAAAAAGTTGTATCTCAGGGATGGAAAATTCAGTACATTAGTACTATTTGAAGTACATTTTAATACGGTAGCAGCTCCGCGACCGATTAAGTACCTATGCAAGAAATTAAAAAAAAAAATCTAATGTAAAAAAAAATCCTTTAATTTTTACTTCAAATTTTAGAATTTTTCATAGCAACTTTCAATATTGTGCAAAAAAAATCATAAGTTTTTGTCTTATTGGAAGGATGTACAATATATTGAGGAGAACAAATTTGCGACAAATTTTATGTTCAATTTTATGTTGTACTGTGTAGGTAAAAACATTAAAAGAATCTCAATAAAACATGATTTTCAAAAAAAACTATTGAAAAGTTTAGAAAAGAAATACAGAAGACTTTATAATGTTAAACAGTTTTTAAATAATTTATACAAGAAATAATGTTTAGTTGTTATTTTATCAACTACTTGGAAATGATATTTTTTTAGACGAGTAACATCGAGTTTGAAAAATTACTATTTTGATTAAGATTTAGTACCATTTCTCTATTACAATTTTCCATGCCTGATATGACAGCAAATATTTTTTTTTTTGTTATTATATTTTTGCGAAAAAAACTAGGCCATGTATATTTGCGGTCATCGAACTGTTTATTTTATTTTTTTTTTTAATTTTTATTTTAGTTGAGTTTCATACCGATGCTCTACATATACTTTGTTATATCCAAAAAACAAAAACATTTTATAGGTTCTATAAAACTTGTGATGTTGTGTTAAGTGTGTTAGTGAGAGTATGCGTATGTAATGGTAATGAAAATATACAAAACAATTTCATTTTCATTTCAGTAACAGCAACAATATTTTTGCGTTTTTGTTGTTTGCATATAAGTGAAATTATATGTTTAGATAGTGAAGAATAAGAATGAAAGAGGTTGGAAACAAAATCAAAAAAAAAAAAAAAAACAAAAAAACAAACAATATTTTTTTTAATTGTAGGGTGTATTGAGTATAAGAAAAAGTTACAGAAAATATGCTTAACGAGGGAATACAAATTGTATAAAAGTTGTAGGATTTTGTTCTCTACTATTAAATACAAAAAGGCTTCAACCACGTTGGTCACTAAAATTTAAAAATTGTGCGTATAATTAATGTGAAATTATATGTATAAGTAATATTAATCATACGCTACCAAATCCCTTTTCTGGAAAGACAATTCTTTTGTACTCACGCCGTTAAATTTATTGCTACATATTTGGTGCGCATATATAAAATTTTGTCTCAATTTTATATAGTGAACGTGCAATTGCATATTAAATTTAATTATTTTTATTTATGGTTAAAATTATTATTTTTTATATTTAAAATTAATTATTATTTTTTTTTATTAAAAATTAGTTATTATTATTTTTAAAATTAAAATAAAAAATAAATTAAATTAAAGAAAATAATTATGATTACTGTTTTTTAACTATTAATAATATATTATTTTTGTAAGCTTATTCTACAATTGCAAGAATAAGCTTATAGTAGTAATCATACACACATAATATTTTCACGAGGGTTCCGTTTTAATTTTTCTACAATTGTTACGATAGCCTTTTTCAATATATTCTCAAGTCTTTTTCAAGCTTAAGGCTTGTGTTTGTAAGCTTATAATAATATTTTTCTCAAGTCATTTGGTATGTTGGGTATGATCAAAAACATACATGCATTGTCGAATATATGACATGTTCTCTTAGACATACAGTTGTGTTCATAAAAATAGGAGTGCCCTCAATTAAAAAACCAATTTTAATTTTTTATAAAACATAAACAATTTTATTCTGTATTTTTTATTAAATTAAATAATTGATTTATTCTTTTATTTCTACACCTATTTATATTTTATTTTAAGCTATGAAATATACAAAAAGAAAAAAAATTATAAAATAACTTCAAAATCCCCTGTTCAAAAAAATAGGAGTATTGTCATATACCCAAGTTGTTTGTAATTAAAATGGCATAATAGGTAAAAAACATCTCAATAATAGTTTAATACTTTTAGTATTTAGTTGCATAGCCTTTATTTTTGATAACTGCAGCACATCTACGGGGCATGGAATCGATTAGATCCCGACATCTCTTTAATGGGATTTGCTCCCATGCATCACGCACTGCGTTCCATAATTCTACTGCATTTGAAGGTTTTACCTTTACCTCTTTTTACCGGATTCCTTAATATCTCCCCATAAATGTTCGATAGGGTTCAGGTCGGGGGATTGGGCAGGCCACGGCATGACCTCAACTCCACTGACCTGAAACCACTCCTTTGCCAATTTACTTGTGTGTTTCGGGTCATTATCTTGTTGAAAAACCCATTTAAGCGGCATATTCCACTCTGCATAAGGCAACATCACTTGTTTCATTACTTTTACATATACATGTTTGTCCATGATGCCCTTTGTTTCATGGATGGGACCCACTCCGCTGTATGAAAAACTTCCCCAAATCATCAATTTTGCTCCACCATGTTTGACAGTTTTCCTTTTGTACTTAGCATTAAATTCTGTATTGGGGGGACGTCGGACATATTCCCTAGAACCAGTTTCACCAAATAAAACGATTTTACTTTCGTTGGTCCATAATACATTTCTCCATTTTTCTAATGGCCAATTTATATGTTCTTTTGCGAACTTTAGGCATGCAGCTGCCTGTTTCTTCGTAAGCAATGGTACCTTTCTTGGACTTCGTGCAAATAAATTGTACTCTACCGAACGTCTTCGGATAGTAACGGTACTTACAGCTAGGTTAAGCTCTTTTTGAATTACTTTCGAAGACACACTAGGATCAGATTTGCAACGGTCATCCACACTTGATGTCTTCCGTTTTCGGCCACGTGTTTCAGCTTTTTTTTTATACGATAATGCATTTGCGATCATTTGATCAGAGCATCCCAATATTTCTCTAATTTCCTTATATGTTTTTCCTTTTTTCCAAAGGTTTTTAATAAAATCACGCTTCTCCTCAGAACAGTGTTTTCCTCGTCCCACTATTTGAAAAAAAAAAACAAAATTATTTTTTAAAATCATTGGAAACATTCTCGCATCACTTCATATACTTACTTTTCACTTTCTTTTAGGAATTTAAAGCTCGAACAATTTTTGTAATTAATACTCCTATTTTTTTGGTCCACTCAACCCGAGCCGAAATAAGGAAATGATTTAATAACATCATGCACGTGATAGTTATCATTAATATTTCTTTTGTTTTTTACTTCTTACATTCCGTTGTAAGTACCGTTAGAATATCAAAGAGTTACTAGTTGCGACGTTAAATATATACACTAATAAAAATATTGCTTACCATTACTCCTATTATTTTGAACATATCTTCCGATCGGAAATTTAAGGATATATGACCGTATATGGTTCTCTAGCACATAAATGCGTCTTAAAGAATGCAATGTAGTTCTAATCACATTTCGAGAAAAATTTTAATTTATTTAAGAGATATAAATATTTAAAAAACCAGCATTAAGGGTTAGTTAAAATTATGAAATTTGTTTCTTTACGAATTTAGCTAATAACTTTTTTAAATATAATCAATTTCAGGAAAAAAAAATCACCATCTTTTTGACAAAATATTCAATTAATAATTCTATTGTTTTTTTTTTTTCAAAGGAAAGGATTTTAGATCTGATTTAATTTGTTGAAATAACCCTGTAGCCTGGGATCAAGTGTCTACAAGTCACCACTTTTGTCGACTATTTTGGGGGACTTTTTGGTAACATGTCCACAAAGCGTCTATACTTTTTACATTCCTTTTTTTGCAGCTGTTGTTTTATTTTGTTGAAAATACATGTGCATAGCTGCATGCAAAATTAAAGTTTTTAATAAAAATATAAAGTAAAATTAATTTAAAGGTAAATATACAAATTTCAACAGAATATACAATGAGCAAAATGAGAAAATACAAAAAACTTGTGAAAAAAACAATCAATTTTGTATAAAAATAAAAGTAACAAGAAAAAGGCAACAATTTTTAGTGAAAATTGCAACTCTACAGATTTTGTGGAGGCTGATGAATATTTTACGGAGCCTGTGGATGATTCTGTGCAGTCTATATAATTTGCACGAAAATTTTTTTACTTTAATGAAATTTATAAAAAAAAAAAAATTATTAATAAAATATATAATTTAACAAAATCAATGCACCTGTTTAATCTTATTTCCTTCCAAGTGTGGAAATCAAGTAAAAAGTTCCAAAAGTGTAGACAAGAACTACTAAAATGTACTAGTGAATATCTGGTTCCAATGTCAACACCTAGTCAATAGTTGTGTAGATTCGCAATGACACGCACATGTTAAAAGTCTACAGCATAAAGCGTTGGCTGGGGCATAATAAGTCAGTAGTACTGGTGACAAAGTCAATAGTGGATCAGTACAGTTTCACTATCGACATTTTCTACAGGGAAATAACATAACTCTAAAATCATAAAAAGTTCGCCCGGTTGCGTATGAGTGATCCGAAATTATTTGCTATTAAATAATATTATTCATACACTCTCTTCTCACATACATTTACTTTAGAAGAAACGAAAGATTTTGTTGTTATTGAATAATATAATTATTAGAATACTATTACTAAAATCAGCTGTTTGCTAATTTAAAATAATTTTCTCATTCTAGCATTTATTTAATTAATCAAATTATAATATTAAACACCATATTCCCCCCCCCCCCCCCCCCCCCAACATTTCATAGGCAATTACAATTAATCAATTCTTGTTATAAAAAGACATAAATAAATTTATTATTCAACTGAAAGTGATAGTAAAAACACAGTTAACCAAAAAAAAAACACGAAATTGGGTTAACTTGTAAAAAAAGTTCAATGACCTCATATCTATCACATATCGTCACCTTAAATGCAAAACAACGTATCATCCAAAAAAACAAAATCGAGTTTTTGACTGATTATTATTTATTTTATTAAACTACATGTCTCCAGAAAGATCTAAGTCCAAAAATAACGATTTTATAGCCAAAATTCAAAATAACGTATCATCATGTGCTCGATTTTCATACACTTGTGTAAGAAATTCAAATAAAAATATTTTGTTTATTTTAAATAACAAAGCAAGCTTTGATATTTTTCTTTTATGTTCATTTTATTTAACGTCTTTTATTTTAAAATAAGTAATATCAAACTAGAAACTGCAGCAGAAGTTAACAAATTAAAATGAAATTAAATGTGTAATAACCCTACGGGAAATGAAGGGCCGATTGATCCAAGGTGATAAATCTGTGATAGCTGAATGAGGGACATGTCACAATACTGTTGTAAAATATAATTCAGTGTCTGAAAAAGTGGTAATAACTGTAAAATTATCAGTGCCCCAACTATTAAAATGGTGGCAAAACCTTGACTAGTTATTTGTATATATATCATGTAACTAGACAGAAATGAACATAACACAAATGTCGACTAAATAAATGAGGAATATTACAGTTGAAATAATGATAAAACACGGAACTGGTTCAACAAATTTTGCTGTGTGTTATTGATTACTTGTCCTCAGTCCTGTGGTATGTACATTTGAGTCAGTCACGTAACGTTTCATTTTGCACTTGTTCTGATACACATCACGTAGTGTCTAACATGAGACTAGTTACGTGTAAGATAATTTAATCCTGTTCTGTTGCGCATTCACTTGCACCAATGCAGTGATATGGTATCCTAATCAAGGTCAGCGATATGTTACAAGTAGCTTAAAAGGTAGAAATTGCCACCTCCTATAACAAGCCCATGTTAAAATTACCGGTTACTTTCATATAAGAGAACCAACTCGAGGATCGGTTTCTGCCACGAAGTTCCGGTCACGTGACTAACTCTGTGACTGGTCTATTTCCCGTAGGGAAGTTAAAGACAATCTAAAGTAAAGACAATCTAAATTGTTCTAAAGAAAAAAATAAAAGAATAGAAAATAAAATAAATCGTATGAATGGCAAAAAATATGATGAAGGTTTGTCTAAAGGAAATGTTTCTGAGGAAATGCCAAGAGAAATGAAAGCTGGGTGCGTTTAAAAATATTGTCAAAAAAGTTCAAAACGTCATTGTTCCCATATTCCCGAAAATGTGCGAAAGGAAATATTTTATAGTTTTTGGCAGATGTCATGGGACCAAAAAATAAATGTATGTGACAAATGGAATTGAATGTTCCATAAAGAAAAGGACGTACAATTACAAAATCATATTTTTTAAAAAACAAAACAGTGCGTCTGCAAGTATGTAGTAAAATGTTTTTGTCAACCCTTGGTGAATTCTAGTGAACTACATTCTACACAATTAGGGCCAGAAAACCAAACAATTTTGAGAGATAATGCCAAAAGACGCACAACCCAAGGAAAACTTTATGAAGCACGCTTAAAATATTTGAATGAATGTTTAGAGTCCGTACCTAAACTGGAGTCCCATTACCGACGTCAATACACGAGTAAAATATATTTTTAGTGTGATTTTAAATCTTTTAAAAATGTGTATCAAGTATATTCTCAGGAATGCGAATCACACAAGGAAAATAGAATCTCTGCAATATATTTTCCAAGATTATTGGATGTTTTTAAAAAAAAATCAAACTATTCTATTTTCAAACCCAGAAACGATATGTGTCATACTTGCATATCATATGAAACAAAAAATGTTTCACAGGATCAGTATGATAGCAACAGAAAAGAAATTGAGGATATGAGAGAAGAAAAATTAAATGATATAGAATGTGCTAAAGCGGGAATGTGCGTACTGTTATGTATAGACATGCAAGCAGTAAAGCTTATTCCACAGTCAAATGCAAATTCTTCATATTACAAAATGAAATTGCAAGTTCTCAACTTTACTACAGGTTGGTTAAAAAGTTCCTGCGCTCACCAAGAGATGGCACTGCTAGTTCCAAACTTTTTTTTTCTCAAGTTAGTATAACTGTCCTGAGAACACATGCAAAGTTGCAAGTCATGCTGTCAATTCTTTCTTTGTTTACAAACCATTTGAAGTTGACGAGTCATTGATTTTTTTTAATATGGAAAAAATTGAATATCGTGCAGTCATTAGATTCTTTGTTTTGAAGGGTTTAAAAGCAAAGGAAATTTATGAACAATTTTTAGAAGTGTATAAGGAGTCCTCACCTTCAAAACGCACAGTTGAATTTTGGGCTGGTGAATTTAAACGTGGTCGTACCAGACCAGCCTTGCAGACGATCCACGCGAAGGACAACCAAAAACTTCAACCACAGCAGAAATCATTAAGCAGGTACATAATATGGTTAGTGAAGATCCAAGTTTGACTAAGCGTGAAATTGCTAATGCCATAGGCATCTCAGACGAACAAATACTCCATATTTTACATGAAGAATTACGTATGAAAAAACTGTTTGGAAAGTTAGTGCCGCACACATTTACAATTCAACAAAAACTGGATCGAAAACAACTTTCTCAGCGTAATTTGGAGCGTTTTATGCCGAATAAAACCGACTTCTTGCGTCGTTTTATAACTATGGATGAGACTTGGATCTACCACCATGATCCTAAATTGAAACAAGAACGTTTACAGTGGACTGAAGCTGGGTGTTCAGCTCCAAAGCAGGTGAAGTCACAACGATCAGCAAAGAAGGTTATATCATGTTTTTTGGGATGCAAAAGGAATTTTGTTGATCGATTATCTTCAGAAAGGTAAAACAATCAACTCTGAATATTATTGCAGCCTTTTGGATTAGCTGGATGAAAAAATTCGTGAGAAAAGACCTGGTTTAAAAAAGAAAAAAATCATTTTTCATCAAGACAATGCACCTGCTACCAAAAGTGTTTTGACGATGGCTAAATTCAAAGAATCAAAGTACGAATTGCTTGAGCATCCACCGTATTCACCAGATTTGGCTCCCAGTGACTACTATTATCTCTTCAGAAATCTCAAACAATTCCTTTGTGGAAAGCATTTTTCGTCGAATGAAGAGGCCATAGCAGCATTAGACGGTTATTTTGCAGAGTTTTCGGAAAACCATTATAAGGATGGGATAAAATTATTGGAAGAACATTGGAACAAGTGTATTGAGCTTCTAGGAAATTATATTGAATAAAAAATATAATTCGTAACAAAAACAGTATTCTTTCATTTCGAGCGCAGGAACTTTTCAACCAACCTGTATTCTCGACCAGGTAAAATGTAAATTATTACAAATATAAATAATTTTTAACAATTTATTATCTTATAAAGGAAAAAAGGCTGGATATCCAACAGTTAATATGATCCTTGCGTCGGCGTATGATTCTACTGGAATAATTTATTATAAAACCAGCATAAAGGATGATTATCATGTTCTTCCCCAACGGACTGATAAAAAATTTGTAGAAACTGAGCCAAACCAATTGCATTCCCAGAGAATAAAGATATCCAAAAAGAAATATCAACATTTGTAGGACCATAAGTCATTGCTTCCAGCAGACTGTCACTATTTTTATGATAATATTCCTTTTGAATAATAAATTTTGTTTATTTTCTTTTATTTCATTTACTTGAAAATATTTATAAATATTGTATTATTTTTAGTAGTGAAACGTGTCCAAAAAATGGCAATGAATTATCCTTTTTTAATTTAAATAAATGAATATAACATTTTATGAAATTAAAATAACAAAAGCGCTCTTTTTTTATTATTAAACCTGAAATTTTTCAACTATTTTAAAATGTATTCATATTTGTAACGTTTGTTTTACTTTATGCTAAAACATTTCATTGATGATACGTCATTTTGTTTCACAAAACACAAATTCAAATAGCGTAACACACATATCTTGAAAACTATTTTGAAAAATATATTTTTTTCTTGAGAAATAGATTTGTTATTGTGTTTAAACTCAAAATGGAAAAATTTGTTTTTATATCTAAAATATTTTTCATTTTATAACGTATTGCTTCACCTGTTAAATACTAAAAAGTGATGTTACGTTGTTTTGCATTTAAGGTGACGATATGTATATACATATACATACATAATTTGCACATACACTCATACACTCGTGCAGAAAAAAATCTAATAACCCAAAAAACAGTCAATAAAATATGAAATGAAAATATTTTTGTTGAAATGAAGATAAAAACGAAATATAAAAAAAATTGAGTCCAGCACAATTTGTCATACTTGAAAGAAAAGATTTGTAAGATTTTGTATTTTATAGCCCAGTAGTCAAGTTCATACATAGAGAAAACCGATTTGTTCTTACAACCGAATTTTTTTGCCAATCGCATGAAGTTTTATGTTGTCACCACTGATAGTCAGTTTCGACAATGGGAATTTTAAGGAAAGAATATAATTTTTTTCGTCTCAACAAATATTCTACGGTCAATTTTAGAAAAATTCGGTTATTGCAACCGAAAGATTGGAATGGCCATGAGTTCGATTGCTAACAAGAATCTGTGTGTAAATTCTTAAGATTTTTCTGCATATTAAAACGTTTAAATTTTAAGTAAATTTTGTTATGAGAAACTAGTCTTGATTTGTTTACAGGGAGTCCTTAACGTTACAAAGATAACAAAATATATACAAAGAAAATCCATGGATAAATGTTATAAATATAAATACTCGAAAAGTGTAAATCATCAAAACTTCTTAAGTTAAAAAAATCGTTTCTGGTTAACTTTTTCTTAAACTAAAATGTTTGCTGGGTAAAATTATAACTGTGCCATGCTTAATGAAACTGAGAGCGAAATTTTGCAAACGCTCAAAGAATGAACTTTTTTTAATATTTTAAATAAAAAGAATTGCGAAAAAATTACGAAATTATACAATAAAAGAGAACTATAAACTTTTAATGAAAACGAAATCTACGAAAATACACATTTTTCCCACCAAAATATATAAAGCAAATAAATTTGTATTAAATTAAAAAAAATAAAAAATCGATAGGTTATTTTTTATTAATTTTAGTGAAAACTTTTAAATTTTAAATTAATAAATCTTAAAAGCCAATTAAAAGCTTTATATATTTTATAAAATAAAACTTCATCAACTAAATCTACAAATGAAGAAATAAAATTTCATAATGTTAATAGAATACGAATAATAAAAAGAAAAAAATTTAATAAAAAATTTTACAAACTAAATAAAAAAATTCCATAAATCTAATTAAGATTTTCATAATTTTAGTGAATAATTTCATAAATTTAATGAAAAATTTCATAAATAAATGAACAATTTCATAAATATAATTAACTATTTTACAAGTTTAATAAAAACTCATAAATTCATGAAGTTTCACAAATTTAATGAGGTTTCGTAAATTTAAGGTGTCACAAATTTAATGAAATATTAATGAGAACATTCATAAATTTAATGATAAATTTCATAAATTTAATGACAAAGTTCATAAATTTTAAGGAAAAATTCATGAATTTGATGTAACTCTTTTACAAGTTTAACGAAAATTTTCATAAATTTAATAAAAATTTCAGTAGTTTTCATATATTTAATGAAAAGTTTCATATATTTTATGAAGTTTCAAAAATTTATTTAAAAGTTTAATATTAATGAAAAGGTTCATATATTTAATGAAGTTTCATAAATTTAATGAATATATTATAAATTTAGTGAAGTTTCATATATTTAAAGAAAATTAATGAACATTCATAAATTTAATAGTTTCATAAATTTAATGAAGTTTCATAAACTTCAAAAAGTTTCATAAATTTAATAGTTTCATATATTTAATGAAAAGTTTCGTAAATTTAATGAAAAGTTTCATATATTTAATGAAAAGTTTCATAAATTTAATTTAATGAAGTTTCATAAATTTAATGAAAAGTTTCATAAATTTAATTTAATGAAGTTTCATAAATTTAATGAAAAGTTTCATAAATTTAAAGAGAACTTTCATAAGTTTAATGAAATTTTTCATTTATTTAATGAAGTTTCATATATTAAATAAAAATTTTCATATATTTTATGAGCCACTAATTTATTGAAGTATCATAAATATAAGGAGGCTTCATAAATTTTGTGAAAAGTTTTATTAATTTAATAAAAATTTTAACTGCCTGAATTGCAACGCAATTTCGTTAAATTTTGTAATACAAACACACAGACAAAGCCCGATAAAATTCTAATACAAGCCGACTTAACTATATGTCCTATGTTTGGACTTGAAGAAGAACTTCATCTACTACGATTCTTTTTTTCAACCTAACCTAATAACTAGTTGATTAAAAAAAATAATAAAATTTCGATGAGTTTTTAAAATTATTGTCAATTATTTTTTTATCCTATTTGGTAGTTGTTTTTAAAATAACTACAATTTGCAGTTATTTTAAAGGTAAATACCTTTGACGCCTTTAAACCTATCGCTATGTTTTAACTGTCATTTTAAATATATTCTACCGACTAACATTTTTACAGACATACATTTTTGTTCGTATTAAAAAAACCCCGAGTTAGTCATTCGTTTTTTAACAAGCTTATTTACAGTAAAAGCTTTAAGATCAAATTCAACGAATATTTTGGGTAATAATTTTCAACTCACCCGCTAAAACACGTCCTATTAGACGTTCAGTATCATCAATAGGTTTTGCATTAGCAAATAAATCTTCTCGTGTACCGACTGTCATATTGACAGAACGTTTAGTATTAGCTTTTGAAGGAATTTTGTTAAGTTTATGTAATGAAAATAACAGAAATTTTTAGTATCGACTTTGAATAAACAAGTGTGGCAGTTGTTACAAGTTTTAATTTTTAGATATTTTCCTTTTTATTTAAAATTTTTATTTAATAACTTATTTTAACGACTAATTTGCACAAATTTGAACTTTAAATTTCAACTTTCGAGATGCTACTAAGTTAGCTAAATTAAAATTTGTATAACGGCACTTTTGTTGAAATATCTAAGGAATAAAATAAGTTCGTTTATTTTTTTAAATTATTTTATAATAATATGGCACCGTTCGTTTTGCTTGATTTGATTTTTATTAATTATTGTTTAGGAATTTATATTTATATTTATTTATAATTTTAATAAATTTTAAACTATTTTTTAGTAATAATTTTTTTTTATATTTATTTATCACAATATTTGTTTCAGTTTCACTAAAACAGTTTTTTACGGGTTTTATTTTTTGTCAAGTCTTTATGCATTTTCATAAGTTTACAAATATTTGTTTAATTTTCATCGTTAATTTTTTTCTATGTAGCCAGAAAAAAATTAACCAAGTTTTGAAGATATTTTTCAAAAGTTATATAAGGAAAATTTTTGACAAATTTTATTTCGTTTTTATTGTTTATTAAGGGAGTTTTTTCATAATTTTTCCTTTTTTGTGGTTGTAAACTATTGTAATATTTGAAGTTTAGTTTACCTAAGTATTTTGGGATAAAATTTTATCAGGAATTTTTTTTGAAAGTTTTGTTACTTTTAAAAAAAAAAATAGCTTATTTGTGATTTGTTTTGCAGTTATTTTTAATAAACTTTTTAGACCATTTACGATTTTTTTTATGTGGTAATTTTTAATAGTTTACCAAATTTTTTTTTTTGTAGCTACAAATTTTTGCTAAAAGTTTTGGTAGTTTTTTTAAACAATTTCTTCTAAATTGTTCAAAGTTTTCTTTTAATTTGTTTCGTAGTTGTTTTTAGCAAACTTTCTTAGTAGTTTTACGATTTTTTTAGCGGTAATTTTTGAATTATAATTAATAATTTTACCAAGTTTTTGATTACAAGTTACTGTTAAATTTTATAGTGTTTTCCTGATTTCTTAAGTATTTCTTTAGTTTATAGTAATTTTGACAAGTTTTTGGTAAAATGACACTACTTTTTTTTCTATTGTTTGTACTACTTTTTAATTTAAAATTTTTGTCTATCGTTGACTATTTTTTAACAAAGATTTGTTGAAGTGGAATCGAAACAATTAAAATTTAATTTTTATTTAATTTGAGTTTTGTTTTAACAACTTTTGACAAATTAATTGTTTTTTTGGTTTATTTTTACTAGTATATGGTTATGTTGACCAAGTTATTTGTGGTTCTTTTCAACAAAGTGTGCCGACTGATTTCTAACCTTTGCTAGTTTTTTTTATAACTAATCGTTTTGTTTGGTTTTTAAAATTTATTTGTTAAATATTTTTTGTGTAATAACTTTGAAAATATTTAAAAAAATATATATTTTTTATTAAATAAAAAACTGTAATAATATTGTTCTGTAATATTTTTTATAGTAAAATTTTACGTTTTTTGAATTATTATTTGTTGTTGTTTTTAAATTTTTTAAATCAATATTTATTTGTCAGTTATTTTAAGCACTTTTTTAACAAATTTTTTTGGGGTAATTCTACTCTTTATCAGCGCTTTGTCAAGTTTTCGGTCTTTTGGCTATTTTGTTGATAGTTCTTTTTACCAAACTACTTTTTTTTAGAGGTTTATCACTCTTTTTTAACTTTTTCCACAAATTAATTTGTTAAATAATTATTAAAATTGTTGTCTGTATTACTGTTTTTTACAAATTATCTGTCAATTTTTAACTTATTTTTGAGGTAAATCAATCTTTTTTATTACAGTAACTTTTTACCAATATTTTTAGTAAATTTGACCAAGTTCTTGTTTGCTTTTTCCTTGTTGTTACCAATTTTTTTTTTTTAAGTTTTTATTATACTTTTTAAATATTTTTGATTATTTTTTGCAGTTTTTTTTTCTATAACAATAACTTTTTACTAATATTTTTAGGAGATTTAACCAAGTTTTTGTTTGCTTTCTCCTTGTTAAGTTTTAACTATACTTGCAAATATTTCTGACAAATTTTTAGCAGTTTTTATTTGTATGGCATTAACCTTCTACCAATATTTTTTGTAGATTTTACCAAGTTTTTGTTTGCTTTCTACTTGTTGTTACCAAGTTTTTTTGGAAGTTTTAATTATGCTTTTAAATATTTCTGACTATTATTTGCAGTTTTTTTTCTATAACAATAAATTTTTTTACCAATATTTTTAGTAGTTTTTACCAAGTTTTTGTTTGTTATTTTCTGTTAACAATTTTAAGAAATTTTAAATAAATATGTGTTAACAATTGTTTTAGCAGTTTTTTCCAGCTTTAAATGCCTTAAGCATTTAAACAAATTTTTAGTTAGTTTTACTAATTTTTAGTTTACTATTTTATGTTAGTTAACAAGTTAGCTAACTACCCTGTAGTAGTTAATTTCTATAGTACCTAAATTTGACTACAATTTAAGTATTTTCTTTTTCTATGACACTTGCTTTTGAATTCGATCAAATTTGCCGCTTAACAATTATTTGTTTGTTTGTTTGTTGCAAAAATATATATTTAATTTTTTTAGTTTTGTTAACCCGTTCGATGTTGCTTTAGCGCTTGGCGAATGTGGAATAAAAGCATAAGCATGTGCTTACAACATGTTAGAATCATTATTAGAATTACAATTTTCAACCAGTTGCTTGTTCAAACTTTCAACAAAAAAAAAAACAATCGAAATGTTAAAAGCTTGTTCTATTCATGCAAATTTTAAACGATTTAGCACACTGGAAAGCTTTTTGTTTGCCTCTAATATACAATAAATGCTGCTACTATAGAAAATAGCTTAATAGTGTTAACAATTGAGTGATTTTCTTTAACTAAAAAGCTTAAATAAAAATTATTCGAAATCTGTAAGGTTGTTTTGCATATTCTTGCAAAAGTGAGCAACCGAAACATTTGATTGTTAAAAAAAAATCGGTTTTATGCTCGAATCTGTTCTCATGTATATTATTTTGGCATTATTGGTTCTCATGTATTATTATTCTGAAAATTTAGTACGATATTTCTGTGAAAACGTACATTCGATTTATGCAAAAAAAAAAATATATATTTACGTCTTCTTCACAGCCCAAATACCTGCACTATATCTCGAAGACTAAGCGCGATAAGGCAGTATGGATAAAACGTTTGCTATTGTACATGCCCTAATTACACTTCTTAACAAAAGTCGTTTTTTTTTAACAAACTTTCATAACACTTCAGAGGAATGTCGAAAAATGAGCTTTATTACTTTTTCAACTATTTTATATTTTTCCAATGGATTTGCAAGATTCCCAATGGATTTGCAAGATTGATTAAATATGGTTTTAATATGTCAGAATTTTAAAAAAGCTCAATTCCCTTTTAAAATTATCATATCTGATCAGGTCTGTTTAGCTATAATTAGTTGTGATTAAATCTAATTATACACAGAGAAAACAGATTCATTGTAACAACCGAATTTCTTGCCAACCGAATTTTTTGGTTGAGCCACCGATATATTTGTTTGCGCAACTGAAATTCAGTTAGTGCAACAGAATTCCGGTTGAGACTTAATATTGCAATTGTATCAGGAAAACATTTATTCGATTGTCACGATGAATGAATTGTTTTCTCTGTCTATATGATAAGATATGGCGTGTGATACATTTTATAGCCATATATGATCAGATCTAGTGTCATATATGATCAGATCTGGTGCCAAATATAATCAGATCTAGTGACAAATGTGATCAGATCTAGTGCCAGATATGATCAGATCTAGTGCCTGATATGATCAGATCTAGTGCCAGATATGATCAGATCTGGTGCCATATATGATAAGATCTAGTGCCAGATATGATCAGATCTGGTGCCAGATATAATCATATCAAGTGCCAGATATGATCAGATCTAGTGCCAGATATGATCAGATCTAGTGCCAGATATGATCAGATCTAGTGCCAGATATGATCAGATCTAGTGCCAGATATGATCAGATCTAGTGCCTGATATGATCAGATCTGGTGCCAGATATGATCAGATCTAGTGCCAGATATGATCAGATCTGGTGCCATTTATGATCAGATCTAGTGCCAGATATGACCAGATCTACTATCAGATCTAGTGCGAACTGAAAAATTGTGATTTTTATGTCTAGATAAAAGTAGTTTTACTTATTTTGGATCATATCTTTTGCCAGATCTGTTCATATATAAAAGATATGCAATTTTTTCCTCTTACATTCCATTATTAACCATTAAATTTAAGACAATTTATAATTTACGGTTTCGGGTATAATTTTCATCATTTCCCACTTTTTTTTTCAAATTACGCCAAAACTATCTGTTTCGAAAAACTACAAAAAGTTAGACCACCAAAAATAAATTTTGAACTTAAAACTATTCTCACATTACCGCAAGCTCTCTTAAACTGAGAGAAAAAAATCCTAGTTAAATCAATTATTTTATCATGTTTTTAATTAACATTTAATTTTTTTTAGAACATTTTTAAAATAAAATATAAATCTTATTAAACTAAATATAAATCTAGTTGAAATAAACTTTTTTGTAGTTAATTTAATATGTCAAAATTTTAGATTTTATAGAAAAACTTTGTTAGATTTCAAAGCGGTTTCTATTTAATTTAATGTTGTTTGTATTTAATTTTAAATTATTTTGTTTGTGTGTGTATAATTTTTTGTATAACAATTTAAAGTTTTTATTATTTGCGTAAAATATTTACAAGTACAGATCAAATTGTATCGAATTATATATGGATCGCCAGATATGCTTAGATTTTTACCAAATATAATTAGACTTTAAATTTATCCTCAATTTTGATACATACAGACCTAATGAGATCGGTGCCCGGTGCGAGAAGTCTTCGGATAGAAAAATGCAACTATTGCTTGTTTAAAACAGGGTGAGCAACATAATGTCAAATTTATCCTCATATTAGGAAAAAAAATTAACTATTACCTAAATTAAATATTAAACTATTTCATCCTGTCTTTGATATGACAAGAGTTGTATGCGAAAACTTCTGACATTAGATACAGAAACTAAGTGCCTGGTCAGATCTGATATTGGGATAAAATGGGATTTTAAGACTTTTTTAAACGCCTTTTAACATGATTATACAAAAATGAAAGATAATTTAGTTTTGTAAAAATAATACAAGATTTTGAATTACGTCTTCATAATATTTAGCCATAAAGATTTTTTCAATGGTTCTTGACCTCTGACAAAGAAAGATACAACCCCCTTACTTCGTAAAAGCGATTTCAAGGAATTTTTGTGACTTTAAACTACAGGTTGGTTGAAAAGTTCCTGCGATCGAAATGAAAGAATACTGTTTTTAGTTACGAAATATATTTTTTTATTCAATATAATCTCCTAGAAGCTCAATACACTTGTTTCAATGATCTTCCAATAATTTTATCCCAACCGTCTACGGCTGCTATGGCCTCTTCATTCCAAGAAAAATGCTTTCCACGAAGGAATTGTTTGAGATTTCTGAAGAGATAGTAGTCACTGGGAGCCAAATCTGGCGAATACGGTGGATGTTCAAGCAATTCGTACTTTAATTCTTGAATTTAGCCATCGTCAAAACACTTTTGTGAGCAGGTGCATTGTCTTGATGAAAAATGATTTTTTTCTTCTTTCAACCAGATCTTTTCTCACGAATTTTTTCATTCAGCTGATCCAAAAGCTGCAATAATATTCACAGTTGATTGTTTTACCTTTCTGAAGATAATCAATCAACAAAATTCCTTTTGCATCCCAAAAAACTGATGCCATAACCTTCTTTGCTGATCGTTGTGACTTCACCCGCTTTGGAGCTGAACAACCAGCTTCAGTCCACTGTAAACGTTCTTGTTTCAATTTAGGATCATGGTGGTAGATCCAAGTCTCACCCATAGTTATAAAACGACACAAGAAGTCGGTTTTATTCGGCTTAAAACGCTCCAAATTACGCTGAGAAATTGTTTTTGATCCAGTTTTTGTTGAATTGTAAATGTGTGCTGCACTAACTTTCCAAAAAGTTTTTTCATACGTAATTCTTCATGTAAAATATGGAGTATTCGTTCGTCTGAGATGCCTATGGCATTAGCAATTTCACGTTTAGTCAAACTTGGATCTTCACTAACCATATTATGTACCTGCTCAATGATTTCTGCTGTGGTTGCAGTTTTTGGTCGTCCTTCGCGTGGATCGTCTTTAAGGCTGGTACGACCACGTTTAAATTCACCAGCCCAAAATTCAACGGTGCGTTTTGAAGGTGAGGACTCCTTATACACTTCTAACAATTGTTCATAAATTCCCTTTGCTTTTAAACCCTTCAAAACAAAGAATCTAATGGCTGCACGATATTCAATTTGTTCCATATTAAAAAAAAATCAATGACACGTCAACTTCAAATGGCTTGTAAACAAAGAAAGAATTGACAGAATGACTTGCAACTTTGCATGTGTTCTCAGGACAGTTATACCAACTTGAGAAAAAAAAAAGTTTGTAGCTAGCAGTGCCATCTCTTGGTGAGCGCAGGAACTTTTCAACCAACCTGTACTTTAAAAATGTTTAAGTGGATTTTTAAGCAAAAAATCTTTTCACGTAGTGTTATTTTGGCAAACCCCTTTAAACACTTAAATTATGAATTTAATTTTTTTTATTTTACATAATTTTTTTGATAAATTTTAACTCAGCTATATAAGCTGTATTTATTAGCGCTCATTGTTCTTTTAAACAATTGACATTACTGTTACGTGAACGTGTACAAGTTATAGCGCGTGCGTTTTTTTTTAGTATAAAATTAAATTTGGTTTGATTCAAAAAATAAAAAGCTTTTAGCATTACGTTGGATGTCCTACATTTCCTCATAGTTTAACATTTTTTGTTTACATATCGATTTGTGTTTGTGTTTGTTTAAACATATACTGCAAAAGTGTGGAAAACAAAATTTTTGCAACTGTCAAAATTTTGCAACTGTTAAAAACGTTTGCTAAGAGATTTTTAAAAATTTCAAATTTTGGAGTTGAAAAAATGGACAAGTTTAAAAGAAAGGATAATTGTTTTTGGGAGACAAAATACTGGCAGGATATTACCAATTATTTTAGCAATTGTTTGTTACATATACATTTTGAATTCTATTCTATCTAAAATTTAGAGGATTTTTTTTAGTAAACAATTTTTTTTGTAGTTAACCAACATTAAGTAATGACTTTTGATATTAATTTATGATTTTAATTTTATTATTATTTCTATCAACTTCTTTTTCTTTAGGTTAAATGAACTATAAACAAGTCAATGGCACAAACCTTTTTAAACAAAAATAAAATAGCCAGTGTCCAAAACTGTTCAAGTATATTTCATTTATATTATGTTTTTAGCAACCACTCTCAAAAAAAAAAAGACATGAACTTAAATGTCACCAAAAATTTCCTACAAAATTGTTAATAAATTGTCCTCAATTTAAAAATATTATTAAATCTTAGAAAAATTTTCTTAAAAAGAATAAAAATTCCTAAGTTTGAGGAAACACGACATAGTTTATATACTCAGAAATAGTTCATATGTTTCCCAAGTAATACTTCTTGATTTAAGGAAAAAAAAACAAGTCAATTAAATAAAAATTTATTAATTTAAAAAAAAACATCTTAGTTTTAAGAAAATTGCATACTAAAATGTAATAAAATTAAGTTAAGTTCAAAAAAAATTTAGGACACAATTTACTCCCATTTAGTTCAAAAAATGTGTCTAACTTAAATCGAGAAAGTACTTGAACTTAATGTGTGTTCATTTTTTGTTTGCGAGTAGTAAAAATAACTAAATTTTAGAAAGCCATTTCCAAATTCAGTTTTTAAGTCTACCACTTTCTAATTTTGAAGAATTGTTTTCTAAAAAATTAGTTAAGACAATTAAAAACAAAAAGTAATATTTTTTTTCCTATTTAATAATAAAAATTTACTTGATTTTAGAAACTGATGAACTATTTCTAAGGAAAATTTTCATGCAACTTACAATTTTAAAAATTTTAATAGTTTTTTTCAAGTAAATTTTTCTAATTTTTGAGAAATAATCACCTTAGATTTAGGATTTCTTTTTGTTGGAAAACGTTTAAATTATTTTCAATATTCTTTAAAAAAATAAAAACAAACTAGTTAGTTTTCCTAATTTTCAAAAAAAATATTATTATTAAAAGAAACAAAAAGCTCGTTAAAAGAGCAGCGTCCTTACAAAGCGGAAGTCCTCCGAAAGTGGAAAAATACTAACACAATGAGTGTTAAGTACTTTAAAATATATTGTTAAATATATTACCTTTATCATAGAAAAAGTTTCATATTTATAGGAAAACTGCTATTTAACTTGATGTTAGAAAATATTTTCTTATTTTTAGGGAGTTAAGTCCTAGTTTTTAGTAAAAAAATTATCTAATGAACTTAAATAAAATACAATTTTTCTTAAAACCAAGAAAACATTTCCTAACTAACATTAAAATTTTAGAACTGATTAGTAGGAAATTTCACTGTTTTCTAATAATAATTTTGATCTCAATAGTAAAATTTTTCTATATTTAGAAATTTTGACCAAATTTTAAGTTAATTTTGTTTCTTAATTTCAAGGAAGATTTTATTAAATATTGGTAAAAAGTTTCTTTGGCGCCGTTTTCATTTCAATTTTTCCTGTTCATAAGTAAATTTTTCTAAATGTCAGTTCATTTTTTTTTTTTGAGTGCATACGTCAACTGTCTATATTCCTACGAGTATGAAATAATATATAATACTCCTTTCAAAGCTGAATTCAAACAAAAACAGCGCTTTGTTGGATTAGTATAAGATGCCCCCACCTTTCCATGTCATGGCTCATATACAATCTCGAAAATTTAATACAAAAGTACTCAACTCATACTACATGGGGTGAAAAGTCCGTGGCAGGTTTAATAACTGTCAAACCTTTTTGAATGTACTATTCCATGGGTTTTGAGTTGTTGCGCGACCATATAAAATAGTACATTACACTTTAAGAAAATTACGTTAAAGTATAAAAATCATTTCAAGTCCAAACAAAACTTGTTTATTATTGTTAGGCCAAGGACTTTGTCCTCCATGTAGTACATCATATGAATAACATATTTTGCCTTGTTCTAAATTTTTTTATAAGCGAAAATTTTTAGTTCTTTGTAAAACAATTTTTAAGTATTTTTTTTTATTTTGTTTTATTTACAAAGGAGCTAAAATACAAACAGATGAACCTACAAGAAATATTTGATTTCATTTGAAGATTTTGAAGGTTAATCGTGGAATTGAGCAATAATGAGATCCTGCCCAGAGTTGTAGTACTTGTAAATTAAAAATGTTTACAGAAAAATATATTTTAAAGGTATATTATAAAGACAAATAAAATCATAAAATAAATAAATCAAAAGCGTTGAAAAAAGGTTTCTGTAGAAAATGAAATTATTTAAAGGAAAATGTTTCTTTTCATATAAAACTGTCTTCATAAATATTTTCACTACAAATTCAAAAGTATATTTAAGTAGGTTTCTTGTAAAAATACCGAGAAAAAAATTAACTATAAAAAAATAGTTTAAATAGTTTGTAAGTTAAAATAATAGAAAATGTCATTTAAAAGAACTGATATTTCATTTAAAAACCATTCAACTTATCATTCAAATCAAATGGTTTTTGTTATTTATTTTTAAATGTTGTTTAAACAACTGACACAAACAAAAACAAATGATTATTCATTTAAAAATAAATGTTAAAGTTTTACCTAACAATTTCGTAAAAATAAATGATTATTAATTTATTTGCAATTAATTCCGGTTTTCTTTTTGTATTTTTGTTTGTTTTTAAATCTGCAAAATGTAGATTCACATAGTCTACAAACACATGTTGTGTGAATAGCCATAAGTTTGTGTGTTTATGAAGTTCTTGCAATTCAAATTGCAATAATTTTATATATAAACAATTTAAATATAAAAAGAAAACTGTAATTTTTTGATTTTTTTTTTTGCTGAAACAGATCAAACTAAATTTACATTTGTAATAACTGCAACGGCAACAAATAAACTACAAATTTTTGAAACCGAAAAAAAAGTAAAATGTCAGTAAATGATTTTGAACAAATGTATAAACAAGTTGAAATAAATATTTCTTTATAAAATAAATGTATGCTCATTTATTATTAACAGTAAACTACATAACACGCTGAGTGTACATATTAAAAGTGCGAGAATTACAACAGATGGCGTATTTTTACACATGGTTCGTGTCTCTAATAACTTTTTATATGGCATTTTGGAGGGTTAAGTGTCAGATACTTATTCTTACTTAGTCCTAATAGTGTAATTACAGGGTTTATTTTTGCTCGAAAATGTCGAATTTAGTACCAAAAGCATCACTTGTGGCAAGTTTTGCTTTACTTCAATTTAAAAAAAAATTAAGCTGAAGCTTATTCTGAATCGATTTTAACGTGCGTGAGATGGTTTGGGCGTTTCAGTAGTGGTGATTTTGACACCGCCCAGGTCTACCAAAAATGTTCGAAAATGATTAATTGGAGCCATTTCTCGATAAAGATTGTAAAATCATTGGAAATTCCTCAGGCTATAATATTAAAACGATAGCAAGCACCAGGATTCATTTAAAAACATGGAAATTGGGTATCACACGATTTGAAGTCGAGAGACGTTGAACGACGATGGCTGCTTAAACGCCATAAAAAGAAGTAATTTTTGCATCGAATCATTAGTGGCGTTGAGAAATGGATCTATTACGACAACTCGAAGTGCAAGAAATCGTATGTGAAGCCCGGCCAACCTGCCAAATCTACGCCATAGCCGAAGGTAATGCTCTGTAGTTGGTGTAGCCCGAACGGTCCCATCTATTATGAGCTGCTAAAATTGGGCCAGACGATTACAAGAGACCTTTTCTGAACACAATTGATTCGTTTGAAACGATCATTTGCCTAAAAATGCCCGGAATATGCATCCAGGCAAAAAGACAATGCTCGGTCGTATGTGGCAAGACCGATGAAAAACTATTTATAAAATGGTGGTTGGGAAGTTTGGCCTCAACCGCCTTATAGTCCAGAGCCTGGCTCGAAAAAATAAAAATCAACAAATAACTTATTTTGCTCGAAAATAAAATAAAAAATAACTTTTTTTTTGCTCCAAGAAATAAAAATCAAAAAATTACTGTTATCTTTGCTCGAAAAAATAAAAATCAAAAATAGCTGTTTGTTTTTGCTCGAAAAAATAAAAATTAAAAAAATTACTGTTATTATTGCTCGAAAAATAAAAATCAAAAATAACTGTTATTTTGCACGACATAATAAAAACCAAAAAAATAACTGTTATTTTTATACGAAAATCAAAAAATAACTGTTATTTAAAAAATAACTGTTATAAAATTACTGTTATTTTTGCTCGAAAAAAGAATATAAATCAATTTTTCGACATGTACTTCTGTTTTTTTTTTTGTTTTAAAATTTTAAAATAACGTTCGCTAAAAATAACAGCTACAGATACACAAAGAAAAAAAAAACAAAAAAATTTAAAAATCACAACTGTCATGTAACAACATCTAACAAACTTTTTGATATGGGACTAATAATATTTATTTATTTTTATCTCATAATACACACATAAAAATTAATTTAAATCAAAAATCTAAATAAATTTATAAAGTGTCATTATTACATTATTATTACTATTAACGTTTATCTCTGTAAATTAAATAATTTTGTATGTCAATGTACTAAAAAAACAGTTCAACGACATAATCAATGACTTTACAATAAATTAAAATGTATGTATTTTTAATAAAACTTTACATTTTGCTAAAATGACGTTCTCAATTTGATTTGTTTTTACAATTTTTTTTTAATATGGAAACTTTGTATAGACAAAGTACGAAACAGCCAGTGTACAATGCAATAAATGTAAATTTAATAGATTGTACAACACTTGAATTTAAACAAACAGTTGCTGATATAATTGAACGAACAAAAACCAGACATTTTTAAGGAAATTCTATGGGCAAGTTTCAAAGAAATGCTTACTTATATTCAGCAATAAATAAGACTTTTATGTCGAAGCAAAAAATCTTTGTTTCGTTCAATGACTAAGTGAAAATAATTGACAGATGTTTACCCTCTAAAATGTCATATAAGTTATTAAAGACACAAACCATGTGTAAAAATACGCCATCTGTTGTGAATTCCGCATTTTTAAGATATACACCGCACACTTATTGCTATTGTTGTTAAACTACTTAATATGTATGCTCAATTTTTGGAGTAACTGTACACCCAAGTGTTATCAACAATACACTTATAACTATTGTAGTTATAGGGTGTCCCAAAAAAAAAACAGTGTAATTTGCAATTAGTTAAAGTAGCAACACTTAAGCGATGCGTATAAAAATAATGGAAAAACAATCTTTTGATGGGTATCGACCCAATCAAAATTTAAAGCTGCTATTAGTAGTGAATTTTGAAAAACAAAATAAAAATAAAATTTGTTCACAAAATTGATATCCAAAGTATTCTTTTCAAAACATAGTTCCTTAAATCAATGTTCAAATCTGATTTAAATTTTGACAAATTAATTCGCGAATAAATTTTTCTGATTGAATAATAATTCCATCTTTATCTTATTGAAGGATTTAAAGTGATTTAAATAATTCTTTTTATAAATCAAACGAATAATAATTCAATTTGAATAATTTAAATTTAAATTAATGAATCAAAATTAATTTTGATTTGATTTGCGAATCAAAAAAAGATTTATTTTAATTCTCTAATATGATTTGATTCGCGAATCAAGAAAAGATTTATTTTAATTCTTGAATGTGATTGGATTCGCGAATTAAAATAATTGTTTTTAAATCACGATTAATTTATTTATAAACCCAAAGGCTGGATTTTGGGATGTCTTCCGATACTGTCTTATTTTTATTATCGCAATATATTAATACTCTGCTAGAGCAAACAAGTTGTCCCATTTGCCTTATCTCGCTTAGTTTTCTTGTTTTTTAATTTTGTTTTAATTCGCAAACAAATCAATTTTTTTAATCGCGAATTAAAAAAAAATGAAATGATTTGTTGCAATTGAATCAAAAATGATTCAAATGAAATTGATTAATCAACTTTGATTTTAAATCTGCTTTAATCAATTGATTTATAAAATATTGGCAGTTTCGTTTACAAAACGTTTTTACTATAAATATTTGTTCTTTTGTGGGACACCCTATTGGACATGTTTTAATTTGAAAATGTCATGAACGAACTAACAAATACAATTTAAGGTTTAATTCTTTTATTTTTTTTTATTAAAAAAATTTGTATTATAAAATAACCCAGCAAAAAATTTCAGTACCAAATAACATTATTTATTGGACAAGTAATTTGACCAATTT
Organism: Eustalomyia histrio; assembly: GCA_949748255.1. NCBI lineage: Eukaryota > Metazoa > Arthropoda > Insecta > Diptera > Anthomyiidae > Eustalomyia > Eustalomyia histrio. Next base: position 129,604,253 of record OX456524.1, read on the forward strand.
CCTTTAAGTAGGCTTCGTTCGAAACATTTTATTTGAGCTTAAAATGTGAGGCATTTCGAATAACATCTAATAAATATATTGAAGGACAAACAATAGAATTAATTTCAATCCCGTATTGAAATGATTTCATTAAAAATTAGGTTTTCATAGAAATTTTTCAGATGAATACGTCGTCTTCGCCATATTTGTATGAAAAAAAATTTTGGGAAAAAATTCCTACAAAAAGGAATTTTTCCTAGAAATGGCTTCACTGGTGTGTGTGTGTGTGTGTTTAAATCCTTTCTGCGCATGTTTTCCAAACAAGAAAAGGTAAATGAACTTAACAAGGTCATATTCAAAATAATAAAAGTTTATAAGTTTTAGTTTTCTTTTTGGTTTTGGTTTTGATAACTAAAAATTTTAGCCTAGATTTTTTTTTTTTAATAAAAATTGTTTTAGATTTGTTGAATACTTACAAGGAAGGAATTTGGTGTGGTTCATTTCGATTTTTGTGAAATTTGGATATGTTGTAGAGGAGAAAAAATTAATGAATATGTATGTATGTTTTTTTTTTAGCCACCCAATGTGGTGTTTAGTGGGTAAAAAGGGCGGGGGATAAACAGTTTTTTGTAAAGATTTTTCATATTTCTTACAAAGCAACTATAGCTGACCTTTCAAATGGTATACAATAAATATTCAATTGCTTATGTTCTAACAAAATTGCTTATGTTATAACAAGATTTCTTATGTTATGACAAAATTGCTTATGCCATGACAAAATTGTTTGTGTTATGACTAAAAACACCAAATTTTTGGCGGAATTTGTAAGGAGATATTTATGAGTCTAGCTAACGAAGTTCATATATTTTATTCATCACTCGATTTAAGCGAGGGTGTAGCTTGATTTTTTTTTGCTATTCGCAATATTTCGGTTATAAGACTACTTTTGCAGAAGTGCTCTATTTAATATAAACTTAAAATTTTTTGAAAAGGTATAAGCATTATTTTTTTGTTAGCAAGATAAAGAAAACTTTGATTTTATAAATTTCAGACATCTCTCATACCAAAATTGCAACTATTTTACCCATCTCTAAATATGAAAATTGTTCTTTACGACCAATTGAAATACAACCAAAATTGATATGAACCACTCTGCAGACATTCCTTGGTTATTAAAAATTTTTAAATATATATTTTTTAATGTATTAACATAAAAAAAAATGTTGATTAAATATGCATTTGCATTTAATTTCCAACCCAACGCTTTTTAATAGACTACATACACACAACAGTGGGATTGAAGTGAAAATATTTGAAAAAAAAAAATTATCTTTAACTGTTTAATAATTTTATAATGTGGTGTTCACTAGGTCAACAAATGTCATGCATTTAAAAAACGAATGTATGCGCTTACAAACTGCATATAAAAATTAAAAATATGCAACAAAAAAAAATTTTTTTTTTAAATTTTTTAACAAATTAAAAATAAAACTACTAAGAAAACAAACATATAAACAAATATGCATACAAATTAGTAAAAAAAAACATGCATACAAATCAATCAAAATATGCAGACATGAAATTTTAGCAAAATATGAAAAAAAAAATATTCAAAATTCTAAGACCAAAATATGAATTTAAAGTCAAAATATGCATTAAAAGTCAAAATATGCACTTTAAGTCAAAAAATGCAAAAAAACTTAAGCAAAATATACATAAATATGCAACAACAAATCGATGCCCTTTTATTTAAAATTCTAAGCAAAAAATATGTATTTTAAGTTAAAATATGCATTTAAAGTCAAAATATGCATTTAAAGTAAAAATATGCATTTCAAGTCAAAATATGCAAAAACATGCAATTTTAGCAAAATATACAAAAAGTCAATGCCATTTTTTCTAAATTCAAAGCCCAAAACATGCATTTAAAGTCAAAATATGGGTTTAAAATCAAAATATGCAGAAACATGAATATTTAGCAAAATATGCAAAAATAAATCGACGCGCTTTTATTCTAAATTGTAAGGACAAAATAAGCATTAAAAGACAAATTATGCACACCTTAGGTTTAAATTTTCCAAAAAAAAATTTAGTTTTAGCAAAATATGCATAAATAATACAATAACAAATGGATGTCATTTCTATTCTTAATTCTAAGCACAAAATATGCTTTAAAGTCAAGATATGCATTAAAAGACAAAATATGCACCTAAGTTAAAATATGTTGAAAAATTCAATTTTAACAAAATATACAATAACAAGTCGATGCCATTTTTTCTAAATTCTTAGCACAAAATATGCATTTAATGTCAAATATGAATACAGAGTAAATATATTCCCTTTAAGTCAAAATTTAAAAAACATGCAATTTTAGCAAAATATGCATGAACATGAAATGCAGAATTTTCTGTTCAAATTTGACATGAGCGACGAGAATCATTTTCATCTGAACGACTACGTAAACAAACAAAATTGCAGCTTCTGCGGCACTGAGAATTCACGTATCATTCACGAGGAAACCATTACATCCACTGAATGTGTGTCATTTAACCCGGAGATCTCATCAGGCCTTATTTTCTCGAAGACGCCGTGGGAAATACGGTTACCGTGACTGGTAATCGATACAGAATCATGAACAATTGGGACTGGAGGACATGTGGTTTCACAAGTACGGCGCAACAGCACACTTACATAGCTCGTGCGACATTATACATTTTGATGGAAGCGTTGGACATTTTGAAGGAAGCGTTTAATTTCTCGTTTTAGTTATTTGCAGCGAGATCACCCGATTTAAACATTCCAGACTTTTTTCATTCGTTTGGTTTAGAGTCACGGATCTATGCGTGCTCTCAGAGAGAATATGCGACAAAAGTGCGAAAACTTATCGCGGTAAAAAAAATCCCAAATGATTATCAACAATGGAGCCGCGCCCATGAGTTAATCTTCAAAATTTAATGGAAACAAAACTTAAAGGTCCAAATAAACTCAAAGAAAAATAATTAAGATCATGTAGTTTCATTTAAAAGAAACGACACAAAGAAGGTCTGAAAATGTCAGAATATATTAATTTAAGAATAAATAAGAATATTATTGAAGTCTAAGTTTGTTATTTGACCCCTCATTGTTTTTGGGGAATCTTAATAATTTCTGTAATTGGCATATAATATCAAACCACTGTAACCCCTTTTTGTATGCCCAAAAAAGGAGGTTAAATTGAATGTTAAAAACAAAAGCAACAACAAAATAACAACTCATAATGGCCCTGAACTCGTGCAACGGCATACAATACTTTTGAGCACACAAATTGTAATCTCATATACGTATATAACCCAGTCTCAGCTAACCAGTCAACCAGCCAGCCAGCCAGTTAGTACAACCAAAATCAACCCAACAACTACAACACCAGTAATTTGGTACACTTACAACATGCGCCAGTTTCAGTCAGCCTTTAGTACCAGTGGACTAAACTTTAACTCAACCCTCAGCAGGTAACTTAGGAGACAAAACAAATGCTATTGCACCACAATTATAGAATTTGTAATACAAGGTGGTGGCAATCGACTCGACTCGGCTCGGCTGGCTAGTTAAACTTTATCAAATTTTTTTAACTTAACTAGCTGTTGCATATACATATCTAGGGTAAGTGAATGAATGTTTCATGTCATCTACATGAATTGACGACTAATTTTAAATAAAACAAGAAAAACAAAAACTCTCCTTAAGCTGTTTTAATAATTGTATCATATTTTGTAACTTTTTTTTTTTTTTGTTGAACTTACACCTAGAAAAAAAATTATTGGCCAGAATTTGGTTCCAAATGATTCGTTTGATTGCTGCAACTAAAATATAGGACAACACTCAGGGAAAGTTTCACTTCTGAAACTTCTTCAGAAATATTGATAAAACTTCTGTATAAATATAAAAAAAAACTTCTTCGTTAATATGAAGAAACTTTTTCGTAAATATAAAAAAATTTCTTCATAAATATGAAGAAATTTCTTCGTAAAGATGAAGAAACTTCTTCAAAAATATTGAAGAAACTTTTTCGTAAATGTAAAAAAAACTTCTTTGTAAATGAAGAAACTTCTCCATAAGTATGTAGAAACTTCTTTGTAAATTTGAAGAAACTTCTTCGTAAATATGAAAAAACTTCTTCGTAAATATAAAAGAAACTTCTTCGTAAATATGAAAAAACTTTTTCGTAAATATGAAAAAACTTTTTCGTGAATATGAAGAAATTTCTTTGTAAATATGAATTAACTTTTTCATTAATTTGAAGAAACTTTTTCATAAATATGAAGAAACTTCTTCATATATATGAGTGATCCATTTCGAGGTTCCCTACTTTTTTAAAGAAAAAAAAAACTCAGAAAATTCAAATTTAATGGGGAATGTTTATTATCATTTGAAAGAACATTCTTTGACATTTATTTTTTGAGGATTATGTTTATCAAATTTTGGACGTTGCTACGTAAACGATGGTCCATCCGTTGAGTCCAATTTTCGATGACTCGTTCGAGCATTTCGACTGGTAACTGGCAAATGACATGCGTGATGCTTTCCTCCAAGACCTGAACCGAAGCGGGTTTATCCGCATAAACTTTAGACTTTACAAATCCCCCAAGAAAAAGTCTAACGGTGTGACGAAGCGGGTTTGTCCACATAAACTTTAGACTTTACAAATCCAACAAGAAAAAGTCTAACGGTGTGATATCACACGATCTTGGTGGCCAATCGACCGGCCCAAAACGTGAAATTATCTGCTCACCGAAGTGTTCTCTCAATAAATCCATTGATTGATCCGATGTGTGGAAAGTGGCGCCGTTTTGTTAAAACCAAATGTCGCCGAGATCACGAGCTTCAATTTCAGGCATTAAATAGTCGGTTATGATGGCACGATAACGGTCGCCATTGACGGTTACGTTCGCACCGGCATAATTTTTAAAGAAATATGGACCGATGATTCCACCGGCCCACAAACCACACCAAACCGTTGTTTTTCTGGATGAAGTGGCAGTTCTTGAATCTCTTCAAGTTACTCTTCGTCCCAAATGCGGCAATTTTTTTTTTGTTTACATACCCATTGAGCCAGAAATGAGCCTCATCGCTGAACAAAATTTGCCTCGAAAACATTCCTCACAGAACGTAAATTTTCGTAATAAAGTTATACGATTTGTAAACGTTTTTTAGGCGTAAGTCTTTACAATATGAAATGCCAAACAATACTAAACAAAAATAACATGACAGCATGGCACGACTCACATGTGATCTGTCAAAAAAAGGCTATTGAAAAAAGTATCTTGAAATGGATCACCCTATATAATATAGGGAAACTTTTTCATAAATATAATGAAATTCCTTTGTAAATATTGAGCAAACTTTTTCCAAAATATAAAGAAACTTCTTGGCATATATAAAGAAGTATTTCATAAATATTGTTTTAAAAAAAATTCTTCATAATATTTATGAAACCCTTGAAAAAAAACATATCATTAATTTGCACATTCATCATATTTATGAAGTGTTACATTGAACGAATATCTATAAAGTTTTCTTTTATCACATTTATCCAGTTGTTTTCATAAATATAATAAATCGTTTTCCCTGCGTGTAAGAGAGAATCGAATTAGGGTTGTGACAATTCTCCTGCAGCTCGGCGGTTGGCACAAAATTCAATGTGGGTCAACAAATTTGTTTTCTAGGTGTAGCTGTTCAAGCTGGTTTTAAATTTTTTTAACAAAGGTTTTGTTGTTTCTTTCGTTTTTTCTTATAAAGTTGATTATTATATTTTTTATTGTATTTTTAGAATTATTGCAAATTTTCGTTTGAATTTATTAGGTGTTTGTAATTGTCACTTTGGCATTAAAATTTATGTTTTGGAGTGCCTAGGTTTTTTTTGTAGTTCAGTAGCGTGAGCGATTGTATGAAGAATGTATATTTTTTTAGTTTTGAAGGTGGTTTCATGACTTGAGAATTGCCTTGTAAAAATTAAATTACAACAAAAGTTCAAAAGCGTACAATGACTTCTTTTATAGATAGTAAATGTAACAAAAAAAAACAGAATGTGCATAAGAATTATAAATCAAAGAAAATGACGTAAAAACAAGAGATTATTGTATCATATGGTATGTGAGCATTCTATATGTATTATTTTATTTTTTTGTTTTTGAGGTTAAGTGAATAAAAAAATATCGATTAATGATATTTTTATTAAAAAAATTATATGAAAATTAAGACTGTTCTTTAAATTAATAATGAGCTTTTTCGAAATTTATGGATTTATTATGCAAAAATGATTCCAAGTATATTACTTAAAGTAATGTCCATCGCTGGCACAGCTCTTTCTCATATTTCTGCCAATTTTGATGCAATCCAATAATCGACTCATTTTTGCATTGTTCATATAAAGTGAACTTCTGCTGGGATAGGTAATGTGTCATCGACTGGAACAAGTAGAAGTTGGAAGGACCAATGTCTGCAAAATACGGCGGGTGGGGTAGGACTTCCTTTGTCAGCGTTTTAAAGTAGGTCTACACCGGTCTTGCAACATGTGGACGAGAGTTGTCGTGCCCTTCTTCGTATTTCGGGCGTTTTTGCTTCAGTGCGCGAATTTAAAGCATGTGTTGGGTCCGATAGCGTTCCTTCGTGATCGTTTCATTTCGGTCCAACCAACTACAAACATAAGCTTTATGCCATGAATATTCGGCTTTGCGAAGGATACTGATAGCTGTGCAGGCACAACCCATAACTTTTTGCTCTTAAATTATCGTTATAGATCCACTTTTCATCACCAGTCTCATTGCGACGCAAAAAAAAATCCTCCTTTCGTCGTCGGCGCGGCTTCAACCCGTATGGTACACAGTTTCCTTGCCTTTGAATCAACTCCATGGCTTTAAGGCGTTTGCTGACTGTCGACTTATCCACTCTCAATGATTCTGACAACTCCTGAAGAACTTGGCATTCGTCCACAAAGAGCATTGATTCCAATTCTTTGTCTTCAAACTCTTTGGGTTGACCCTTCTTTGTCTTCGAGCTCAAAATTATCAAATGCGACCAAACCAACTCCGATACGATTGTTCAGATAGAGCATGCTCGCCGTAAACTTCCACTAATATTCGATGACCCTCGGCCGCACTTTTCTTCATATCAAAGGATCTCCCCGCAAAAAGATTTTATCTGATACGAAATGCGACATGTTCGAGGCAATAGTTAGTATTGTTGTTAACGTTTCAACCAAATGACATGCTCATTATTAAGTCAACGCTCATTATATTCAATATTTTTTATTGTAAAAACCAATACATACAAAGAAAAAAAATATTTCATATCATACATTAAACAAAAACAAAATCTACATTGATGATCGCTGTCGTCAATGTTTACTAGCAAAGCATACGAAAGTGTTGTTTGCTTTGCACTTGCGTATATACAGCGAAGAACTACAAAAAAACTAGTAAGACAAAGTTGTTTGTGTATTTCGTAGTGCTGAGTGCTCTATGTGTGTATTAAAATACACAGCCTATAGCTAAGTGCTTTTACAAAAACAAATGAGCACCAAGCGCATAGGGCTTGGGCACCTTGTTCTAAATGATAATGTTACAGAGTGCTCCGAATCTGATCACCCTTAGCTGATTGTGTCTCCCTCTCTCAACTTCGTACTTGTCATTTGAAGAAAGTTTAGTACGCTATTTAAGATTGGCAAACGGTGACATGAAACTGCAAAGGAATTGAGGTCATTTAGTCTCTCGACTCTTTCTACTTAAAATACTAGAAAGACTCATTGAAACACACGTAAGACCGCTCAGCGTAAACTGCGTTTTACCAAAATGTGAGGGTAGTGGAGAGATCTTTAGAATTCCGACAACATACCTTGGGGCTACATATTAAATTGATTAATGGCTGGCTGCCTGGAAAAATGCCTAAGGAATATTATCAACATCCAGAAATGAACCACTAGAAATATGGAGTCAACTTTCAAATCCTATCGCGTATACATCCAAACTTATTCACCTGCGAAACCCAAAGACTAAGGCAAATTATTCTAATACAAAATCCGAATTATGCAGCAGTCTTAAGCGCGGTCCTAATCATAAAGGCAAACAAGACCCCCTAAAATGTTTTTATCTGTTCCTCAGCAAATCTGCTGCTTCCACTAATAGAAAAGTTCTGGGATTCCCATCAACTAGATTTCCAACTAAAGGGGTAGGTCTAATAGTGAACATCCCTAAATTACTATTAATTACTGAAGTAAACAAGATTATAGAGCATATTATCAACAAAAGTATATCAGATGCTGTACTAAACGATCTCAGGCCAGACAAGCCTAATTTTTGATCACAAAACTCAGATCACGCAGACCCTATCAACAGTGTAAGAATATTCACAAAACAGTCCGCTAATCTGCGGTTCCCTCTGTTCGAAAAAGCATACGAAACCTTGAGCCCTAGTGAAATATGGAGCGCCATTGCATGTATCCCCTTACCCTCACCAAAAATTATTAGCTTGTTGAAGTTAGATCCGTCTGTTACCGGTGGCTCAAGTGAAGATGTAGCCTAATCATTCGGTATTCTACGCCCTATATGGAAATCTATAGCTATCTCTAATGTACACCAAGTTTAGTATCTTGAACTACAGCATCAAATCAGCCCTCCTTTATGCCAGTGAAACTTGGAAATTAAATTAAGAAATTAAAATTAAAAAATTTTTACACTGAATTATTTCTGCTTTGAATTTTTTATAAAAACATATGATACTTTTTATAATTTAATTTACCATAAATTTTAAATTTGAATTAACTTAATGATGGTCACCCTAGATGACACCATTAAGTATTGCCATATAAATACACACAGCAACAGTATTGCCAGCTGCAAGTCATACGAAGAAAGAATAAAACTTATATTACTAAACATAAAAATATACAAGAAAATAAATAAAAAGAAAAATAGAGAATAAAAACAACACAATGTGTAGAAACAACAATAAAAAAAACACAATATAGCACTTGGCCCAGATTATTTTTGAAGGTCGCGTTTTATCTACGGTCGTTCACCTTACTTTTTCAAAAAAAAAAAAAAAAAGTAACACACTTGCAATGTACATAGAGTAGGGAAGAAAAAGCAGCAGGAGAACATCTATTTATGTACTACTAAAGGAATGTTGGCACATACATACATAAATAAATTAACAAATAAAACTTTATTGCGAGCGAATTAGTATATAAAATACACATATTTTTTGCCTCCTAAATTGGCATAGTGAATTGATAAAATAAAAAAAATATATATATAAGAAACAGCACGCGTGAATTTATTAAAAGGAAAAGACGTAAAAAATTTTATTGGTAATAAAGAAGTTAGCAAGAAATTTGCTAATTTTTCTATTGTGATAGTAATAAATTTCCCCACTTCCCAGGGTAGGAGGGAATAGTTTAAATCAATTTACTAAGGCTGCCATGACAATTTTTTTTTTGACAAATTTCCTTATCAAAGTATTAACGAATTTTCAAAAGAAACCAAGATATGACTGAAGTTCACTCTATATTATTTTTAGTTGGAAACAGTTGAAGTTTATTTAATATGAAAATGGCTGTAATTTTAATTCAAAACTGTCCCCATTAATAGATTAACGCTTGATTACTAAATGTCCTGTTTAAATTAACAGGCAGATGAATTAAAATTTTATATGCGAAACAACAACAAATATGTCAGTTTAAATCACAGTTAGCAGCTAACAGGACATTGTGAAAATAAGGCTACATAAATTTTTAAAATCTATTAAAAACAATTGAGTTATTAAAAACAATTTTCAATATTTAACAGACAAAATGTTAGAAAAAAATACGGGTTTCCCATTTTTTTATTGAGTGTATTTCCATCAATTTTAACATACCCAGTCTCAATTTTAACGATTTGTCCAAAGTTAATGGACTTAAATTTATCTTAAATACAAATTTACAAAAAAATGTATTTCCTAAAAAATTAAACTATTGCCAATTAAGAAAACTGTTCCAATCCCTAAGATTGCAATATATATGAATTTGAATATATATGATCATACAGGGGCATATATAAGTCAATATATAACCAAAAACCTTCCTATTTAATATTTGCGGGTATATGACCGCACATGGGGCTGCTTGTATGGAAAACGCTCGCACCCAAGTTTTATTGGGAATAACTTTTGAAGGAAATGGAATTATGTAAAACAAAACTTAAATTGTTTTATTTTGCAATATAATATTTTGAGACCTTGTATTCAATGCCCTCTAGAAACTAATTTCTTAAAAATAACTTTTTTATGGAAAACTGTACACTGATGAAAACTACATCTCTAAAAAAAACAATTTCACAGAGAAAAAATCAATTTTATCTCCTTTGTAAGTTTTTGTTATATCTCTTTAAACATTAAGATTTTTTTTGAATGCAATACCCACTATAAACCACATTAATGTAATCAACTTATTAAAACTGTATTATTGCTACTAAATTAAGTTCTTTTCTACAACATGTACTAAACAAGGTAATTTAAATGCTTGTTAATAAGAGTGTCCCGTAAAATACGTTTCCGTATTCTTAAAGAAACACCATTCAATCAATGGATGTTGATTTGTGCAGATTACAAAAAAGGATTGTAACAAACAATTTTTGGGAGTGTGTTTTAAAAGTTTGTTTTTCTGAAATTCATATAAAAATTTAAAGAATAAATAGTTTATCGAGGGGAAATATTGAAGCAAAATCTTTAGATATTTTTAAATCACCGCTGCGATTTTTTAATTTAAGTAAAGTCTATTTGGATTTGTTTTTAATAATACCAAAGTTAATAGCTTTACGAGCATTAAACCTAGCCAAGACAAAAATGATCCAACAGGTGCCCAATTAAGATCTTCTTATGTATTTACTTTTGATGAAGACTTGTAACACAACTTATCCAACCGAATTAAAGAATACACTGGATATACTAAACCAAAACCCTTGCATACATGCCAACTTCCTATTCAGTCTAGGAAATGGAAATATCTCAAAAGATTTGAAGCTAGCTATACCACTAAAAAATAATTACTTTTAGGATCATTTAGTTTAGATGAAGTCAAACTAATAACTGTGCAATACCCTCTATCAGCCAAAAAATATTTAAAAAAAAATTCAACGGCAATCATCTCTATCAACCATTGACCTATAAATAACGTAAAACATTATATTATTTTAATAAATATGATTTAGTAGTTATATTTATCAAATATTGTAAAAGGATATATTGATTTACACTTTAAGGCCTTTAGGTATACAGCAGTATTCTGCCTCTCCTGAATATAAAAAATTTGTTCTATATTGGTGAAATTCTCATAAAGAACTGTGGCCTAGATTACAAACTCAGCCAAATAGGTCCATATTTGTAAAAGTTAGACGATTATAAAGATTTGTATATGCAACAGAAATAGGCAACTTTGACACTTTCGAGTGTATTTTGTGTTATAACCAGGGTGACTATAAAATGATTTTTTTTTTTAATTTTAGCAAACACTTTTTCCCGTTTGGTTAAGTAGTTTAAAAGATTCATATTTATAATAAATTTTTGTTTAGAATCAATGTGAAAGGCCTCAGCAAAGCTGTTTTAATAATAAAATATAAAACTGTTAAAAAGTTTAATATGTTTTCCTAACCCAAAAACGATAACAAACAACGTTTCTTTACCCTCTTTTTATATTTATTAAAATTCTTTCATGTATAAATCCTGTATTCTAAGTGAATATCAAAAAGTATTAATAATACGCAAAACAATCATCTCAAAATAAAAATAAAAAAACACGAGGAAATTCAGTTAAGTAGTCCCCCCCCCCTCCCCCCCCCCTCCCCCCCACAAACTTCAACCCTGCTCATACTCAACAATTTTCAAGCCAACAAAAGTGTCATAAAATAGCAAATCAACCACCAAAAATTCTTTTTATTTTTCTCTATAAATCAATGGATTTGTTATGGTAGAGCCCTAACCATACACAATACAATTTGTATGCTTTTCATTTCTTTAATGGTGAGTTTTTTGGGAAGAATAAAGAAAACAAACAAATCGTAAAAAACCACCCTTAGAAAATGTTTAAACACCCACGCTTGAAATACGCAATTGAATTGTATGGAGCAGCCCCTACCTCCCCAATTTGTATTCTTGCCGAAATAAACTTATTGCAGAGGTTATAAAGATTTTTTTTATTTAAATGATTTTAAAATTTAGGAATCAAGAGGTATTTTTGCTTTATCTTTAGGAAAATGTATAGACTTTTGGAAAATAGGAGGAGAGAAATTTGCAAAACTTCACATATAAATTATAAACTTTTTAAAATTTTCTTTAATAAATCGATTAATTTTAATTAAGAAAATTGATTAAACAAATGAATTCTTTTAAGTATCTGCTTGGATTTTTTTTTTTTTTTTGTCAAATAAGAATATTTTTTCTTTTTGTCTTGGGTGATTTTTAGTTTGCAAACTCAAAAAAAATGTTGACCATGAATTTTGTGTAAATGTTAAGGGTGGTTTATGACTACTCAAACATAAGCATTAATAATAAATTTCATGAACACGTGTCAAAATTTAATGTTCGAATTGTAAAAATCAAGAATTCTTCTATTACATTGCGTAATAATTTTATGGTTCAACATTAACCTTCATTGGTGGTAATTTGGAATTCCAATAGCCAAGTTTTAACAAAATGTGTTTATTACCCTGTATTTTTAATAGTTTATAAGGCGCCATCTGTTATGTCTATAGTCGAACTATTACAAAAGTTGCATTTAAAGAGTGCATTTTCTCTCTTATGCAATGGAAAAGCTATTTTTCTTATTTATTAGATACTCTTAGAAAATCTAATGCATATTGTAGTATAAAATAAAGTTGCATTAGAAAGAAAAGCTTTTGAAAGCTGTATTTTCAACTAATGCACATAAATGCACTTTTTAAACAATAGTTGGCGTTAATTTTCATGCAACTGCAGTTCAGTATTGTCAGATCAAATAATTTGTTTTCTTAAGCAACAGACATAAAAAAAGGCCAAATAAATTTGATTTTAATTTAGAAAACAACATTAATTGAATTTTAATTACAGATATTAATTTTTATATTTTAATTATTATATTTTAATATGGGAACAGTTGATTCTTACTAACATTCTCCATATTTTTTAAAAAACATATTGAAAATTTGATTAATTTAAAGTGGCATAATTTTTAAATTGGAAACTGAAAGAAGCTTTATAAATTCTTATCGTTTGCTGAATTTTTATAACAATTTTGCAGAAGTAGGAGTATTGAAAACAGTTTCTAAAAAATGGTAAATATCGTAATTCTTCTCTATGAACCACAAAACATTTGTTCGGGAAAGGCAAAAAAAACTTAAGCCATTAATTAATCTATCCTTTACAATTTTTGTTAAATATGGCTACAGAATACTTTGTATAAAAACAAAATATAGTAATATTTTATATTATTCACGTTGCTATGGTTAATAGAGGGTATTGCAATTGAAAAAATTCAAATATTTTTTTTTTTTGCTAATAGAGGGTATTGCGCAGTGTAAAAAATTATATAATTTACAATTTTATTATAGTTTCAACGTTTTTTCAGCATATAACAACAAAACAATTGAAAAGAAAGAAAATAATTAATATTGGAAATTGCTACATATATGATAATATGAAATACCGAATTTTACAAAGAGAATCTTTAAAAGACTCCAAAAAAAATGTTAATAATTTTTTTTTTTTTTGTAATCTGTATGTCAAAATCCATTAAATTAATTAAATAAGATACTGACAGAATCCGGAAAGTAGTTGTACAGTACACACTACTAAACCAGTATTTAAATGACCTTGATTTGTTAAGTACAAATGCACAAACAGTTATAGGAAACAGCTTCGTTTAATATATGTAGTAATAATACGCGTTTAGTAAGTCGATAACCTTAATGTGGTTGATAAAGGGTATTGCATTCAAAAAAAAAAATTTTATGGTTGATAGAGAAATAAAAATAAAATATACTCAAATTGGTTTTTTTCTGAATTTTTTAAAGAGGTACCGACTCCGAATATTTTATCACTGCAAATTGATAAACACTGCATCGTTCAGAATTAACCCGCAGTTTTCGATCAAAAAGTGATTTTCAAGAAATTAATTCATATAGGGTATTGAATATAAGGTCTTGATTTGTGTAAAGTGGTTTTACAGATTAAACAGTTAATCCGACTTTTACTAGATTAACTTTTCTGTGTAAATTGGCTATTAACAAATTTATGAATTAAAAATATTAGTTTTTAAAAAAATTACTTCTCAGTCAAGTTAAGGGTGGGAAAAGTCTTAAAACTTCTGATTTTATAATATTCTTAATTGATGTACAATTTGTGAAAATTTTTTAATTTAGAAACAGTTCTTCTAAACTGGGAACAGTTTTGAAATATTTTTAAATTTACTAAAATTTCTTAAATTTTGTGTAGCTTTTTGTAGAAAAATGGCCACAAATAGAAATTGTATAGAAACAGAGAATTTATATTATTTTCAGGGCAGTAAATACGCTTTTGTAGGTGAGAACAGTTTTATTTCAATTGAAATTATTTTTTTATGTTGCCTAATCATTTATTTTAGAGCTTATATAATTTAAAATAAATGTAATTTAAAAGCAAGCTAACATTTTTAAAGCTAAGAACAGTTTTTAAATTATTAAAATTTCTCATTTTTTTTCTCTTTTTGCAGAGAATTTGCTAGAAGTTTGGAATTTTATAACAAAAAAAATTTTAAGGATAGAAAAGACATTTTGTAACTGGGAGGAGTTTTATTTCTATTGATGTTTTTAGCCCATTTATGTAGTATTTATTTACGGTCTTACCGTTCTTAAGATATAAATTAATCTATTTTGTGTCACGCTTAATTCAAGGATCCCGCCCACATTTGGTCAGATGTTGTGAATTGATAAGCAAGATGCTTGCACCTTATTTGGAAACTTTTCATGTTTCCGTTCTCCAATTATACAGAAAAGCTGACCGACATCGTTAAGCCAACTGTGCTGGACGTATTTGTTTTGTTAAAAAAAAAAAAAAAAAAAAAAAACAAAATAAAAAAAAAAAAATAACAAAAAAAAAGTCTTAAGAAAATCAAAAAGTGTTTAAAAAAAATATAAAAATAAAAAAAGTTGAATAGACGGGGCTTGATCGCGCGACTAAAAGAAAAAAAGTATTTGTGACACAGCGCTTAGACCACTGAGCCATTGAAGGATATAAGCAAATGTCGTTAATAGAAGTAAATAAACAGTTTTCGTTTAAAACAGATTTGTTTGGGTTTCATTTAAATGCCAAACCTTTGTATGGATTTGTTGTTTGTGCATAAAAGGTGAAGAGGTAAAACACAAAATGTGAAGAGGTAAAAGACAAAAAGTTCAACAAATAAAATAAAAACAACAACAATCACGATCATAATGCCAATCAGTGTTGTCATATTTTTTTCAAAAATCTTTTTAGTTAAAAAAAAAGCTTTTTTCGACCAAAAAAATATTTTTTACAAATTTTTAAAAGATTTCACTAGAACTGCATGTGTTTTGTTTCTCCAAAAACGTTTAATTTAGCTGGAAAATTTGAATTTGGGATATTATTTCGCCTTTTTAAAAAATGTTTTTAATTTCTTAAGCTTAATTTTAAAAATTTGAAGGAAAATAGTTTAAAAAAATTTGTTTTATAAATTATTATCAGTTATGACCCAAAATAGTGTCACTCAAAAAGAAATTATGTATAAAATTTTCTTAATATATGAGAAATAAAATGGTTTAAAAATCTTTTTATAAATTCTTTTAAATCGGAGAAAAAGTAGAAAGAAAACCGTTTGTATTTTGTTTGTATCAAGAGGATTTTTATAAAAATGTTGATATTTTAAGCCTTTTTATGGATTATTTAATTATTAATTTAAAATTTTATTAAAATTAGTTATTAACGTTAAAAAAAAAATAAACAAAAAAAGTCTTAAGAAAATATAAAAAAAATTTTACAAAAAAGTTGAATAGACGGGAACCGAACCCGCGCCTTAGAGGAAAAAACTATTTGTGACATAGCACTTAGACCACTGAGCTATTCAGTCATTTATCAACCGATCTGGCTGATTTTCAATAGCAAATAGAAATGGATCACATGTAACAGAAATCAAGCCCTCATCATGTCTGGGGTCTTCGGAAAATCCATTTCAACACACAGACGGACATAGTTAAATCAATTTCGCTCTTCATAAGGACCCAGAATTATATACTTTATAGGGTCTAAGATCAATATTGTAGAAATTACAAACGGAATGAAAAACTTATATATACCCTTCCACCTGTGGTGAAGGGTATAAAAAGAATTTGAAGAAACTCCAACTGACCCTTTCACACAGGGCAATTTGTTTTAAGTCAAGAGTGTAGTTATTCTACATTTAAATTTAAACTCTTCATTTTGAACTCTCTTAAATGTAAAAAGAGTTTATATTATAACTTAACAGCAGTTTACTCTTCTAGTGTTTCAGTTCAAAAAAAATGTGTAGCAAAATAAACAATAAAAAAATCCTTGCACTCTAATAACAAAAAAAAAAGAAAACTGCTCCAGTTGTATAAGAAAAAACAACAAAATCCTACAAGTTGCAATTGTAAAAATGTGAAATTACCGAGTAGAAGCCGGTACAACAACTGTTGCAAATAGAAAAAAAAAAAAACTAAAGGAGGGCAAATTTGATAAATATGGGAGTAAGAAAATCACATGATAAGTTACTTTGCTAGCTTCGTATACTATATATGTTAGATACTGACATTTTTTTTCCTTCTAAATAGTATATTGACTTTTTTAAGTTTAAAAAGAGGATAATAAAGGATGCACATAGTAACAACACAAAAATCAATGTTAAGGTTAGATGAAAAAAAATGGTTGGTAATGAAAATAAAAGAAAAAAAATGGAAGGCTGAGTGTAATAAGATAGATGATTTATGGCAATGAGCGAGCTGGCTATTTAAGTCTTAAAATGTTAACAAAATAATGTATAATAATTAAAATTTGAATAGGCGTTGCCTGACCCATAATCAAATATGCAAGTTTATATATTTTTGAAAAATGTTTAAATAATCCGTACTTACATTAGTCTATTTTAAAGATTTATAAAAATATTCAGTACATACCTGAAATGAAAGAAAAGAAAAAAATTGATTATTTTTTAGTAGAAAATATTTTAAGTTTAAAATTGATTAAAGGCCTTAAGTTAAAAGGGGTTTATTAGACGAATTTCTCATAAAAAATTTGTTCAAGAAACCTTATTTATTAATCATTTGTGAATATAGGCGTGAATATTAAAAGCTATTATTAAATATTTATAAAATTTTGCTCAATACAATTTAACACAATTTTTTTAAAGAATCATTTGTATCAAAAAATTTGTTTATTTTTTTAACTGTTGTATACATTTTATATTCATATATAAAGTTTATATTTAATAAACTCTATGTACCAAAAGGCATTTTTTAGAGAAGGCAAATAACTGATTTATGCAAGAAATTTATAAAGTATGAATGAATCTATCTTGTAAAATATTTGTTAAATATGACTACTAAATAGTATGTATAAAAATAATGTAATATTTTAAGTTATAAGCAGCGCTATGGTTGATAGAGGGTATTGCAATTTAAAAATTCAAATATTTGTTGGCTGATATAGGGTGTTGCCTGGTAATAATAAATATATAATTTGCAAATTTATTAAAGTTTCATTATTTTCTTTAACGATTTTTAACCATTTAACAACAAAATAGTATAAAAAAAAAGAGAAAACAAAAAATATCGAATTACATTTCTGATTATTACTTTGAACAAAATTCTCCTAAAGGTAATGGTGATATGCCATGCATTAAATATTATTTTTTAATTAAAAGTTGACAAGTATATAAAGATTTTGATTCAGTATATACTCTGAATTCTTAAATTCGGTTGGGTAAGTGGTATTCTTGATCAAAATTAATTTAAAATTTAACATCATCATTTGGTAAATACTTAAGAGATCTTAATTGTGCTACCGTTGAATAAACGAATGGTTTCTTGATTGCAGTTTCACGGTATCATAAATTTTAACTCTTTTTTGTTCTTCTTTTGCTATTTTGATTGATTTTTTTAGTTTGAGTTCTATTTTATCATGTATGGATTCACAAAAAAAAAAATATTAACGGAATTTTATGAATTGTTGATCTGTTATTTTGTAATTGAATAGTATAGTACGATTTTAAGATCATATCATATTCTTTTTAATTATTTTTATTGTAAAGAAACATGAAAATTTTTATTAGTAAGTTATAGAGAATAAAAATTGAGAAATTCCACTGAGCCAGCAGGATAGAATACTTAGTATTTTCGGTTGGCGCTACCCAACCTTGTCAATATCCATGCTCTTCTTCTCCCTTTGCGGTCATTGCTTGTTGATGATTGTCTATTTTATATTAAGTGTAAGGAAACAAATTAACAAACTTGTAAACAACAACACAATTAGACTAACATCAACGAAATTTAACAATTTATATTTATCCTCTATTTTTTAGTTTTTTTTTTTTTTTTTTATTTTTTTATTCTCTATAACTTACTAATAAAAATTTTCATGTTTCTTTACAATAAAAATAATTAAAAAGAATATGATATGATCTTAAAATCCTACTATACTATTCAATTAAAAAAAATATTTTTAAAGTATTCTCTAGCAAATTTTTTCATTATTTTTTGTAATCTGCATTTAAATAAATGCTAATTCTTTAAAAATCCGCAGAACAGATTTTACGGGACACACTAATATACAAGTATTTAAATGACTTTAATGTATTTAGAAACAATTTCGTTTAATATATGTAGTAACAATACATTTTTAATAAATCTATAACCTTAATGTGGTTGATAGAGGGTATTGCATTTTATAAATAAATCTTGTGGTTGATAGAGAGAACTAACAAATATTTAGAAAAGAGTACTAAAATTGACTTCTTGTCTCTCTTAAATTTTTTCCAATAATGTAACACTCATCAGTGAACAGTTTTCCATCAAATAGTGTTTTTCAAGACATTGGTCCATAGCCAAAGTTTAAAAATAAAGTATCGATATGGCATCTTATATCTTTTGGATAACAAAAACATTTATCTGGCAATTATAAATCTGGTGACTACAATTATGTTAAGAAAAATTTAATTAAACTTAAAATATTATTGAATTTTTAATTTATTGCCAATTTAAGTACTACAAATGTTTAAATCAGACCCATATCAAACGAGAGAAATTAAGTCGCTTCCCAAATAGATTTTTTTTATAGAAAGAGGGAGAAAATACAGAAGTAAGTTTCCTTAAATTATTTAATTTTTTTATAATTTATCGTCATTGAAAAGTGCGCCTAATGTGGTGTGTAAGAATAACCGCTATATTGACATCACTTTTCCTCTCACACAAAGTATAAATTATTATGCAAAAAAAGTACAAAATAACAAGACCACAAAAACAAAAACGATAACGACAACAAAAATAAAGTAAAAGAGAAATTCTTTGCGCATTTCTATACAAACTCATATACAGTCATACGGTAAGTACAATCAGATACATATGTATTTATAGGTACGTGTGTGTAAATTTGTTTTAATACTACTGTATACTAGAGCTACCTAGAAGCGCCTCAGTCGACCTTGACCATCACAATAATTTATTAAATTTTATTATATTTTTACTTTTTTGTGTTTGTTGTTATGCTCTAATATAAATAATTTTTTTTATTGTTGTTTAAAAATATGATGATATAGAACACAAATATTATTAACAACACTAAATTATAGTGTATTAATCATTTTTTGTACACCGAAATATTTTTTTGTTAAATTTTTAAAAAATATTCTTTAATTATATTTTTTGTTTATATTATTAATAATATTTTATTATTTATAAGAAAAATAAATACCCAGGAAAGTAAACCAAGTAAAAATCTATGGTTTTTATACTTTTTATTTGGATATACATATGATAGATTAAACCAGCCCATGAAAATAATTACAAATATCTTTAAAATAAACTATAAATGCGGTCGCCCCGAGAAAAATGGCCCTGAAGTAAAAATGAAAAATCGCCGAAAATTTGTTAATACTAATTTGGGTGTAATTTCATATGATAATTTGCAATCTTTAGGTTAAACTGCATTCATACAAATTGGGTTATTCGGACGTTGAATTAAAAATGAGCGTTTCATAAAAGAGAGCACCACTAGTACATATATGAACAAATATTTCTGGTTTGCAATGTCTTGCTGCTAAAACCTTTTATGAATTAGCGTTGAAACGTAAACAGCTTGATTGAAACGTAAACAACAATACTTAATTTTGCCTCGAACATGCAGAATTTCGCAACAGATAAACCGTTTTGCAGCGAGTTCTCCTTCATTACTTTAATATGATGAAAAGCGCGGTCTAGGGCCACCGAAAATTAGTGAAAGTTTACGGCGAGATCCGATAGAGTATCTGAACAATCGTGTCGGAGATGGTTTTGTCGCATTAAAACTAGTTTTTTTGAGCTCGAAGACAAGGAACGGTCGGATCAATTCAAAAAGTTTGGAGACAAAGAATCGGAATCTACTCATGCGTTGTTGGAGGCAAAAACGACGGGAAAACGAAGAAAAGCATGGCGTAGTGATTTCGCAGCATGACAACGCTTGGCCCCATTTTGCAAGACCGGTCAAGACCTACTTGGAAACGCTGAAATGGGAAGTCCTATGGAGCTGGTTTAAAAGGGGTGATTTTGAACGCGAAGTCAACTTAAAAATCTTAAGGACGAAGAATTTAAATCATTCCTGCATGTGGACGAATGCCAAACGCTTCAGAAGTTGTCAGAATCATTGGGAATGAAATGAGTCGTTAGTCAGCAAAACGCATAACAGCCATGGTATGGATTCAAAAGCATGGAAACTAGGTGACATACAAGCTGAAGCCGCGCGACGTCGACAGGCGATTTTTCGCCTGTGTACAGCTCTCCAAACGCCAAAAAAGAAAGGATTTTTTGCATCGCATTGTGACTGACGATAGAGAGTGAATCCATTACCACAACCCCAAGCGCAAAAAGTCGGGTTTTTCCCAAACAGCCATCAACGTACTGTGCAGAGCCGACTTATAATGGCATGAAGCTTCTGCTTCTACGAGAAGCTGAAACCGAATGAAACGATCGTGGGGAAACGCTATCAGACTCAACTCATACGTTTGGGCCGCGTACTGAAGCAAAAATGGCAGAAATACGAAAAAAGGCACGACAAAGTGATTTTGTAGCATGACAATGCTCGGCCATATGTTGCAAGACCGGTCAATACCTATTTAGAAACGCTGAAATGGGAAGTCCAACCCCACTCGCTGTATTTTGCAGACATCGCTCTTTCCGACTTCTACTTGTTCCGGTCGATGACCCATAACCTGTCCCAGCAGAAGTTCACTTATTATGAACAATGCAAAAAATGGTCGACGATTGAATTGCCTCTAAAGACGGGTCGTTCTTTCAAGCTGGTATCTAATTGCTAAAAAGATGGGAAAAAGTTGTGGCCAGCGAGGACACTACTTAAAATAATATATATTTGTAATCATTTCTGCACCATAAATCCGTAAGTTTCTAAAAGAAAACGCTGAATATAAATTCAAGGTCCCAACATTTTCCTTTGTAAAAAATCACCCAAAATTTAAAAACGAAAACTTGACGAATTTTTTAATAAGATTTTTGTTTCGTAAACTGGGTGCGCGGTTGTACAAAGAAAATCTCACAACTTAAATATGATTATGAAATTATGATAATTAAATATTAATTTGAAATTTTCAATCAAACTTTGGAGCGCGATTTTTGTGATTATGTATACAAAATCTGATTGGAGAACACCAAATGATCACAGTACCATCATAATATGATCATAAAATCATGTTCAATGATCATAATATGATCACATAGTATCATGATTGGATAATCACTTATAATCATTTCGCCTTGCCATTCATAACACGTATTTAATATGCTGCATTGTCTTTTTTATTTTTTTTTTTTTGTAAAAATATTGTTTTTGCAACTTATCAGTTTTACAAAACTTTTACACACAACAGTTATTATTGATCATTTTATTAATTAAATCAACTAAAAAATTAATTGAATATCACTTTGTTATTAAACAAAATTTTGAATTGAAGGAAATTAAAGAGAGACACATTAATCACCTTTAAAGCGGTTCGATTTTAGATTTCATTTCACTATCACAAACTAGAATTTCCCTAAAATTGAATATTTTCTCTTGGCATACAATTGTTGTAAGTTTTTATTTATATTGTATAATTTCTTAAGGTCATTGCTATTGACGTAGTGTAGTATTGGTTGGTTGGTTTATTTTGTTCCTATTTAAATTGTTTATTATACAATGCAACACAGTAGGCAAATTGCCAAGAAAAATGACTTGTACTATAAATTTTTAAAAAATTGGTATACAGAAAAGAAAATTTAATATATTTAATAAAATTATAGAATAATGAATAATACATAGATTTAAAAATAGATTAGTGCTGAAGTTGAAAATTTATGTATTTATTTATTTATTTATTTATTTATTTATTTATTTATTTATTTATTTATTTATTTATTTATTTAATTATTTATTTATTTATTTATTTATTTATTTATTTTATTTATTAATCATATAATTACAAATTAAATGTTAATACCCTAACCGAGCACTAGCTACAAAAGCCTTCGGCTCGTTGTAGCGAAAACAGCCCAGAGCCTCTGGTGGGAATTGAACCCACGACTCCCGCACTGATAAGCTAGCACGCTACCAACTAGCCACCGGGGCGCTCAAGTTAAAAATTATTGTTTACATTTAGCCTGGTTTAACTTTTAACCCTTTTAATACATTTACAAGAGAAGACAAGTTTTGGGTTATACTTTTAATAAATTTACAATTTTAACTGATATAAGTTGAAATTTTTTCGCTAGAAAACATAATTTTCTACATTTAGAGGCATTCAATTCTTCTTGCTGCAAAGTCGAAATGTCATAAAATTAAAAAAACAAAAAAAATATATATATTTTGAAATGAAATAACATTTTAAAAAATTTAAAAAATATTTCAACTTTTCCAAAACGCTGATAATGAAATTAAAGTCTTTTATTGTCAAATATATAACGATTTTGGTTCAAGGAATAACAGGTTGCCGGCAAGATATGTTTCAAGGATCACTGCCTAATTTGAAAACAACCTGATTTGTTTGAAATTTACATTTATTAGTTTTTATTAAAGTTAATTTTTTAATGACATATATTTCACATAAATTTTATTTCAAGAAACAACATTAAATATTTATGACATCGAACCATACTTAAATATATTTCATACATTTGGTTAAAATGTAGCTGCAAAGTAAATAAATATTTTTTTTTTTTGTTTAAGTGTGTGATAACGTTACTGCAACATATTTTAAATTAATTTGAAAGTAAAAAAAGAAGCCAAGCTATGATATAATTGTGGTAGCCTCTTTCAATTGTTTCATCTTATTTGTTTAATAATGTTGCAGCAACATGTTGCTAAAATAATTTCAGACGAAAAGATTTAGAAAGTTAAGCTATAAAATTATTATGGCAGTCTTTTTGATTGCTGCACTTCATTTGTGGGAATTTTTCGGTTATTATTTATATGCAGGAATGTCAAGACAAATGTTGCTGCAACATGTTGCTAAAATAATTTCATAGAAAAACGTGTTAGGAAGTTAAGCTTTAAAATTATTTTGGCGGAGTCTTTTATTGTTTCACTTTAATTTGGAGGAATGTCTAAACTAGTGTTGCTGCAACATGTTGGTAAAATAATTTCATTTACAAGAGTTAGAAAGTTGAGCTCTGAAATTATTATGCGGTCTTTTAGATTGCTTCACTTTATATGTAGAAATGTCAAGGCTAATGTTGCTACAACACGTTGCTAAAATAATTTCATACGGAAAAGGGTTTGGAAGTATAGCTCTAAAATGATTATGGCAGAGTCTTTAGGATTGCTTCACTTAATATGTAGAAATGTCAAGGCTAATGTTGCTGCAACATGTAGCTAAACTAATTTCATACGGAGAAGTGTTTGGAAGTAAAGCTTTAAAATTATTACGGCAGAGTCTTAGATTGCTTCACTTTATGTGTAGAAATGTCTAATGTTGCTGCAACATGTTGCTAAAATAATTTCATACTGAAGAGTTTGGAGTCTAAGATTGCTTCACTTTATTTTTAGGAAAGTCTAGATTAATATTACTGCAACATGTTGCAAATTATTTTTTTAACATATTTGTAAATATTTGGAAGATAAAAGGAAGCCTGATGAATATCCTTTTTTTTGGACAGTCTTCTTTTTTTAACATTTTCCCTTATATAACAAGCATGCAACAAGCATCATGCTTATTTTCAGAAATGTCTAAACTAATGTTGCTGCAGTATGTTGCTAGGTATTTTTAAATGTAATTTCAAGTTAAAACTGAAAGGGAGCCTGATATGTATATCGTTTTTTTTAGAAATTTTCCTTTTATAATAAGGTATGTTGCTGCAACATGTTGCTGATTAAATATTTTTTATAAATAAATTGATTGCCCAAAGTAATAATGCGTTAAAGGCGTTTAAAAACTTAAATCATACGTATGAGTAATATTTTTTCCTTTGTAAATTATATTACGTATAAGTGCCCAATAATAAGGTATTTTTTCTACACATAACTTTGAAATATACGACAAATGTTTCATAAATTTTTAGTAATTTTTTCATTACTCATTCGACCCAAATTGAAAAATTTAATAAAAAACTATATTTTATCACATCATTGATTTACATTTTACTACCACTAACCTAATTTTGTGTATATTTTTTTCTATTTTTTTTTTTCAAATAAAATTGAATAAGAAAATTTAAAATTTATTTCTTTACAACATCCACCTCTTTTACTTTCATCAATGCTAAGCGGTTTGCAACATTTACGTTTATATAGCGTTTTGTTTTTCTCTTTCGATTACACTTTTAAATTTATTTTCAAGGTTATATTTTTATTTCCTTATCTGTTCGTTGTTGTGTGTATTATAAACTAAAATGCCTTTCTCTGTGCTATTACTGACATTGTTTATTTTGTTTGGTATACCCTAGACTAAAGGCAAGGTATAATAAAATTGTGCTGATGTTGGCAACAACTAAAAATATGTAATACATTTTACGCTACATCTCGCTACTCGTAAAATCAAGATAATTCGAATAAATTTCGTTTGGCCAGGCAGTAAAAATGGGAGTTCACAGAGGGAAAAGTCTTCATAGAATGGAACTGAAACACTTAAATTGAGAAACGAAATGGAATGAAGCGGGCAACGAGTGGAATTAAAACACTAACCAAGAAGATAATTCGTTCCCCTTGGTTAGTGTTTTAATTCCATGGATGGAACATGGAATAAATGCAATTGATACACTAGACAAGGGGAGCAAAGAGGAATGAAATGAGAAACGAGTGGAATTGAAACAGTAAACAAGGAGCACGATATGGGAATGAATGGAATTGAAATAATAGACAAGGAAAACGGAATGGAACAGGGAATGAGTGGAGTTGAAACACTAGACCAGGGGAGCCAAGTGGAATGGAATTAAGAACAAGTGAAAAGGAGCACAATATAGACTGTAACGAGAAATGAATGGAAATGAAAAAATACGACAAGAAAAACGGAATGAAGGGGAAACAGTCGGATTGCAACACAATAAAACAGGCTACAAAAGAAATTAAAACACTTTACCAAGAGAACGAAGTGGAATGGATTGTAAAACGAGTGGAATTGAAACACTAAACAAAGGGATAATATATTATAAAACGAAATGGAATGGAACAGGGAATGAATGGAATTGAAACACTAGACCAGGGGCACAAAGTGCCTCCTTTAATCACCCAGCAGTGTGCAAACTTGAAATTGAATTTTGGCATGAAGAATAGGATTTTTGAAAGTTGTTTAGGAAAAAGGGCGGAAAAAATGTGGCCTTTTAGTGTCATTGCCTGAATAAATACCCTGCGGGAATTGAACCGGTCACGTGAAGTGTCCTGGGACAGGTCCTTTTTCCCGCAAGGTACTTTTTGGAATTTCTTCCCTAAGGGAAAAGGGCCTTTCCGAGGACACGTCAGATGACCGGTCACATGACCGGTCACGGGACCGATCACTTTAACATGGGGTCAATTGCCCTCTGTGACATATCATAGGACTGGACATGTTCGTGACTTTCAAGCCGGTCACGTGATAGGTACTTTAGGAACCGGTGCTCTTTCACCTATCTCCTGATATGTTTCAGTTCAGTTTTCACCTATCCCGGGACAGGTCCCAATTTCCAACTGACCTATCTTTTCCCGCAGGGTTATTAAAGGATGTTAAAAACTCTATGCCCATCTCTCCCCAATATTACTTTTTCTATTATTTAATTAATTTTCTTTTCTATTAATTTTCCATTACAATATCTTTTCTCTTCCCTTATAGAAATAGTTATAATTACAGTCTACAACTACATTTTATAGTCATACACTGCCACATGCAACAACAATATAAAAAAAAAATATTATAAAAAAAAGTGCTATAAAATAAACTTAAATGAAAAGTCCTTGGCCTTGTATGCTTATTATGGCCTGATAAATGTTGCCAACACTTAATACACCCTTTCCCAACCAAAAAAAAAACAAAAATACCAGAGATGTTAATGATGAAATTTTGCAAACCTCAATGTTAATACTACAAAAAAAAAAAAAAGCATCAGCTGATTTTTTTTAAATGGCTACAGAAAGGGAGGTGAAAATTTATTGAAAATTGATATAGGTTTACCACAT
The DNA here is from genome assembly GCA_949748255.1 of Eustalomyia histrio. Taxonomy (NCBI): domain Eukaryota; kingdom Metazoa; phylum Arthropoda; class Insecta; order Diptera; family Anthomyiidae; genus Eustalomyia; species Eustalomyia histrio. Next base: position 129,631,106 of record OX456524.1, read on the forward strand.
ACATACACTCATTTAAGACCTTAAAGTTTTAATATTTTACCGGATTTGACCATGAACAAGAACTGAACAATGTCACAACCTTTAAATATGAACAATATTACCAGAAATACACCGCTTGTGTCTCTTTACAAGGCCTTCATGATGAAGATGACAATGAAAAAAAAGTATCACTGTTGAGTTGTTCAATAGAAAAAAGAGAAATTACTCTTGTTTTTTTGTTCTTCTTTTTATTCTCTAAGAGAAATGTAGGTTTGCCATTCAAAAAAAAAAAAAAAACATTTTAAATCTTTCTTTCGTTTAATGACTGACATTGAACATGAAAATTTTTTAATTTTCCATTACAGTGACATTGAAAATTGAAACAAAAAAAAAAAAAAAATAAAATTGTAGTAGTTGTCATTTTTTGTTGCACATAAAACTATTTTGTTTAATATATTAACATCACGTTTTTTATTTTGTTGCACTTTAAACAAATGGTGTACGATTTTCTTATGTATTATTTTCGATGTTGACTTTTTTTTTTTTCTTTTTACTCTAAATTTTTAATAATTTTTCTGTAGTCATATACTATTGACTTTGAAGGCTAGGTCATGGTCAAATACGTTGACATTTGTTTAGCAATAAGAAAAAGGTAAAATAATAAAAGGGCTGAACAAATCTATTCAAGGAAATTGATTGTATACATACACAAGTAATTTAGTTAGAGAAGACAAATATTTTAAGGAAATCGATTTTAAAGGCATAGTTATATAGTTTTTACTCTCCTTTTATCGTAAAAGAAGGCAAAGTTTTTTATAACAGCATTTTAAAAATTTTTAAATTTTGATTAAATGAATTTTAATATTTAGGTAGAAAGTGAAATTTATTGAATTTCTTGCTAAAAATATTTATGTAACAAATGACTGAAGTGCAAAAGGGCGAAACGTACAAATATTTCTCAAAAAATCTGTAAAAATTTTCTAATTAAAATTTAAGTTACATCATACGCCTTAATGGTTTCGTATTAACCGTAAATATAGCCAAAACGTCCGAGACTTTTAAATCAGTTCGTATTAACAGAGAATTCGTCTTAAACGAGCTTAACTGTATATACCAACAATGTTGGAATTTAAGCTTTGTTACTTTATTCGTCATGACGACTTCCGCTTACAGAGAATTGAGAAATTTGACGATTTTGCTGTGTATTTTATTATTAAAATTGAAACATTTTTCTGACTCCCATGTGAAAACCGAAATATACGAATGTAGATAAATGATCATACATACATGGTCTTGTAAATGATCATACATGATCATACACATCCATTCATAGTCCAATATATTACTATACACAATCTCATATAGATATTGGGATCCAAAATTTGAGGATATATGGCCATATATGATCATATATACTCACATATGACACATACATACTCGCAAATATGATCATATATAAATATATATGACCATATGCAGTTATATACTCTAAAACTTTCTAATCCAAAAATATATGGTAATATATTGAGAGTCTGCATGGTTAAATGTTGGACTATGCATGACCATATATGATCATATATGTTTATATATGATCATATATGTTTATATATGATCATATATGTTTGTATATGATCAAATGTTTATATATGATCATAAAAAACATCATGTATATTCATATATAATTTGATTTTCACATGGATAATAAAGTATATTAATTTTGGCAAACTTCCTTAAAATCCGTTTAATCATTTACAAGCCAAATTGTAAGGTTCAACAATTGGCGCTACGAAATAACCCCTCATAAAATAACACCCAAACCAAAGAATGAAATAGCCATACAATAAAATAAAGGCCAAAAAAATTAAAGAAGTCCCAAGGTAAAATAAATAAATAATACACAATATGAACTAAAATAACCTACAAATGTTGGGTATTTGTTTCATAATACGAGGGCGGATCAATAAGTCTGTGACTTGTCAAACTTCCCTCGTAGTTATATAAAATGCAACACTGCTCCCATCAAGCACCACCTGTCAATAGACTACTGTCAAGTTTTGAGCAAGTTCCGTCATTTACTTTGCGTTTAACAGCTGTTGAAAACATACAACCTCGTGGATTTAAAAAAAAAAATGGAAAAAAGTGAATTTCGAATGCTCATTGAACATTATTTTTTGCGAAAAAAAACACCAATCAAACCAAAGAAAAGCTTGATAAATACCATGGGGACTCTCGATTCAATGGTAAAAAAAAGTTGTTTACTGACTTTCGTTGTGGCCTTACAAGCACGGAGATGCCGAACGTTTTGGACGCCCAGTTGAGATCTCTACACCCAAAACAATTGAAAAAAGTTCATGATATGGTGATGCCCGATCGGAGATTGAATGTGCGATAGATTGTGGAAAACATAGGCATCTCACATGGCTCAGTGGTTTCAATTCCGAACGAAGCTTTCTGCAAGATGGCTGCCGCGTTTGCTCACAATCTACCACCAACGGAATCGAGTGACAGCTTAGTTTCCATGGCAAAAATCCATGAAGTACACTACGAATTGCCCCCTCATTCGCCTTATACTCCGGATTAAGCCCTCAGTGACTATTTCCAAAGAAGAGATTTAGCTCCAACGATGAAATTATTGATCAAACAAATGCCCATTTTATGGACCTCGAAAAATCCTACTTTTTGAAAGAGGTACAAAAATTGGCGAAACGTGGCGAAAGGAGATTATGTAGAAAAATAAAATAATCTCCACAAAAAAGTATGAAACAACTTCCAAAATGTATGCTTTGTCAACCGGTCCACCTTTTTCTGCGAACTTGGTGCAGGTTTAATATAACGCTTTTAACCTTAAAAATTATTTTAAAATATTTACTATTCGCCAATTTTAATTTTAAAAATCTTACTTCAGATTCAAACTCAAAAGCCCGTATCTAAAGTGTTCCAAGTGAAATTGGTCATTTTAAAAACAATTTTTAATAATAAAATATTAGATATTGCAACAATGTTGCTGGAAAAATTGTTGATACAAAATGAATGTTTACAGAGATTTTTCTAAACATGTATATAACCGTAATATGAGTTTAAGTAAAATGAATAAAATTTAACAAAAATGCTGCCGCAACATGTTGATAAACTAAAAAAACACTTATATTGATTCATAATTATCAATAATAAATCAATAAATAAAAACACCATAAAAAATATACACTGAATCATCAAAAGATCTTTGATCATCATATTTATATATTTACTACTCAAGTACATATCCATATATATAAACACAAGTACAGGCGGTAAAATCAGACTTAAATCCAAAAATATACAGACAATTTAATAACAGCAGCAACATGATAATGATGATGCTCTTGAAAACAACAACGCATTTTCAGTAAGTCTATAGTAATGAAAATGAAATAAAAACCTTGAACTTTACAAAACTCTTTTTTTTATTTTTTTTTATAAACAAAAACAAAATGAAAATGAAAGAAAATACACTAAGAAGAAATAAATTATATACAAAAAAAAAAACAGAGCAAAATATTTTTGCAAAAAATACATTCATACATAAGTAAATTAAATTAAAACCAGATAAAAAAATTGTTTTTAAACAAGAAAAAAAAACAAAACTTGAGACCGCAAGAAAAAAACAATTCAGACATAAATTGAGGCTGATGTATGAAAACAAAAACGAAGAAGTAGGGCAGAAGTTAATTTAAGGGATTTTAAAATAAATTGTACCGAGATACTGGTTTTATTATAAAAATATAACACAACATGCTGCAGAGAGAGTCTTATAGTCTGTATAAAAGTTTGTTGCAGCAAGCAACAATGTTAATGAACTCTAAACATGAATGATCTCACACTCGTATATATACAAAACGTAGATATGACTGGTTTTTGCAAAAGTGCGTCATTTTGCCAACACACTGTAGGAAAACCAACAATTTATGCAGAAGAACAAGAGCGAGCAACACAAAAAAAAATGTTGCTTGACAAAAAGTGAATCTGTTTATTTAAAAAAAAAACTGATACTGAGATTGTCAGCTACAAAAAAAGACCTTGATATTATCAACAACTCGGTTTATATTATTTCCTTTTAAACTTCAAGTAGACTTGGGCAAACCACTCATCGTTCGATTTACTGAACTAGTTCGTGCTTTTAGTTCACTAGTTCTTTGCAAACTTCATTTAATCAGTAGTTTGTTATTATCAAATCAATAGTTTGTTATTATCCAAACAGAATTCTAAATAAACTGGGACCTTCCATCTTCGTCGGATTCCTTATATTTGCCATTGGACTCCCTGACTTTTGCAACTTCGAAGAAACTTAGACAGATGAGGAAATACTAATTGTATCTTGTGGCAGTACAAAATGCAAAAGGAGAGGTCGTTACTAAAATTTCCTGCTACTTTTTTTTAACCCGGCTACGGGAGGGCGTGATGGACATCACATTATGTTCGGGAAATTTAATAGATAGTTAAATACCGCAGCACAAGCTTTCACATATGTTTTAGGCTCTCACATCCACCATCAGAGCCCATTTGTTTTGAAGTAAGGCGAAAACCAAATGGCCTGGATATAGATTTAACTTGTAGGCCCATATTGGGATCCCGGCAATATACCAAGATGGCTTGCTAGTCGCGTAATTGAATTGAATCCAAATTAGGTGAAAAATAATTGTTTTTGGTTAAGCCGGGCATTGTTGCTCCCCGGGGAGGGGTAAATAGGGTGTGTTGATTTGAAGCCCCGTCCACAATATGAACCTACAACTAGGCGCGACCATGTTCGCCAGTGTTCATAGCACGCACCCGAACTAATATTTTCACGGAATCCGCGAAATACCATATCGCATCACTGAACGGGAAAGGGATAACATAATCGATCAAGTATCGGATACCCAACGATCTGCTGATATTTCGGCACCATGCGTACATAAAGGCAAAATCTTTGAAAAAACAGGAGGTAGTTCATCATATTAAAAGGTATATCCTTGTCATTCTTATTGATATTAAGGAGACTTTTAATAGTTTCACGACCAGTAGGCTTATCCAGTCTTTAGAGTTTTACACGTGAACCTGACACTTACTGATTAGGTCAGTCACATTATATAGAACCGTTGCATCTACTGAAAGATCGCTGGGATGAGGATTAAGTCAATGAATATCATGGCACATCACATGGAGGAATTTTATAACCTCTTTTGTTAATTACCACAGAAAGGATTTGCCCGTCTTGCACAGAGGGGAAAATATCAGATTTATTTGTGTAGGAGGTGGGCCTCCAAGGCACTCTCTTTATCAACCTGGATAAGACCGATGTTTGTCTGTTCAACAGCAGAAGGAAGATCCTGAAGAAATGTAATATAGGAAAATTCCAAGATGTTCAAGGGTTATGCTGTTTTGGTATTAGCGAAGCAATTAGAACAACACCTTCAAGGGCAATAAAAACAATACTTAAATTAACCTAAAAGATATTCAGGTTAATTATATTCAGGTTCGAGCGCCCCGGTAGGCTAGTTGGTAGCGTGCTAGCTTATCAGTGCGGGGGTCGTGGGTTCAATTCCCACCAGAGGCTTTGGTCTGTTTTCGCTACAACGAGCCGAAGGCCTTTCTTGCTAGTGCTCGGTTAGGGTATTAACATATAATTTGTAATTATATGATTAATAAATAAAATAAATAAATTATATTCAGGCGCTTGCGACTTATAAGCTGAGGACTTTTTTTTAAGTATCAACACTCAGGGGGTTGCCCCCTATAAATGTAGTGCATTGTGTTGATGTCAGGAAAATAGCTTATGAGAAGAAGGAAAGAGGGAGTAGTGTTTTTGGATATCAGACTTGAACTTCTCTATATTATAGTTATCAGGGAAGATCCCTGCAGGGAGTTTATTCCACATGCGACTAGTCCAACTTATGAACGAATTTTCCCTGTAATGTGTTGTGCGGTTCACTGGACAAGCAAGGAGTGAACTCTTAGATCCCGGTGAAACCAACATCAGATGGTCTGTCGTGGGATACCATTTCGGAGATGGAATGTTTTTTGGTGGGGGAACGGCAAGTATTGGCAAAATACGTTTTTCTTACTACGGACAGGAAGTTGTGAAGTGATTAAGGAATATTGGACTAAATCAATGGAATTTATTTCCTCACTGTTTTAGTTATCTTTTGCAGGAACTTGAGTATTAGGATGTGCTTTCGGCTCTCAGACTGCAACACCGTTTTTTGTGTTAATATCCGCTGGGGTAAATTTCGACCACCGTTATTGGAGTCTGTAAAATACAAGATAATTTTAAACTGCAAGGAAGAAATAAAAATTTACTCTGGCGACGTTGGCGCACTATCAGGGAAGGTAACATGACATAACATAATCCCAATGGACGTTTATCCCAATTTTCGGACATAATGCCACTGAAAGTTGGGACGAAAGCATTTTCGGTCGTAGTCCCCAGAAGAAAACGTACTTAAATCACAGAATTGGGGTCATAATCCCCATTATATTTTTATTGTATATTATGTTTATTTGTCAAACGGTCACAATATCTCCTACTTTCTTTGATGGGATTATGATCGAAAGTTTTTAGGACATAATCTCAAATCCGGATATTGTGACGTCTGGCACCGTCCGAGAATGGTTTTAAACTGCAAGGAAGAAAGAAAGGTTTACTCTGGCAAGAGCAGCCTAAGGTTGATATGGGTACTCGGTTACCGAGGAGTGAATGGTAATAAATGGTTTGACGATTTGGCTAGAGATGTCTTCAACCTGATCTCCATTAGCCTTTATAAACCAAAACCTTTTCGGGTGATGAAAACAGAACTTTCACACAGAACACACAACTGGACACAGAATTCTTGAGGGAGACTTGAATGATTAGGGTGGTGAAGTATGAAAACACACAACAAGTCGATTCTCTATTTTATGCTTTTAGAGGATCATCATAAAGAGCGAACAGACCTTCCAAACTGAAAAGAGCTATTAAAATTAAACTATTAAAGTTAAGTTTAAGACATAATCCCAAAGCCGGATATTTTGATAATATATGGCAGGGTAAAGTTCGGGCATCGTCAGGGAATCGTAAGGTTGATATGGGTACTCGGTCAACGAGGAGTGGATGGTAACAAAAGGGTTGACGATTTGGCTAGGGATGTCTTCAACCTGATCTCTGTTAGCCCTAATAATCCAAACCCATTTCGGGTGATGAAAAGAGAACTCCAACAGTGGGCCACCAACCAATATGCACGAGGGTCAGTGAGGAAACCCGGATGTAGGCAGGATGAATGGGGTATTAAGACTAGACAAGAGGAAACTGATAAATAAAATGGGAAGAGAAAATGGACAGAGAAAAATTTCGACAGTTTCCACCTGAAATTCGCTTTCTATTGCTGAAATCGCTTGATACAACTGAATATTGGTTTACACAACTGGACACTAAATTCTTGAGGTAGACTGGAATGATTAGAGCGGTGAATTATGAAAGCACACAACAAGTCGATTCTCTATTTTATCCTTTTGGAGGATCATCATAAAGAGCGAACAGACCTTCCAAACTGAAAAGAGATATTAAAATTAAACTATTTCAGTTAAGTTTAATTTTGATCGTTCTTTCGTACAATTCCTTTACATTATTTGTTGGAATTGTACAAAAAACTTCTATTGACAAAAACATAATCGATTGAAAGAACAATTTAATGAAATTGGTGCATATACGAGCACAATGCAAGAATGAATAAATCGTAATGAACGAGAAGCACTAACTGTGTTTTTTTTTTGGTAATTTATCATTAAGATTTTGTTTTGCGAAATAAAACTTCATAACTTCTCTCTCTCGTCATGGTTTAGTGAATTTTATTTTGCCCATACAATTATTCTGATACCTTTTATACAAATTATTGTGTTGTTTTTATTGGTTTTGTATAAATCAAGTCACGTCGTCCAGCAGAAAATTGTTAATAAAATAAAATCTAAAATATTTAATGTTGAACATCATCAGCATAGTTGTGTTTTAGAAGAATTTCTATCTTGGCTGTGTCGTGTGTTTAGTTTGTGAAACTGGTTTAAGAGGTTTGCAGTATTGGTGGGTTATGATATCCTTTGTATAAAGTTTGGAAACACGTTTTTATATAGATTTCTGGTACAAGTGCAGTGCCCTTGACTTAGGTCAATAACATGCGAGTTTTTCAGTTGGTTAGCGTGTGAATGAGAGGAAGAAAGAGAGAAGGAGAAAGAGAAAGAAGGATATTTTGGCTGAAACTTTTGTATTTTTTTTATTTTGGTATCAAAAACTGTCTACAAACATTTAGAAAACATTTATAGATTTTTTTAAATAAAGATTTATTAATTAGGGTAATTTTAACTAAATATTTGTCATATTTACCTAAGAAACATATTGCAGCAACATTAAGTAGGTTGGAACAACATATTGCAAACACATTCTCGACTTCTTTTGGCATTATATCTTAAACAATAATACATTTTTAACAAAAATTACTTAAAAATATAGAAAATGATAAACTCTCGCTAAGAATCTAAACCACACAGAGAGATTTTTATTGGACGCAAAATATATAACTTTTTCTGTAAACTTATGAAACTTTTTTTTTTACAAAATAAACAAAAAAATTTTTTAAATTATTGAAAAGCTTTATATTTTTTTTGGAAACTGGTTATTTAATTAAATTTCATTGAGTGTAAAAACTATTTTTAAATAAAGTAATATTTTTTATACATTTTTTTTTTGAAAACTTACACTAACTGCTTTTATGCAAAAATTCTTAACACTACTTGACAAGTCTTTGGACCTCCTAAGCAGGAATCTAAGTCAAAGAAATTCCATCTCTGTTTTTAACCCCTGATTATTTTACGGGTCAATATTGGAGAAATAATATTTAATAAAATAATATTTTGTTATTTTTACGAATTTAAATTCTAGATAAAATTAGCTTTCAGTTAATCATAATATTGTAGCGAAATTGAGGACCTCTGAAGGATCTCCAAAATTTTTTTTTTTTAATTTGCAATCTGCAATTAGTTCAATTGGTTAATTTAATAATACTTTAGATTGGGGAATATCAGAAAAGACCAACATATTTCTTTTGTGGATTCAGGGGGTCCCAAAGATTGATTAATTATTGGGCTGAAAACATCGAAGCAGTGCCTGAAAATGTGGTAGAGGAGCCTGAAAATCCATAAGAAAACGTGCTCAACAACTGCACATTTTGCGGCGTTCCCTGTGCGTATTATTGACATTGAACTTAGAAATGTTCCCAGTCAAAATTCAAATGGTCCAACACTTTTTAGCAAACGACTATGGCGCCACTTTAGAATACAGCCGTAAAGATTTTGAAACTCAACAACGCAGTGAATGATTTACTATCAAAATTTTTCATTAATGACGAGGTTAATTTTTATCTCAGCGGTCACGTGAGATAAGAACAGTTCGGAAAATCCTCGCATATTTCATGAAGCACCACTACACCCTTTAAACGTCAACGTATCGTGTGCATTTACGTCGGAAAAGGTGATTGGACCTTATATTTTTTAAGAAACCGAATGAAAGGCTGCTTAACAGTGCATGGCGACCACTATCTGGATTTTGGAGACATGTGGTTTTAATAGCAAGGGGTCACTTGTCATATTACACGCGGCACAATGCGTATTGTGAGGAATGACTTCCCAGCGGGTTTAATACCGCGTTTCGATGATTTCGCTTGGCCAGCCAGATCGAGGAATCGAGGATTCCACTATCCGGGACTCCTTCCTCTAGGGATATTTGAAGTTGTTGGCTTGTACCTTGGAGGAGTTAAATAACAATATTCGAGCCGAAATTGACAATGTGACACCACAAATGAGTTTTCAAAAGTTAAAGCGAATGAAAATCAAATGATGTTTTTTGTTTAAAGTATTTTATGAAACTTTTTCTTTAATGCATGAAACTTTTCAGATCCCGATTTCCAGATGGATAGACAGTCAAACATAGAAATACAGTTTGGAACCACGAACCACTGGACTTATGAAAGCAACTAGATGATAGATAGAGCCATGTTGACTGAATTTTTCTTAGCGGAAGTTTACGATCTGGATTTGGAAGACCAGTGATTCTCCAACAGAAAGGGGCTACTTGTCATACTTCAAGCGATACAATGCGTATTTTGAAGGATGCTTTCCCAGCGCGTGTAATCTCGGGTGATTTATCTTGGCCTGCCAGATCTCCCGATTTGAAGTCGCTGTTGTACGCAAATGTAGTTGGTACATTTGATTAAAAAAAAAAACACCGTCTAAAGTTGATCCGTCCTTGCCGTTCAAATGTTTAAAAATTTTTGCTTACTGGGTTATTTGTATATATTGAAAGGAATAATAATATTAAATATGCGTGTGTTTTACTCTATATGAGTAAATTAATATTTAATATTTGTATATATCTGACATTGACATTGAAAAAAATATTTCTGAGAATAAGAAATAATAAAAAAATTAAATAAAAATACAACAACAGTCATAAATTCATAAACACACTTGTACATCATTATTTTCGTGAAAAAAATCTTTCAAGAATTTTAATGAAATTTTATTAAAACGATTTTGGGTTTGTTGGAAAAATTATGATAGATGTGAAAAATATATATCAGTATATTAAGCAGAGGAGATTGAATTTATTTATTTATTTTTTTTTAAGTATTTTAATAATATTGTTATAATTGTATAAAGATTAAATATAATATTTTGTAATCTCTGCAAAGTATTTAAAATAGTAAATTGATTGCTACAACGATTATGGGGGGCTAAATTGTTGCAACTTGTTAAGCAACTACTACTTAAACTTCTAGAGCTTGTTTAGAATTGTGGGTTCTGAAGACATATTTTGTCGGATCGAAATAGCTAAAAAATAGTTAATTTGCTTCGTTAAACTATTTTAATTATGGCTAGACTGAAATTACCAATTTTAGTGGCCAACGTTGGACACTAAAATACGAAAACAATGCTTTCACACAATTTATAGGACTTCCATCTGTTCTGTCTGACTATGCCCCATCACGTTGTACCGCTAAATCTAAAAATGTCCTAACGTTAGGCGCCAAAATATCAAAGAAAATTCTTTTGGTCAATTTTTATATCAAGTACAACAGGATTTTTAACTTTCCTGTCTAATATTGTCTTACGTTGGGCACCAAATAAACATAAGATCAATTTAAAAACCAATCTACCATCAATAGGGAAATTTAATGTATGAATTTTAAAATTTATAGATATTTACAGGTTGGTTGAAAAGTTCCTGCGCTCACCAAGAGATGGCACTGCTAGCTCCAAACTTTTTTTTATCTCAAGTTGGTATAACTGTCCTGAGAACACATGCAAAGTTGCAAGTCATTCTGTCAATTCTTTCTTTGTTTACAAGCCATTTGAAGTTGACGTGTCATTGATTTTTTTTTAATATGGAAAAAATTGAATATCGTGCAGTCATTAGATTCTTTGTTTTGAAGGGTTTAAAAGCAAAGGAAATTTATGAACAATTGTTAGAAGTGTATAAGGAGTCCTCACCTTCAAAACGCACCGTTGAATTTTGGGCTGGTGAATTTAAACGTGGTTGACTAAGCGTGAAATTGCTGATGCCATAGGCATCTCAGACGAACGAGTACTCCATATTTTACGTGAAGAATTACGTATGAAAAAACTATTTGGAAAGATAGTGCCGCACACATTGACAATTCAACAAAAACTGGATAGAAAACAAATTTCTCAGCGTAATTTGGAGCGTTTTAAGCCGAATAAAATCGACTTCTTGCGTCGTTTTATAACTATGGATGAGACTTGGATTTACCACCATGATCCTAAATTGAAACAAAAAGTATATAATTTTCTGTAGAGTATGTTTCTCTCTCACGAATTTTTTAGTACTCTCTTAGAACACGAATATAGTTTGGCGGCAACAAAGGTGAGTTTTGTTCGGCAACTTTTAGTAGTGTTTAGCGGTGCTGCCATATAACCAATTTTAACTATTTTTTTTGCCGTTTTTTGGGATACTAGAGATTTTTCAGATTTTCATATAAAAATATAATATTTGTTCAATATACTATTTATTTTTACTAAAATTAGACATGCCTAATAAAGTAAAAAAATACAACAAAAATTTGCAATTGTGTTAAAAAATAGTTACGAATTCAAACATAACATTGTGACATGAAAAGTATTAAAGTGTGTACACACACATTGACCAACTATGTCTATTCATATCCCTTATTTCCCATTTCTATGGTAAAAATATATAATAAGGAGAATAAATATGCTATTAATTGTTGCAACATATAACTAAAAAACCTATAAAAAATGCAATAATTTGAAGAAAAAAATTGTTTTCATGAAAAAACTGGTAAACAGTCAAGAATCCCAAAAACTGGGATAAAAAATTACACCGTTTATGTGGCAGCACTGCATACACCAAACTTAATGTTTTTCAACACTTTAGTAACTTTGAAAATGTTGCCCTCTCATTTAAAAATGTTGCCGCTGAACTCTGTACCATGTTGAATTTCTGGTAGAGCGGGAAAAATACTCTATAGAAAATGATGAAAATGAACAAGAACGTTTACAGTGGACTGAAACTGGTTGTTCAGCTCCAAAGCAGGTGAAGTCACAACGATCAGCAAAGAAGGTTATGGCATCAGTTTTTTGAGGTGCAAAAGGAATTTTGTTGATTGATTATCTCCAGAAAGGTAAAACAATCAACTCTGAATATTATTGCATCCTTTTGGATCAGCTGGATGAAAAAATTCGTGAGAAAAGACCTGATTTAAAGAAGAAAAAAATCACCTGCTCATAAAAGTGTTTTGACGATGGCTAAAGTCAATGAATTAAAGTACGAATTGTTTGAACATCCACCGTATTCACCAGATTTGGCTCCCAGTGACTACTATCTCTTCAGAAATCTCAAACAATTCCTTCGTGGAAAGCATTTTTCGTCGAATGAAGAGGCCATAGCAGCCGTAGACGGTTATTTTGCAGAGCTTCCGGAAAACCATTATAAGGATGGGATAAAATTATTGGAAGATCATTGGAACAAGTGAATTGAGCTTCTAGGAGATTATATTGAATAAAAAAAATATATTTCGTAACAAAAACAGTATTCTTTCATTTCGAGCGCAGGAACTTTTCAACCAACCTTTATAACGCTCCACTTGCCTGTCCTATTGAAACATATAAATTTTTGTGATTGTTTATCGGTCATTTAAGTTGTTTAAAATCATTATATCTGATATAACAAAAACTCTTATTCATATTTATTATTTTGTATTTTTTTGTAGCACAGTCGTCATAACATATATTTAATCTTTAACTTAAATCAATTGTAAACCGGTATTGTGAAATAACCGTAAATCTGTTTACAACCGCCACTATTAAGAATTGTTCTACTGCCAACGCTACTACAATAAAATATAGAAAAAGTAAACGACCTTGTAATGCAAATATAAAAAAATATACAGTGAAAACTTCGATTAGTAGATTTATTGTAATGAAATGTTTCATGCAATCTATTAATGTTTCGTACATCATGTATACAAAAGAATTATTTTGCAAATATCTTCTATTAAAAAGTTTGTTAATTAATATTGTAATTGATTCAACACAACAAACAATATTAAAGTATTCGCATATTTATTAAAGCATTATCAATTTTTTTTTTTGTTAAATCAATTATAAAATTAATTGGCTATGAATTTTTTAATCAACAAAATTTTTTAATGGATGAATTTTTTGGTCTGTGTGGTCATCCTTGTGGAAAAAAAGAGTTAAAATTTATTTAGTGGTAAATTAAATATAGCGTAAAACAAAAGCCAGCAATGAAAACAAAAATATTTCTTTAATTTCTCCAATTAAAATAAGACAATCGAGTAATCGAATCAATAAATAATATGTGACCTTCTCCGAAAAAAGGGACCTAACGTTGCATAACGCATTATCACTGTGAACACACCTTCAGTTGGAAGATGCGATTTGGTATGGTTAGTTATGATTGGGTGCCGACTTTGTTGACGTCATGCCTATGTGGTGACGTATTTTTTTTTCGCTTTTAGTGTGGCAATACCTTTGCTATTGTTGCTGCTCTGTTCGTGCTCAGCTATCTGTTCGCTCTCAGCCAAGGGTTGATGTGCGTACACTAATACGTTTTTATGGGGTAAATAAATTTTTATCAGTAATCTAACTCATTTCATCTTATTCTACACCCTTTTAGGTACCGGAATCCGTTTTTTTCTCGGAGAAGGTCACATATGATAAATATTATTATCAATATGGATCACTTTTTTTATTGAATCAATCACATAATTAATTGACTATGATTTTATTGTCAAAACACCTTTAGGATATTTTTATACCAATTTGCTGCTGAATAATGGTGATGTGGGCTGATAATTGTGCTGAATTTGAATCCGTTGAAAAATAAATGACGGATCCAATATGGCGGCTAATTTTTTTTTGAATCGGTTTCGTTTGAAAAAATATTTATTGGAATATTATGGGGGTTGTTTAATACGAAATATACAAATAAATAAAATTAAAAATGGAGATTTTAGTATGATGCATAATTTTTTTTAAATAGATTACATGACATGAAATTTTAAAAATGGCAGATGCAATACGGCGGATAATTTTGTTCAAGTTGCTATTTAAGCGGGAATTTTTGGGAAACTTTAAACCTAAAATATTGCATGCAATATGGCGGAGAACTTTTTGTTTTAAATTATCGATTACTTTAAAAAGTAGCATCTAATTTGCAGTATTTAAAATCGCATAACCAATATTCTAGTTTAATTGCTGTAAAGAAAAACAAATCATTTGACACTTTCAATTTTGAAACTTTTATTCAAATTCGTTTTAAACATTTTTAAAATTCTTTTGGATAATTCTTTAAAAAAAAAATCGTTTACTTTAAAAAAAAATCCTCCACCATATTGGAAATGCCATTTTATGTTAAAAAAAAAATCGGCTGTCGAAAATTTCCAGATAAATAATTTCTAACAAAGCTAATATTTTTTTTTAACAAAACCATTCAACATATTGGATTCGCGATTTTTAATTTCAGAAAATTAATATCAAATTCGTATTAAGAAAAAAAATATAAATATAACTGTAAATAATTATGTAGGTAGCACATTAACTGCAAATTACAATAAAAATTGCAGTTGAAAAAATGTACGCTTCATTTAAATCCAAAGAAATATGTAATTTTAACTGTAAAAATTTGCAGTAAGGTAAATATTTTTTTTTTCAAAATATAACTACAAATGATGTAAAAAAAACAACTGTAAATGTAATTAAAAACAACTACGAAAATAGTCAAAAACAACTGTAAATGTAGTTAAAAATAACTAAAAAAGTAGTTGAAACAATTATGAATGTAGTAAAAAAATAACTTTTAATGATGTTAAAATAAACTACGAAAATAGTTAAAAACTACAAAAATAGTTAAAAACAACTATAAATGTAGTTAAAAATTACTACAAACACAGTAAAATTTTCTTACATTTTACTTTCTAACTTAGTATTTTCACTTACTTTATCAAATTCTTATATTTATTAACTATTTTACAAATAAGGAAACAAGAATTGTAAAGTAATATGTAGTTAATTTTAACTGTTAAAAATCATCCAACAAATGTGGTAAAAATAAAAAAAATAATTTCCCTGAAGAAGTCACCCAATGTGGTGACGAAATATTGGAGGAAAAGAAATAATAAATAATCATTATTATTATTTTTTATAAAAGGATCTTGAACTCGATTTTAAGTAATAATATATTATAATATTGAAAATCGAATAAAGGAGGATAAATATAGAATAAAAATTTGCAGTAAAAATCTGGTAATTTTTTTGTTTGGTTTTTTCAAAATATAACTACAAATGATGTTAAAAAAAACTGTAAATGTAGTTAAAAACAACTACGAAAATAGTTAAAAACAAGTTTAAATATAGAATGATGTTAAAATCAACTACGAAAATACTTAAAAACAACTATAAATGTAGTTTAAAATTACTACAAATGCCGTAAAATTTTCTTACATTTTACTTTCGAACTTAGTATTTTCACTGTATCAACTTGAAATTCTTATATTTATTATATTCGGTAGAATCTTTATTAACTATTTTACAAATAAGGAAACGAAAATTGGTAAAGTAATAAAAATAGGAAATAAAATTTTACTAAGAATCATTTAAAAAGTTGTTTAAGAAAAAACATTTATACAAATTATCGATTTTTTTTTCAAATTAAACAACTGCCAATTGCAGTTAAAATAACTGCAACCACTTTACTATGAGTACACAACTAACTGTCATGTTGCAACTGCTACATATTTTTCTATGTGGAGACAATTAGTCTGAGTTAAATAGACACCCGATTATTATACAGAATAACACAACACAATTGTGTTGGAATAAGAATCTTAATCATTTGATTAGCAAAAATACTATGATCCTAAAGTAATTGTATAAATGATTTAAAAAGCCGCATTCCATATATTTAAAGCTATAGTAAAATGCGATAAATCAAAATACAGCTGCCCTTTTTTACCTTGAAATTGTTTACCCTTTAACAGTAGTATTAAAATATATATATATTATTACTGAATAATTTATATCTTTAACTGTCCCAGACATGTATTCGTCATGTGTATATATATTTGTTTTGTCGTATTTTTTTTTAATGTTGCATTCTGTGTAAACAATTATTTTTATTGTAAAAAAAGATAGTATAAAATCTATATAATAATCAGCACGTTGCTGTATTTAAAAAAAAAAATAAAAATCTACAATAAAAATAAAATAATATATTGAATGGCAACAAGTGGGTTTTAGAACAGTTGTTTAACTAACTAAGTCATCACAATAAATGTTAGCCAACAATTTTATATTATATCTATCTGTACTGTTAAAGGTGTGGGTGGCATGTGCCCGTTTATGGGGCTATATACTACATTATGTGATATTTGCCGTCAGTCTATTTCCGTATAATAGTGCAGGCCATTAGAAATTAATATTTAAATAAAAATGTTAACTATGTTTCTTTCTGATCATTTTTTGTTCACATTTAATTGTAAACATTTTTTTCAATATTTTTTATAACCTGTAAACTTTTTATTATAACAAGACGATTTAATTTTGTATTTTTTTCTAACATATATGAATGAAATGTTTTTGAATTTTTTATTTAATTTTCGTTTTATTTTTAACAAACTTTTGTGTTGGTTTGTTGTTGCTTACAAGTTTTATAATTTTAAATTTATAAAACAATAAAATTATTGTGTTTTAGCAGACAATAAGACGTCATTTCATAAAGTGTTTGGATGTTATGTTAAAATAAAATCTTGAAAACAAATATTGTAAATTATACCATAAATAACAAAAATATTGTGTCAGACAATTGCATAAATTAAATATTGTATAAATTTTATTACAATTTAGCAAAAGTTATACCTCTGCAACATGTTGCTAGTAAAATATTTATATAAAATATTTATAATTTTTTTACGAAAATGAAATTTGTATTGAACATTTTTTACTTACATAGAAAATATTTACTAACATGTATTATATTTTAATACAATGCTTCTGTTATTTTTATTGAACTCTTAGCAAAATCTGTCTTTACAAATGTTGCAGCAACATTAATATTAAACAAAAAACATTGTTAATCAAGCGAATATTACAGAAACATTTTAAAGCTGAAATAATTTTTGTTAGAAAATGTTTCTGATACATGTTGTTGATACAATAATAAGGCAACATGTAGCAGAAACAAGTTACAAGCTGAAGTAATCTTCACATGCAAAAATCATTTTCGTCATTAACTAAACAAATAATGATATTTGAATTCTACCAAAGATCGTTTTAGGAGAAACGTGAAATCATTATATGGAAAACCACAATGTTTATAGCTTTCAAAAACTTGAAATTTCTTTGCTCTTTCAAAAGGTAAAATAACAATATTGTTAACTGTCAGCAAATAATTTAGAAACATGTTGGCAAAAAGTTAATTATTCTAAAATGTTTCCATAATGTATGGCAGCAACATTTTAAATTTAATATTATAATAATTTCATCAACATTGTGAATTGTAAGCTTTTTTTCATAAAGCTATGAAGCAGATACCTTGTCTATAATGAGCCAGTGTTTTAGAAACATTTTGCAGATACATTGTAGAATGCTAACAATTGTTTCAAATACATGTTGCATTAAAATTTAAAAGTATTAGGCAATGTTAAAGTAACATTGTTGTTTGTTAGCAAATATGTACCAGCAACATTGTTTAAAATAAGCAAATGTTTAAAAAACATGTTGCAAAACTATTTAGGTTAGGTGAAAAAGAGTAATGGGAGGTGAAGATCGTTTTTACAAACGACTTATGGTAAAAATATAGGTTGACCTATATCCATCTCAGTCTCATTCAAACCTCTCAATCTTTTTATTTATTCACGAACTCGGGCATTTTTTTTTAAACCAAAAGAAAACATTTAAAAAAATATAAACTCAAAGTATATAAGCAAAAAAAAATTGGAAATTAAAAGAAATTCTTAATTTCCATACATATTAGAGCATAAGTGCTGATTGCTAATAAATATAAAATAATAATTTTTTCAGCAACATTATTTAAAGTAAACAAGTATTTTAAAAACATGTTGCCGTGTCTTAGATTTTTATAACAGATGTATTAAATTGATTTCTAGCCAATGTTTTGAGAACAATATTTTAACTGCATTGTTAAGTGTAAGCAAATGTTTCAGATACATGTTGCAAAACCAAAATTGATCAACATTGTTAATTGATCACAAATTTTTCAGAGCAATATTCCAGCAACATTGTTAAAAGTAAGAAAATGCTTCAGGTACATGTTTCAGCAACAATTGTTGCTTTCAAAAAAAATTGTTTCTTTCATCAATTGTTTCAAATGCCTCTACAAGCAAATGTTTCTGACACATTTCGCAACAACATTGTTAGTTGCAATCAAATGTATCAGACACATGTTGCAGCAACATTTTTTATTGTTGGAAATTTTTTTTAGAATATTATTTGTAAAAAAATTTATGAAACATGTTTTAGCTATTTGTTAGTTGCAAGCAAATGTATCAGAGACATGTTGCAGCAACATTGTTTATTGTTGGAAATTTTTTTTAAGAACAGTTAGTTGTGAAAAAATTTATGAAACATGTTTTAGCTACATGTTGCAGCATATTTGTTAGTTGTGAGCAAATGTTTCAGACACATGTTACAGCAACATTGTTTATTGCTGGAAATTTTTTTAGAACATTAAGTTGTAAAAAAATTTATGAAACATGTTTTAGCTACATGTTGCAGCATATTTGTTTGTTGTGAGCAAATGTTTCAGACACATGTTGCAGCAAAATTGTTTATTGTTGGAATTTCTTTTTAGAACATTGTTGTAAAAAAATTTATGAAACATGTTTTTGCTACATGTTGCAGCATCTTTGCTAGTTGTAAGCAAATGTTTCAGACATATGTTGCAGCAACATTGTTTATTGTGGGAAATTTTTTTTAGAAAAATATTGCAAAACTATTGTTGTCAGCAAATGTTTCTAAACTATGTCGCAGATACATTTTTGCAATAAATTATTTTTAACAATTCCTTCAAATAAATTTATTTTTAAACATGCAATTGAAAAACAGGAAATTAAATTTTAAAATTTATTAATAATAATAAATACAATATAAATATATTTATAAAGTTATCACTTATTACCTTTATTTACGTATATGCAAAAAGTGTAAACAAATTATACATTTGTTTTATTAATATTTGCTATATTCGCTTCCATTTAAAAAAAAATTCTAAGAAATCCCCTCCTTTTATGAAAAAATTAAATCACATTTTATACTTCTTTTTAAAAGCCAAAAATTGAAAGTGACAGTATATTTTAAGGTTTCTGTTTTATTTTGCGTTCTAAAGACTTACTGGGATTTTAATGTATTTTTTATTCTAAATGTTTTTGTTGTCTTTCCACTTTCAATACATGACACATATTGATGTTGATTATATTTATATAATTTGTATATTATTTATTTATTTTTTTTTTCATTTTTAATTTTTTGCAATAAAAAGTCAAGGTTAACCACATTGTTTCACACACTTTGAAAGAAAGAATAATATTATGGGATAGATTGTTACGGTACCCTACTCACTATCAAGACAGATATGTTTTTATATATGCATATATATTAGCCTGTTCCTCGATCTCGAACGGAAAACTAGTCGAACGATAGCAAGTCACTCGAATTCGAGTCAATTTGGGTTTCTCTATTTCGAAAGGCTTCGATCGACTTGACTTACGTGTGTCAATTTTTGTTTCTTACGCATTTACAAATCACAGAGATGCCAGATCATATATTTTGAGCATTTGTTAAAATTTTCTTTAAAAGTACCAAAAATACTACTAAACTGCTTAAAGACAAAAACAACCCTGTTTAACAGTGATCAGCTGTATATGACAAATGAAATAAAAAAAATAACAATAAACAAATCAATTTTTATTGGAAAGTCTGTTTATTTGTGAAAATTTTTGTTATCGATTGGTTGTGGTAAAATTGTTGTTTGAAGAGCTTTTCTGTTGCCTGTTGTCTGTTCGGTGCGGTCACTGCTAAAGTCCTTGTAAAATAAAAGATGTAAAATTAAAAATGTAAATATAAGTTTCTTGGGCAAACGTAAGCCACAAACAACACACACATACCTTTTCCACTCAGCAACAGCGTAATAGGGGGTGAAACGGAGTTTAGTTTTCTGGTCAAATATTCCTCCTCTGCGGAAAATTTGTTTGCTCCGAACACCAGAGTCCTTCTGGCAAAATCAGGCCTTTCTTCCATATAAAATACACGCGTCTTCGGATGGTCCATTGTTGATTTTTTTTTAACTAAAATTTAAAATTTTAATAAACTATAAATATTTGTATTATTTTGTACTTACTTTTTGTTATCCATTGCTTTTTTACTTCATTTTGCTTTTAAAAATATCAAATATATATTTACTCGACAAAAAAATAGCAAGTGACTGATTTTGACATTTGCGTTCGAGCTGTTCGAAATAGAGAAACCAAATTTTGTATGAAAACAGTTACGTTTTCATTCGACTTGTCGTTCGAGTCATCGTTCGCATAGAAATAGAGTTAGAGAAACCCAAATCAGTTTTCTTTCGACTAGAAAGCGAACGAACGTGTTCTTTCGAAATAGAGGAACAGGCTATATGTATATTCAATAACATATACTTCTAGGAACTGGGCGAATAGGGAAGAAGGTTTCCCAAGTGTCAAATGGTTTCCTCAAAGTCGAAATGTGGAACATTGAAAAGCATTTATTGTTAAATTATAAATATGAATTAACATTTAATTTTTTAGCAATTAACATTTAATTTTTTAAATTAAGTATAAATCTTATAACAGTAAATACAATTGTAATTAAAATGAAGTGTTTGGTATTTAATTTAACATTTAAACATTTTAGATTTTTTTTTAAATATATGTAGAAACATATTTAAATTAAATAGACAACAAACTTAATTTGATTTTAAATCTGTATTTATTTAAATTAGTGAAATATTTGCGACAATTTATTAACAGATATGGGCCATTTCCCCAAAAGGTATAAAACATTTCTAAACTGATTTATTTTGATTATAAATTTGGAATACTTTCCCCAATATAAAAAAATTAGAAGTTATTATTGTATAAATATTAAGAAGTAAATTAAAGAAATTGAATGTTTTTTTAAAAAAAACTTAAGTTGTCTTAAGAAATAAATTGAATTTTATTGAAAAGTTACTGGGAATTAATGTAGAAAATGGAATGGGGAATAAGTGGAATTAAAACACTAGACAAGAGGAATTGCATGTAACAGGGACTAATTTTACTGAAACATAAGATAAGAGGAACGAAATGGATGGCTTTAAGGAAAGAACTCTTCAAGATGGAATTTTAATAAATTTTTACCTAGAGGGGCAAACCCCAACAGCTAGAAATCTCAATTTTAAAATATTTATGTATTTCCTGGCATATGGGCTAAGTCACTAAAGTGATACTTTTTGAAATTTCAAATAAAAACGTGCACCAAATGGTTTAAAAAGGGAAAATGGCGCCCTAATCCTTCATCGTAGATTGCTGGAGCTAGGATTTTAAAACTTGTGGGCTGCTATATTCCATAGTAAATGACAACTTAAAAGGATGTTCTGATAATTTTTACAGGGAAAAGCAAATAGTGGATAGACTCCACCTTAGTGTCCTAACCAAACCCCTTCTGCTATAAATCTGAAGTTTAAAAGATGTTTCCCGGGGCTAATTCACTGAAATAAATACCTCTAGCCTAGCAGGGACTTTTAAAAATTTTCCAGCCAGAAAAATGACATTTAAAACATTTACACTCGGGGAAAAAAGTTTCATTATATTAATGAAACTGTTTGTTAAAATGTCAATTCACAATCAATTGTGAAAACTTCATCAATATCGTTAAGGTCTTTTATTAAAATTTATGACAAATCGTTCATAAATCTACATCATTTCATAACAAAAAAATCATTAAAGGCCTTTTACAAATTATTTATTTCGCTTGCAAAATACTGATGTTTGTAATTCTCATTAAGTTGGAATTTTATTTACTTAAATAAAAAATTTAAAATAAAAAAATATGATTATATTGATGAAAATTACGTCATTAATATTGGCGAAACTTTTTTTATAAATATTGATGAAACTTCTGCATAAATATTGATGAAACTTCTGCATAAATATTGATGAAACTTTTGCATAAATATTGATGAAACTTCTGCATAAATATTGATGAAACTTCTTCATAAATATAATGAAACTTTTTTATGAATACATTGAAACTTTTTCATAAATTTTGATGAAACTTTTCATAAATATAATGAAACTTTTATATAAATATTGATGAAACTTCTTCATAAATATAATGAAACTTTTTCATAAATACTGATGAAACTTCTTCATAAATATAATGAAATTTTTTCATAAATATAATGAAATTTTTTGATAAATATAATGAAACTTTTTCATATATATAATGAAACCTTTTCATAAATATAATGAAACTTTTTCATAATTATAATGAAACTTTTTCAAAAATATGATGAAACTTCTATATATACATATATAAAAAAGTACTTTATAAATCTTATTAAATTTTTTTTTAAATCATTCATCATATTTAAGAAAGGTTACAAAAATGAAACAATTTCATCATCTATGAAAAATCTATGAAGTTATTCATTATACAGTGGATTCCCGATTTAAAGAACTCTCGATTTAACGAATTCGCGATTTAACGAACAGACAAAATTTTTACATTAGGTACTCTGTATAACAAATTACAACCCATTTTATTTCTCGGTTTAACGAACAAACATAAAAATACATATTAAAAAAATACGTAAAACTTATTTAAATACATACATATGTGAAATAAAATCAAAATCTGGATTTCTAAATTTCTACAAATAGATGAAGTAGACAGGCAAACAGTTGTAGTCTTGGTCGATATTTTTTAACCGCCATTTCTGTTTGGTTGACATTTGTCAGTTTATATATGACAGTTTTGTTGGTAAAAATCCCCAGTTTATGTGAAAAATCATTGTGAGCGACGAGGCACATTTCGACTAAGGTGACTTTGTTAATAAACATATAGCTTCTACTGTGAAACTGAATATCCTTAATTGGCACAACAACGGCCTTAAGATCTTTGTATTTTGCGATAACTTTTTCCTTGCCGCATTATGTCAAAAAGCGAAGATTTCGATTGGCCCCCTCGATCTCCTGATTTGACTGCCCCGACTTCTTTCTTTGGGAAGAAATAGGAGCAATAACACCACACCCGTAATACGCCAAAATGCTATGCAAAATAATGGGTGATCCATTTCGAGGTTCCCTACTTAAAAAAAAAAAAAAACACAGAAAATTCAAATTTAATGGGGAATGTTTATTATCATTTGAAAGAACATTCTTTGGCATTTATTTTTTGAAGATTATGTCTATCAAATGTTGGCCGTTGCTACGTCGCAGATGGTCCATCCGTTGAGTCCAATTTTCGATGACTCGTTCGAGCATTTCGACTGGTAACTGGCGAATGACACGCGTGATGATTTCCGCCAAAGCCTGAATCAAAGCGCATAAGCTTTAGACTTTACATATCCTCACAGGAAAAAGTCTAACGGTGTGATATCACACTATCTTGGTGGCCAATCGAGCGGCCCAAAACGTGAAATTATGTGCTCACCGAAGTATTCTCTCAATACGTCCATTGTTTCTTATTACAAAACTATTCCTGGTTAAAACGTCCAATCAAATCATGGGGTTTAAAACGGTTTAATCTTCTGATTAAGCCTGATGTGTTTAGAAGAATTGGGATTTCCTCATTTGTGTGGTTTAACAGCCTAAGCTTATGTGATTCCGCATGCCTTCGAATTTCATCGGTCACTAAAGGTATCTTGAGGTCGCGATGGATGTCAGAATTTCTGATATACCAAGGAGCTTTTACAATATTCCTCAGCACTTTATTTTGAAAACGTTGTATAATTTTGATTACATCTTTTTTAGCACAACCCCATATCTGAATTCCATAGGCCCAGATTGGTTTTAAGATCTGTTTGTAGATCATTAGTTTGTTGTGGATGGATAGTGTGGATCTTCTACCTAGAAGCCAGCTCATTTTGCTTACTTCTGTGATAAACATCTTGGCTAAATATCAATCGATTGTACAATTTCAAGAGCTGTTAAAACTGAAGATGGGAATAGCCTTACTTCTGTGATAAACATCTTGGCTAAATATCAATCGATTGTACAATTTCAAGAGCTGTTAAAACTGAAGATGGGAATAGCCTTACTTCTGTGATAAACATCTTGGCTAAATATCAATCGATTGTACAATTTCAAGAGCTGTTAAAACTGAAGATGGGAATAGCCTTACTTCTGTGATAAACATCTTGGCTAAATATCAATCGATTGTACAATTTCAAGAGCTGTTAAAACTGAAGATGGGAATAGCCTTACTTCTGTGATAAACATCTTGGCTAAATAAATACGTCCATTGTGGCGCCGTCTTGTTGAAACCAAATGTCGCCGAGATCACGAGCTTCAATTTCAGGCATCAAATAGTCGGTTATCATGGCACGATAGCGCCAAATCGACTCTCCACGGTCTTCGTGTATACTCTCAGCTACGGCCGCTATATTTTCACAGAACGTGAATTTTCGTAATAAAGTTGAACGATTTGTAAACGTTGTTCAGGCGTAAGTCTTTACATTATGAAATGCCAAACAATACTAAACAAAAATAACATGACAGCATGACACGACTTACACGTGATCTGTCAAAAAAAGGCTATTGAAAAAAGTATCTCGAAATGGATCACCCTATATAATTGAAAGAGCACACATTTGCGCAGCGGCCAGATGCGGCCATTAAGCCGATATTATATTTCATACATAATTGTTATAACCCGAACTTTCATGTAATAAAATATTATTAAAAAAATATTGTACCGTTTAAGAATTATTTAACAAAAACATCGGCCTGGAACATATAGAACACCCTGTATTTGATTTCGTTTATAATGAATTATGTATTGCCATCTACCTTTGATTTTTTTTTTTAAATTTGTGTAATTATTAAAAAAAAAACTTGTTACTGACGTTTGTTTTTGCGATTTTTTGAAACTTTTTTTAATTGCTTCCTCAGGAAGCTCTCGTAAAATTAATGTCTTAGAACGCTTTAAAAAAATTTAAAATTTTATATTGTTGTAAATAGCAAATAATACTTTACTGTTTTATACTGTTACAGAAATTCCATTTAATCGTAGAAATGCAAATCCCCATATGTTAGCCATGAAATGTAAAACAATTAAATGGCAACCCTTCACCATAACTAATGTTTCTTATGTCAAACTGTAAAAGAACATTCTCAAAGTTGCCAGTATGCAGCTTCTAGACGATGCTGCCATATTCTAGTTATTTTAACCCACATATATAAAAACACCAGCAAGGTGGCAAAGTAGTTCAGTTTATAAAATAAAACGCTAGTGCGAAGAATTTAAGTGTGGCTAACGTTTAGTCTATCTACACCGTGTAAATAATAGTGACGGTTATAAATAAATAGAGCTATAAACAATTTCAAACAGTGTTTATTATTTGCAATATAGAAAGAACTCGATTTATTTAAAAGGTAAATAAATCAACGATTTTATAAAGGGTAAAATCGTAACAATACTTTATATATTTATATTTCAAACTTAGGAACATTTTGTTTAAACTTTATAAATGAAAATTTTAAAATTAATTTTCTTTTAGTTTCAATGAAACATTTATAGAAAACACAACAAACAAATTGTGTGTTGATTCGTATTGTTCACATATATAATACTCCATTCACACTGAACCCCAAAATACACATTTTCGTTATTTTTAAGTTTTCGATTTAAAATTTGTATGGAATTTAAAAGTTGAAAACTTGCAAAAACAAAAATACGTCTTTTGGGGTTCAGTTTGAATGGGTTATTATATATGTGAAAAATACGAATCAACATACAATTTGTTTGTTGTGTGTTCTATAAATGTTTTATTGAAACTAAAAGAAAATTAATTTTAAAATTTTTATTTATAAAGTTTAAACAAAATGTTCCTAAGATTTAAATATAAATATATAAAGTATAAAACAGTAAAGTATTATTTGCTATTTACAACAATATAAAAGTTTAAATTTTATTAAAGCATTCTAAGACATTAATTTTACGAGAGTTTCCTGAAAAAAGTTTCAAAAAATCGTAAAAACAAACGTCAGCAAACAGTTTTTTTTTTTTTAATAATTACTTTTTTATTAATATTTTTATAATATTAATTTTTTAGTAATAAGATATGATATGAATTGCACTTTTAATTTGTTATTACATGAATAAATATTTTTTTGTTTAGTACTGGATATAAAGAATTTTTCGATTTAACGAACAATTAATTGTATTTACAAAGTTGTTCATTACATTTATAAAGTTTTTCATAAATCTAATCAAGCTTTCTTCTCCCTGAGTATAATTAATTTATAACAAATTAATTAATTTTAAACAAATTTTAAACAAGGTCATTTCAAAATAGAATGCATCATTATTTTTCTACGAAATATTTAGAATTTTATTAAAACAAAAATATAGTTAAAGCTTAAACACTTTATATTATTTAAAAAAAAAAGACTCAACAATAAGTAGTCTCTATAACTAAATATACATAGAAACAGTTTAAATATTCACGAATACAATTATTAAGAATATTTCAAAAATACTTCCTGATTTTATAAAAAAAAAACTGAAATAATTGAAAATCTCTACCACAACAAAAAAAATAATTTCTCATCATTAGTCGACAGACATGTTTGCAAATACAAAATAAATATATATAAAAATAGTAATTTTTCTTTTAAAATACTGTATATAAATAGTTTCTTTTTTTAATATAGATAAAGTATAAATAATATAAACATATATAAAAATAAACAAAATCGGAGAATTAAATGAATACAAATGAAAAAACAAAACGACGCGTCATGAGTTTTGAAACAAATTATAAAATATTAAGTGTTCTCGTCTAGAAACACACAGAAAAAAACGTCAGAATAAGAAGCTAGTAAAATATCTGAATTCAACTAATTATTTTTTATTGTAATAGAATTTTTTAAACTAAATTTTAAGTTTAATTTCATATTACAAGTTTTTAAGCAAATATTTTTCGTTAGATTTTACTATTTAACAACAGTAAAAATACAATTGCAATTACAGTTAAAAATAACTACTACCATTAACTACACAAACATTTTTCATATTCTCCGAACGAATTATCTGCATGATATTGAAACTCATCCATTGAAACTTGTCATTTACTTGACACGAGGTCAATCTTTAGATCAATGGAATTTATCGGAATTAAATATAGACATTTTTTAAAAAATTAAAAAATTAAAAAAAAAAAAAATTCATTGTAAATCATTAAAAATTTCTTTAAAAACTAATTTCATAACACATTCAAGAAGCTTTTGAATTAAATTTAAGAAATTTTTAATTCACTTGGTGTAGAAAACTTTAATACGGAAAATTTGCAATAAAACTGTTCAACTGTTTTACTATTTAACAACAGTAAAAATACAATTGCAATTACAGTTAAAAATAACTACTACACAAACATTTTTCATATTCTCCGAACGAATTATCTGCATGATATTGAAACTCATCCATTGAAACTTGTCATTAACTTGACACACCTTGCAACGAGGTCAATCTTTAGATCAATGGAATTCATTGGAATCAAATATATAAAGTTTTTCAAAAATTAAAAAAAAAAAAATTCATTGTAAATCATCAAAAATTTCTTTAAAAACTAATTTCATAACACATTCAAGAAGCTTTTGAATTAAATTTAAGAAATTTTTAATTCACTTGGTGTAAAAAACTTTATTACGGAAAATTTGCATTAAAACTGTTCAAAAATTTGTGTTTTATAGTAAAATTTCTCTCAGTGTATTTAATAATAAATGCATGTATATTTATATAACGTTTAGCTTAATGCAATTTGTTTAGTTTTAAGATTTTATTATTATTTAAACAAAGTTTTATATTTAATTAATACAAATCTTGAAACGTAACATTATTTTGTAGTTAAAAAAAATAGTATTTTATTACGAGGTTAAATAACGGTTTTTGTTTAAATTACGTGCTATATTATTTGTATAAATACTAGTAGTATAAGGCACAATTATATATTTTATTTTATTTAACCCTATAATGCACGGGACCTCCAATCCTCGCAAGTAGCCAAGGCGGAAACTGTCGTAAGTAATTTTAAAGTAGCTGAACACTGTTTTAAATATCGGAATAAATTTAAAAGGAAATTAAAATTTTTTTTATTTAGTAAAGTTGAGGTTAAGAAGAAGAATAAACATTTTTTTTAAATACTTATAAACACTATAACTTTCATATCAGTCTTGACTCATTTCTGCAGACTACATACCAAATTTCATTGCCCTATGTCTGGGTAATTAAGAAGACACTTTGAACCCTTTATAAACCCAATTGTTGTTAATTAAAAATTCTAAGTGAATTAGCCTAAACCCCGGGAACACATATTTTAAATTTCTAGCCAAAGGGATTTGGGGTTAAAAATTTCAAAATATCCTTTCTGTCAAATTTCAAGTTTCTAGCTTCAGCGGTTTTTAGCTGGCTGAATAAGAGGCACTTTTTTACTGCATTTTTATGGGTAATTTCAAAAGAGAGATACTCTTTTTCAAAGGAAGACATATTTTAAATTTCTAGACAAATGAGTTTGGACAGGACCCCCCTAAGGGGAGGCTTTTTGTCACTTTCTAGGGGATTCACAGTTTCAATTTTTGGATTCTAACAGGTTTGGTTAAGCCGTCAGAGTGAAGGCCCTTTCCGTTAAAGGGGAGATTTCCCTACTTTGATTGTCCATTGATACCACGCTCGTGGCGAAAAAGGGTTGAAATTTATAAGTGAATTAACCGGTTTACTAGGAAACACATATTTTTAATTTCAGGTCTCTGGCCAAAGCAGTTTGGGTAAAGGGAGACTTTCCCTTTTGGGTCCCCATTTTTAGCACGTTCCTGAAAAAATTGCAAAATCATCTTGCCAGTGAATTAGCTCATACTTTAATCCACATTTAAAATTTCTGATTTCCAGTCAAAGCGGTTTGGACCCATCCAGTCAGTCCAATTTTCCAACACTTTTTTTTACCGTTTCTGATTCTATTTTCTCGGACAATATTGGCCTTAAGGGTGCGAATCGTTTGGGGATTAATCGCATATTATCGGTCTTTAACGGCACCAAACAAGAAAAATTATAAAGGAGTCAAATCGTAGCTCTGAAGTGGCCAATTGACATCGCCAACGCGCTGATAACAAAGTTACCGAACTTAGTGCGCAAAGGACCGATTATTGGATGAGCTGTATGACATGGTACGCCATCCTGCTGAAACCAAAGATTATCCAAATTTATATCTTCTATTTCATCCCATAAGAAGTCCGTTATCAAGGCTCTGTAGCGTTAAATAGCGTTTCCAGCAGCATTTTCGAAAAAAATGGTCCAATGATGCAACCACTCCAAAATCCATACCAAAGTATCACTCTCTGTGGCTGTATTGGCTTCTTCGATAATGGCGTGCAGGTTTTCCGATGCCCAGAATGCGGTAATTTTGTTTGTTGACATAGCCGCCGAGATGGAAATGTCCCTCGTAAGAAAAGATTATTTTTTCGTCCAAATTCGATTTCCGATTGCAGCTCTGTAAGACCCAAACTGAGAAGCCGTAACGAAGTGGATGATCGTTTGTCTTCAATTGCCGCGTCAATTGGACCTTGTAAGTGAATAATCTGAAATCTTTGTGCAAAATTCTCATCATGCTGGCGGCGTGAAATGCCGACATCTTGAGATCGATGTTCTTAGATTGAATTGCACACTTTCGGCCTCATTAACCACATTCTCATCGGTATGCACCGTACGACGAGTGAGTGAGTGTACATGCCGGACAGCATGCGTGGGTGAGTGCTTCATTTCAGCAAAAACTTCTTTTCAATAAGCACTAACCGCAGTGACTTTTTAAATGTCAAATCTGAATTTTAAAAAATAAATGCTGCCGCAATGTGGCATCTCTATGTACACATACTTTAAAAGAGCAGTTAAAGGGTTAAGAACATTATTATTTCATGAGAATGTTTATAGTGAAAAGTTTTATTTTTTTCAAAAAGAAACCAGATAATTTTTTTTTGTTTAAACCTGTATTCATATAAACATCCGTCTACTCAAATAACGTTTATATAACTAACCAAATACGAGTAAATAAAAAATAAAATATATCTACCATCATTTTCACAAAATATATTCCAGTGACCTTAATTGCAATGTTTAGTATTAAACTAGAATTTTTTAATTGTAAAAAAGTTCATATGTATAATTAATGCAATTGATTTCCTAGTTTTACTAAAATGTATTTCTCAAACTTGGTTTCTATGCGCCATTTGTGTCAGAGCAAGTGTATTTCAAGATAATAAATAGCTAATGTGCTCCAGTATTTATCTTTTTCTATTTTCAAAAATGTTTGTATAACTATAATAATTCTTTTGTTTTTTTTTTACATTTTTACACTTCTCGTAAATATTTATTGTCTATTAAATGTTGTTTAAACATGTCTATATTTAAATAAGTTTAACAAAATACCGTTGGAATTGAATCATAAATTAACGGAATTAATGAATATTAAAAAAATCATAAAATTAATATTAATCAAAGTCTTACTTGGATTTAAGCTGAAGTTAAACATTATTGATTCTTTGCTTTTAAGATTAAATTAAACGATTGTAATAAACTGTTTGAAACCCGACTGAATGTTTAATGGCGCCCAACATGGGAGATCTATTATATCTAATGACTGTTTTATTCTAATGATTATTTATGTTTCGATTAAATATTTCTGTTTTCGATATAATATTTACGATTAGTTTGGGGTTAGAAACATGCGCAATTTCACCCTCTAACTCAGGTAACTCAGGTCTCTCTAGTTTTGTCTCCTATTCAACATTTTTAAGATTCAATTAGATTAAGACATTTCGTCTTTGTAAACCTACCTTGTAAATCGACTCAAAAACTTATTGCTATAAACAATTTTATCACTTTAAGAGTTTGGCTGAAAAGTTCGTAGGGTGACATATAGATGGCGCAGGTGTATAAATTTGACAGGAGTATTAGTTTGTGAGATATAGTATTTTGAGTGAAGCAACTTTTCTTAGTTTCGTGTGTTAATAAAGCATTGCTTTTTAGCGGAAAACAAAAACACTGTTGAAGACAGGAAAATCAACCGTTGAGAAATGGTTTGTCAAGTTTAAACGAGGCGAAATGGGCACCGAGGACGATTTACGCAGTGGACGTCCCAAAGAGGATGTTACCGACGAAAACATCGACAAAATCCACAAAATAATTTTAAAGTAAAGTTGATCGCGATATCTGGGATTCTGCGCCAGGAAAATCAACCGTTGAGAAATGGTTTGCCACGTTTAAACGAGGCGACATGAGCACCGAGGACGATTTACGCAGTGGATGCCCCAAAGAGGCTGTTACCGACGAAAACATCAAAAAGTCCACAAAATAATTTTGAATGACCGTAAAGTAAAGTTGATCGAGTTATCTGAGACTCTAAAGATATTAAAGGAACGTGTTCGACATATCGTGAATATATATTTGGCTATGCGAAAGCTATGTGCAAAATGAGTGCCGCGCGAGCTCACAATCAACCAAAAACAACGACCAATTGATGATTTTAAGCTGTGTTTGAACCTGTTTAATCGTAATAAACCAGAATTTATGCGTTCATATGTGACAATAGATGGAATATGGCACACCGGAGTATAATCAACAGTCAGGCGAATGGACTGTACGTGATAAACCAACTCCAAAGCGTGGAAAGACGCAACAGTCGGTAGTTTGACATGCGCATGGTATAATATTCATCGACTATCTTGAAAAGGGAAAATCCATCAACAGCAACTATAACATAGCGTTATTGGACCGTTTAAAGAACGAAATCTTGGAAAAACGGCCCATTTGAAGAAAAAGAAAGTGTTGTTTCTTCAAGACAATGCACCGTGTAACAAGTCAATGAAAACAATGACAAAATTATATGAATTGGGCTTCGAATTGTTTCCGCATCCACCGTATTCTCCAGATCTGGCCCCTATCGACATTTTCCTGTTCTCACACCTGCAGAGAATGCTCGCTGGAAAGAAAGTTAGCGCCGCTGAAGATGTCATTGCCGAAACTGAGGCCTATTTTAAGGCTAAAGACAAATTGTACTATAAAAAGGGTATTGAAAATTTTTATAACTGATATAATCATTGTATTGCTTTTAAAGGCAACTATATTGAAAAATTCTGTTAATTCTGCTAATGGTCACTTTATACTGCAGAGTTTATCTAGTAAAAAGTTAGTTAACTACTGATGGTTGCACTAATATTTAAGAGTTAATCCACTTAGCATAAATAATACATACATGAATAAGCACAGTACTACCGCTGCAGGAAAGTTTAGAGTCCAGAATGGCTCTCAGGTACTTGGACTATTTTAAAATAAAAGAGTGGCGGCTCATGCTGAATAAGGGATTAAACTCCTCCAGTCTTGGTTCTGGTCAACAATACTAATTTACGATTTTCAAAGCATTTTGTCTTGCTGCTCATGAACGCTAATTGCATGGGATCGTTTAAACACAAGTGCACAAGTTAATAATGTCGATTTGGACACCAGATTTCATAACCCAACAAACAATACGTACAGTTTACGTACCGGTTTCGGTCCGTACCGTTTTCTTTATCCGTAAACTGACCAGAAAATCGATTTTAAGGAACATCGTAACTGATTCGAAAACGTTAAAAGTCCGTCAATGACGGACCGTTTACGGACCGATATTGCGGATGAAAAACGGAGTTGTTCGTTAAAAGTCCGTCAGTGACGTACCGTTTACGGATCCATATTCGGTCCGCATTCGTACCGTTTTTTCAACAAAAAACTGATTTGTGTAAAGGCATATTATTTTAATTTTAATAGCAAATTTTTTTTCTTTAAATTTATTTACAAAGATATTTAAATTAAAATAACAAAACTTAAAAAACTAAATACAACAAATACCAAACAAAATTATAAACAAATACCATATTTATCTCCAGCACAATTAGCATCCATCAATCACTGCGATTGCGGCCCATTAAAAATCATGAAAAAATAAAAAAATAAAAAATTATTTCGGTTTAAATGGTAGTAGTACTTACGATATGATGAAGCACATCATCGTAAAACTTGTTTTTAATTTTTATAAATATTTACCTGAGGGATATTTAAGTATTTGTTTTTTATAATTAAATAAATCCAAAAGCAACGGAAGAAAAACTGATGAGAAACAGTGGTCCGTATTTGACGGTACAGAAACGGATACACCAAAACGGAGTCAAAACGTATTGTTTTCGAAAATTCAATTATACGGTACGTTAATGTTTAACAAGCCTCGACGGATACGTATTTTCGGTCCGTAAACGTACTGTAGAAGCCGGATCCATGAATCAGTACGTATCGGAGAGTCCGTAAAAATGTTTCTTGGGAACTATCACATATGGTTAGTGTCAATAATAACAAATATTGTATTTTGGAGGTTAAACATCTGTCATTATAATTCAGTATTCGATAGACGCCAAAGTGAAAACACACAGTTTTTCAATCGCTATAATAATATCAAATTTTGTGCCCGAAAAAGATGTTTTGCGAGGAAGTCTGATAACCTTCTTTCATTTGAAGAAAACGGCTGCTGAAAGTTATCGATTTTTGGTAGAAACTTACGGTCAACATGCACCAACTCAAAAAACTTGTGAACGATGGTTTGCGCGATTCAAAAGTAATGATTTCGACACAGAAGACAAGGAGAGGCCTGGCAAGCCGAAGATGAAGAATTGAAAGCATTACTCGACGAAGATTGTTGTCAAACGCAAGAAGAACTTGCATTATCATTGGGAGTCACACAACAAGCGCCAAAGTAATGCTATGTATTTGGATCAGAAGGGTTGTTTGTATTATGAGCTGTTGAAATCGGGTCAGACGCTCACAGGGGACCTGTACCGAACACAATAGATTCATTTAAAGAGAGCTATCAACGAAAAACGACCAGAATATTCGACCAGACACGAGGCCATAATCTTCCATCATGACAACGCTCGGCCACATGTTGCAAGACCGGTCAAAACCTATTTGGAAAACAGTGGATGGGAAGTTTTGGCACACCCGCCTTATAGCCCAGACCTTGCCCCTTTTGACTACCATTTGTTTCGATCGATGCCCTTACCAGAACACGCTTCACTTTACAACAGCGTATAAGAAATTTGATTCATTATTTACCTCAAAACCGGAGCAGTTCTTTTGGCGCGGAATCTCATTCCTTTTAAGCAAAGTTTTATTTTATAGAAAAATTTATTTTATTTTATAAAAAATATTATGAAACCTATGGCTTGAAGAATTTAATGAGTTACCAGTTAAATGGAATAAATTTTGTATAAACTTAATGAGAATTATTAAAAAAAATATTGCTTTTTAGAAGTTTTAAGAAATTTGTAATAATCACTACAAAGATTAGTTATTTTTTTATAAACTAAAGTTCTTTAAATCATTGCTAGGAGTAGTTTTTTAAGCAACTTTGGTGTTATTAACTGTTTCAGCTGTTAATTGCTATTAAATTTTTCCATTTTCAAAAACATATAAAATTAAATGAGAATTATAAAAAAAATCAAATATTACACTTACCTAAATCTGGAATTGAACTTGATGGCTCTTCACAGTTGCTATTTAAACTGCTCATTGAAGATGATGATGATGATGATGACGATGATGATGTAGTACATGTTGTCGAAGAGGAAGCTGACATAGAATTCGAAGCACTTAAACCACCATTAACACCTGCGCCGATACCAACCAGCGAGTGTGAAGATAAGCCCATAGAAGAATGTTTTATTTTGGGGGGCGGTGGTGGAGGAGGTGGACGCATGGCAGTATTGCAATTATTTTGATTATTAAGACTCGATGAAGAAGAAGACGTATTGGATAGATGATGACCGCTACTGCTGGAAACTACAGGAGGAGTACGAAATATATGAGTTGAGGCAGAAGAAGAAGAAGAATTGTTTAATAATGAAGAGGAGGATGATGAAGAAGAAGAAGAAGGTGAATTATGTTGTTGTTGTTGATGATGATGTTGTAAAGAATGAGTATGATATATAGAATGTGTATTAGAGGATAGCGATGATGATGATGAAGAGGAATGATGTTGTGTTATTTGTTGTTGTTGTTGTTGATGATTTTGTTGCTGATGGATAGATGGTATTATTATATGCTGATGATTTGACAATGATGATGAAGATGATGGCAACGATGATGTTGCATATGCATGTTGTTGTTGTGAGTTATTTGTAGATGAGTGATGTTGTTGTTGGCCTGAGTTTGTTATCAAATTAACCACATATTTTCTGGTTGTTGGTGTATTTGTTATTATATATTTCTGACCTGTAGAAGAACTTCCTGACTGTAAACATGATGTGGAAGATGAGGGCGAATTCATAGATGTCATTTGTTGTTGCTGCTGCTGCTGTTGTGAAAGAATTGGTGGCGGAGGGGGTGGTGGTAAAGGCGGTGATTGTGGTGTATAACGTCTAACGATTCCAACCCCGTTGGCTGGTGAAACCGGCGCGGAACGCGTATAATGTTGCAAAGGCGGTGGCGATACCGAATGTCGACGCATGGGTATCTGGGTTGTTATAGTTTCTTCATATAAACGACCATCTCGGATAACACGTACATGTTGAGAACCTGAGTTTAATGATGATTGCTGTGGTTGTTGTTGTTGTTGTTGGTGATGTAAAGGCGGTGGTGATGAAGGTGCTGAATGACTATTTGAGTTTGTTCCAGCCACCGAAACTCTTTGATATTGAGATGGACTGGCTGAGTGACGTCTAGGTATATGATGATGCTGTTGCTGTTGTTGTTGTTGCGGGGATGCTGTAGAAGATACTGATGTTGTGGTTGTTGGCAAAGTTCGTGTTATAATAATTTGTGGTGAGGTTGACGACATTATTGTGCCACCATTATTGTTGTTTAAAATTCTTTCCGAGCAGGAATTATTATTCGGTATTTGTACATATTCCACTCGTGGTGTTAGTATTACCTTTTGTGATGATCCCGTATTGGTTATACCCTGTCTGGGAGGTACTGTTTGCACTTGTACATGTTGATATCTTTGTGGTGGTGTTGGTGGAGGTGTCGAGTGTTGTTGTTGTTGTTGTTGCTGATTATTATTTAAGGATGATGTTATTGTAGTGGTAGTTTCATTGTCTCTGGTTAAATTACGTTCTCTTAAATCTTTTTCTTCTAAATGTAACATTTCAAAATCTAACGGTTCCGTTTTTATAATTTTAACACTAGTGGTTGTTGTCTGAGCTAAGTTATTATTCAAATTATTATTATTCAAATAACTATTTGTGCCCATTTCTCTGGCTAAATTATTAGCAGCTTCCAAACATTTCAATTTTTTCAACATTTTGCTGATTTTGTTTTGTTTGTTGTGTTTTAAATATTTAATAAATTTTTACAAAAAAAAGTTTTAACTCCAAATTTAGTTGTAGTTTAAGACAATATTTTTATGAAGAGTGGATTATATCCAAATCACTTGGTTAAATCTTAAAGACATTTTATGGTAATGGCTGGTTTTATGTTTTAAAATTTTCAAAATTCTTTTGAAAATATTTTTGCCACTTCTCCCTTTAATTTTTTTTTACATTTTAATTCATAAATCTTTAACTTAGGCTTATTTACTAGAAAATCTTCTTTATCTTGTCGTTCTTCGTCTTGTTCTTCTTCTTCTTCTTCTTGTTCTTATGCTTCTTATTGTGTTATATTCTTAATAAAAATCAGTCTCTCTCTTCTCTTAAATTTTGTTTGTCCTTATATATATATATATTTCTGCTTGATTAAATCTTCTTATTTGAGAGTAGTAATTTATTATCAGCCTTCAAAGTTTCTTATCTTAACTGTCTTAAAATTCTACCAAAAAAAATATATATATTGTGTTATCCTTTATGTTGTTTATTATTATAAAATGCTTAACATTTATAATATGATGTCCTTTATATTATATTCACGTTGTCCTTAAACCTGCTTCTGTTGCTGTTTATTCTTGAAACGTTTGTTTCTCTAATGAGTATATTTATATATATGTGTTTGTATGTATATATGTTATAATATTTATGTATTTATTATTGTTTGTATTTTTTTATTATTTTTGTAATAGTTGAATAGTATTTTAAGAAGAAGTAGTAGTTGTTGTTTTTAATGTTGATGATAATAATGAAAATTAACCCAAAAAATTATCTTATAATTCCAATAAATATTTAATAAAGTGATGAGATTGGGGGCTTGAGGAAAGGAGTATGCTAATAATACTTGTATTGGTAGTTGATGCTTTGTTTTTTTATTTAATAGCAGGGTTAAACTAAATTGAATTTGTTGGTTTGTTTGTTAATTTCAATTAAATTCTTAATGAAGAAAATAATTTGTTTTTTAAAACGTTTAAATTTTAATTTATTATAAGATGTATAAAACTGCAAAGAAATTAAAAAAAAAAATATAGAATTTTTAAAAAAAATGTATGTATATTAAATTCAAAATTTATTAAATTTGTTTGTCAATCTAAGTCAATTTAAAGTATTCTTTGAAATCACAATGATCTTATAATGTTTTTTTTTTAATCTTCATTTACATAACCGAGCCATTAGGGCCTTATGTGGTTAATTAAAGCTACTATCTAAATAACAAACTTCTAGATAAATTATTATATATTATTATCTTAAATCCCTAACCGAGCACTAGCAACAAAGACTATCGGCTCGTTGTAGCGAAAACAAACCAGAGCCTCTGGTGGGAATCGAACCCACGACCCCCGCACTGATAAGCTAGCACGCTACCAACTAGCCTACCAGGGCGCTCAAAATCTCAAATCTTTTGAGATTTCGGCGCCCACCGTAGAGCAATTAACTCGGTTTTTATTTTGAATAAGAATGACTTAGCATAAACCAATTGAGTCCCTAGGGTTACGAAATAAGAAACCATTACCCCCCTCGTTAGATCAGACAGATGTGATGGCACCCAAGGTGCCCTACACTCTCTTACCAAAACCTTAGAATTTCGATCCAGATCTCTATATAGATAATATCCCAAGCATGTTGCCCTGACACATAATACCGTCTCCCTATTCCCCGGTACCCCACAAAACCTACAATTATCACTTGCCAGCTTTGGCGCTCTCTTTTTGGTAGAATTGCAATCCAGCAGTGTGTTAAAACTCCCGCTAGAGGTCTACAAATGCTTCTTTTTTACGGTAGACCAACACTCAGGGGATACCCCCTAATAATGCATTGAATTCTATTGTAATTAGCAAGATAAGTTATTAGAAGGAAGATTGAGGGAATAGTTATTGTATACATTTCACTTGAAATGTCGATTCTAAAGATTTCCTTTAGATCTCGATGTAGATAATCTCCCAAGCATCTTGGCCTGGCACATAACAGGTCAATTGAAAAGTCCCCGGTCTGACACTTAGATGGCGCTACTAGACTTAAATCGATATGATTTTTATTAGCCCTAACCTTCAAAAGACACGTGTATAAATTTGACAGCTGTCAGATCATTAGTTTGTGAAATATAACATTTTGAGTGAAGCAACTTTTGTTATTGTGAATGGATATAAAAAGGAATGGATATAAAAAGGAATTTCGCGTGTTGATTAAATATTGCTTTTTGAAGGGAAAAAATACAGTTGAAGCAAAAAACTTGGCTTGATGACGAGTTTCCGGACACTGCCCCCGGAAAATCAACCATCGAGGATTGGTATACTAAGTTTAGACGTGGTGAAATGAGCACCGAAGACGGTGAACGCAGTGGACACCCAAAAGAGGTTGTTACGGACGAAAACATCAAAAAAATCCACAAAATGATTTCGAATGACCGTAAATTGAAATTGAATGAAATAGCAGGTACTCTTAAGATATCAACTGAACGTGTACATCACATAATTCACGAATATTTGGGTATGAGAAAGCTTTATGCAAAGTGGATGTCAATGAAAACGAAGGCGAAAATCCATGAATTGGGCTTCGAATTGCTTCCGCATCCACCGTATTCTCCAGATCTGGCCTCCAGCGACTATTTCCTGTTCTCAGATCTCAAAAGAATGCTCGCTGAAAAGAAATTTTCGTCGAATGAAGAGGTGATCGCCGAAACTGAAGCCTATTTTGAAGCAAAGGACAAATCGTTCTACAAAAATGGTATCGAAAAGTATCGAGGATCGCTATATTCAGTGTATCACCCTTGAAGGCAAATATGTTAAATAAAAAAAAACGAATTTAGCCAAAAAATTTGTTTAAGTATGGTAGGCCGGGGGACTTTTCAATTGACCTGTTAATACCTTCTCCCTGTATCCGATACCCCACGAAACCTACAATTATCACTTGGTAGCTTTGTCGCTCTCTTGGGAGTAACCGCAATCAAGCAGAGAGTTAATACCCCCACCTAAAAACTACAAACACTTTTTTTACGGTAGACCAACACTCAAGGGATACCACTAATAATGCAGTGCATTGTGTTGGAATTAGTAAGATAAGTAATAAGAAGAAAGATTGAGGGAATTGTATACATTTCACTTGAATTTCTCTATATTATAGCTAACAGGGAAAACCTCCGTGGGGAGTTTATTCCGCATAAGAATTGTATATAATATAAACGAATTTTTCCTGTAATGAGTTGTGCAAATCACATGACAGTCGATTACAATCGGATATGCTCTACTAGATAAGCAAGCATTACGAATATAAGCCTGTGCTCTAGCGATCAGTTCATTTCATCTCAGCAGAAGAATTCCGATTGTAGTAGCGATAGAAAAATTACACACATTCCGACGATGCGTCAATGAATCAATAGAGCTGAATACCCTACTGTCATTAATGAGTGCCGACGCCGTCCTTTTTGAATGGTCCAAAAGCTCGAAAATAGACTTTGAAGCTCCTACCCATATATGAGTTATTTTTCATTTTTGGTCGGATGTAGGTGATACAAATAGTAAGAAAATCGGATGGGGTGAAATACGTGGATATTTCACTGAATTCTCATGCTCAGAACATTAAGAGTATCCGTTTCTTTGATAATGACACCCCATATTTACCGATGACATACTTTGCTTCTGCTGAAGCGACAGTCCTTTGTTGGTATCCAGTGGATTCTAAGTCGTTCCGGTGCATAGAACTGACTGTCGAAGCAGTTCCTTTTGGGATACCATTAGAAAGGTTATGCGAATCACGCTACGATACATATTAGGAAAGTTCTTCAATGATATGAAAGAGAAATCAAACGATATATGAGGGAACTGTTGGATGAACCTGCATACAGGAAACACACAGAGACGCTAGAATAACACCCACCACCCATTACTGAGGAAGAAACAAAGCTGCCCAGAAATACTCGCGTGGTCCTGGCACAATTAAGATCAGAAAAGTGCAGCCTCCTCAATTCTTGCTGGGTAAGAATAACCCCTCTCAACCCAGATGTGTGCCCTGTATGTGGAGGGCCCTCACGACACCTCTTTAATTTCACGGCCTAACCGACTTATTAAAGTCCTAGCTCTGTTAGGACCCATCCTATTGATGTGGCCCGCTTTCTGGATCTGAACGTAGATCAGTCCTCGGATGAAAGTCAAATATAAATCATGTTACTTTTTCTAGTCCAAAATTAACCTAAAATGTTGCAATTTTCAAACATTTGCTTTAAGCGTACATA
Source organism: Eustalomyia histrio (assembly GCA_949748255.1). NCBI lineage: Eukaryota > Metazoa > Arthropoda > Insecta > Diptera > Anthomyiidae > Eustalomyia > Eustalomyia histrio. The sequence continues at coordinate 129,672,524 of OX456524.1, forward strand.
GTTGTTTATAATTTAAAAATTAACCATAATCACAGTAATTTGTATAATCAAAAAGTAGTCTTAAATGTGTAGGAACTTTTGAAGATTTATCTTAATAGTTTTATTTATAACGAAATAATGAATCATACCTTAATATAAATTTAATAAATATGATGTAAATTAAATAAATATCCAAAAATTTGCTGGGTTATTATAAAAATAGTTTTATTGAAAATTATTATGTCTTTTTTTAGTTTAAATTTAGATTTGTATTAAAAATTATATAAATTTGTTTTACAAAATTATATTTTCTTTTTTTTTTATAAGTTTAAAACCTTTTGTATTTATATTATTTTTTATTTTTGACCACTTTTAAGTTTTTGCCATTTTAAAACCTAAGGAAGAAGACCAAGAGAAAATAATTATTTTAACATTTTAAAAAACTTTAAAATATATATATATATTTTTAATTTTTCTTATTGTTAAACTTAATTCATTATTTTTTTTCACTTTTTAGATATATTATTATTGGTTATAAAATTCTTTAGGTGTATTAATTTTATTCTAATTTGTTTCACTTTTTTGTTTGCTATTTTTTTTTTTTTTTTTTTTTTTTGCTTAAGGTGGGTATATACATTTTTAAGTAAGATAACCTTGAAATATTTTGCTGCCGTAAACGAACACACAATATTTTTATATTAGAACCGCAAACAAACACATATTTATTGTATTAATATTACAATAATTTTTATTTTTGATTTTATTTTTAATTTAATTTGTTGTTGTTATTTTTGTTATCAAAAAAAATAATATTAACTCATTTGAATTAAAGCATCCATGTAGTGTGAAAGTGACCAGAAACAATAAAATAAACTAAATAGGATTTTGAATAAAAAGTGAAATATGTTTAAAAGGAGGATAAAAACGGTTTAAGACCTTTAAATTACTGTAGCAAATTTTATTAAAACTATTCAAGATCTAAATGCTTGATTTAATCGAGATGCTCTAATAGGCTTTTTACACTGAACAACATCTTTGTGAAACACATGGAAGATGTTGAAAACGTGAAACATGTGTTTTTATATTGGCAACATTTTTAATTTGTTATTTATTCAGTTTTTAAAAAAAAATTAAAAGACGCATAGTTTTGGTTAAAAATAAAAATTGGATTTAGAGAAAGCATTAATCATTAGAGTAGTTGCTTTGCTTTGCAAGAAGAAACCCGAATTTTAATGCAGTACATTGAAATATTACTGGCCATTCTGGAAGAATTTCAAGAAGAATTTTTGAGAGACATAAGTATGAAATTCTCAAATGTGCCGCTCATTTGCTTTTGTTGAATAAATTTAATTTTTTGGCAATGTCAGTTTGCTAGTGGTGGCACAAAGAAAATAGATTTTTTTTTGTCATTTTTTTAGTGATGACACTTAAAGTAACGAAAGATACAATATAGAACAAAATGAGAAAGGATTATCTTTTGTAGATGTAAAAAGATGTAGAATTTTTGGCCTGCATGATTCTTATGGGAAGATGTTAACATCTTTGCAGATTTTTGATGAATTTTGTGATCCATAGGCCCACTGTTGCCTATGGTTCAGCAATACTTCTTTCAGATGTAATTGCACAAATTACCTTTCCAATGGGCATTCAATTTTACTGACGCAACCGCAATTAATCGTTTTATTTCACGGTGCAGTGTTAGACTTGCCACGATCAGGAAGACCGAGAATAGTACAGGGAACATTGATCGTGTACGAAACAGTATTGAAGAATATCCATACACTTCAAAGCGACAACTGGACAACTGGGCATCTCTAGAACATCACTTCGACGTATATTATCAAGTCATTTACACATGCATTCCTAAAATGTCCAATTGGCCCAACAACTTTTACCAGTTGACTACCATCAAAGATTAACTTGGAGTTGTGCCCAGAAAATAACGTGTTTCTAAACAATTTAATAATGAGTGATGAAGCACATTTTCATTTTAATAGATATGTAAATAAACAAAATGTGCGAGCGCCAATTTCACTCGCTCAAGTGTACAGTATGGTGTGAAGTGACATCACAAAGTGTTATAGGGCCCTACTTCTTCGAGAATGCAATTGGTAATACAGTGACGGTGAATGGGGACAGGTATCGTACTATTTTTAATAATTTGGTACGCCCTGTAGGGCAGCCAAGAAGTGGTTCCAGCAGGATGGATCAACAGCACACACGGTCCGTGTCACAATTAGAAATTCAGAATTTCAATTAGCCAGCACGTTCACCAAATGTAACTGCCCCTGATCATTGTCTATGGGGTTATCTCAAAGAACGGGTGTATGTTAACAAGCCTCCAAACTATAGGGCAGCAAAGGCACTACATTGAATCTGGGATCAGGATCAGCGCGCAGTTATGCAAAACGCCTGTTGAAGAGCCCAATTGTACATCGATGAAAATGGTGGATATCTTTCTGATATTATTTTTGATACTTAAAGTTTATATCATACAAAGTTAATATTATATTTTTTTTATTTTATAATAATCATATAATTACAAATTATATCCTAATACCCTTACCGATCACTAGCAACAAAGGCCATCGGCTCGTTGTAGCGAAAACAGACCAGAGCCTCTGGTGGAAATCGAACCCACGACCCCCGCACTGATAAGCTAGCATGCTACCAACTAGCCTACCGGGGCGCTCTAAAAAATATTATATTTAAAAAAATAATAACAAAAAAAAAAAAGTTATTAAATTTTTTTAATGCAGGCGTTACTTTTGGCCCATCCTGTACAAGCACATGTATGATAATTTCGATTTTGTCATGCAATGTCAAAAAAAAGCTTTACAAAAATGTAAGCCCTTATTGGAAAATGTGAAAATTAGTTTAAAATCCCTTCTGGGAAAATTTAACTGGATTTGTACTTATTTTTAACTATATATTGTTAACTAAGTTTGTAGTTGTTTTATCCACATTTGTAGTTATTTTTTTAAGGTATTTAACATTGATTATATGTCTCGTGTATAAATCAAGTTGTATGGAAAAACAACAACTGCCACATTGTATTTATATTTCCATAATTTCCCTTAAACAAAAATCTCAATTTCACCTAAATAACAGCTGTTGGTAATTTTTAATAACATATTTTTTTTGACAACAAATGATAATTCGTTGATAGCTTAACGCACTTCCGTTTAAATGGAAACAATATACATACAAATGGATATAAACATAAACAACTAACAAATAAATTACAACAACACCTGTGAGCAATGAAAATGTGAACTTGTAAAACGACAATTTTGAAAAAAAAATCGTGCAAAATAAAACACAAAAATAATAACACATGAAAAAATACAATAGCCGACTTTGACATTGGCAGTGACAGTGAATGACGCCAATGAGGAAAATCGCTAAAAACACACACACAAACATTCTCATGAAAACATTGAAAACTGTAAAATAAAACATTTAAAGTAGAGCGAGGAGATGTTAACAGTCAAAGAGTGTAAGTAAATTATAACGACAATCAAGACAAAATAACATAGAGCGAGAGTAAGAGATTTAAGACTATGTTATAAAGTTTATAAATTTCACGGTTAAAGTTATTTGTTTTTCCGTATTTTTTTTTTTTTTTTTGTAAAACTGTAAAATTTTCATGTTAACTATATAAATATAATTTTTTTTTAAGGGAAGGCCTTTTTTGTTTGTTTGTATATTATTAAAGCCTTGTTATAACATTTAGCATTAACCAAGGACAAGGACACTATTTCATAAAAAAAATTTTAACAAGTATATTTATATAAATTTTTTACACTTTTTTACAACATATGTATAGTAATTCTCTCATTATTTTTAAACAAAATTTTATGTTATACCTTTTTTAAAAAAATATTAATTTACTTTAAAAAAAAATGTAACATTTTAAAACTTTTTTTTTAGAATTTCAAAGATATTCAATTTCCTTATAATTTTTTAATGAAAATATATTTTTTTTTTATTTTCTTGATTTCTTTTTTTTTAATTATAATACATTTTTATTGTTCTCATTTTTGTTTGTTTTCTTTTTTTATTATTTTTAATTTTTCCATCTAACTTTTATACACTTTTTTAGTTAAATTTTAGCGATTTTTTACACGAATAAAAAAATATACCGGGTTTTTTAACCGTTTTATTTGACGTACTTTCTCTGACTGAAATTCGCTTGTATTTGCAATATTTAATGCACTCCCCATTAAATAAAAACAAATAACTGGCCCCACTAAACACTAAAAGAGCTCAATAATAAACAAAACACTCTCACTCTCGTCAAAATGTACAAAAAAAAGTTCGTAACAGAGCACTAAAAAAAGCCCCCCTTTTTGTCAATACAAAATGAAAGTGAAAATATTAACAGAGCCAGTGATGACAGCTTAGCGGTTTTTTACCACTTAAAATGTGCTTGTTTTAATATCAAAATAACAAATAAGGAAATGTTTTCCAGCTAAGAATCTCTGGATTTTTGTATGTGTTATAAAATAATAACAGTTGAAAATGACAGAAATAGTTTTTAAATGAACTAAATGTCTATCAATTACAAAACAAGTATTTAAAATAATCATTTTGAACCAGTTGTGTACCAGTTTAATAGTGTAGATGTAGGGACTGTTTTTAAAAATTCCCCAAATTTTTAATTTTGGATTTAGGACCTGTGCGAGGTGGCTAAATAAATTTTCAACTAAATACAAATTACAAAAGGGTTTTGAAATTTCTTCAAAAAAATATTTGAAAATTTCTTTAAATTTCATAAAAATTTGGAAATCTGAATTTAGATTTTATTATTTATTTAGTCTGCTTTTTTATGGGAAGCAACACTCTGGAAATTATTCCTACTAATTAATTTGGGGCTTTCTTTGAAAGATGGTAGTAGTGTGAGATGATAAATCTTAGAACAGTTGGTGCCCACCATCTAATGGAGAATTGGCGAAATTGTTGAAGCCTTTTAGTTCATAGGTCTTTATGTTATTTTACTTAGGTGGGGTTAAGTTCGATGGGAAAAAAGAAATAGGAAATTCCATAAATTTCGAAAAAGGATCATAAAACTAAACCAAATTCTATAAATTTTAATATAGAAGATGGAGAAGAGTTCCTTATATCCTCTGGACCTAAAAATTCCCTATTGAAAACTTCCCTCCTCTTCCTATGCAATATAACACACTCACACAAAATGTGGATGGTTGTTTCCTCTCCCTCAAAACATAGCCGACTCTTTCACAAATGGTTGTTCAATTCGAAGTATCCGGTAAAAAACCTTGTAAGATAATGTCGTTCCTAGCAAGGTCCAAAATTTTCTCATTGGAAAAGGGGTTGACCAATAACTTCGCCTGTCTCATCCCCAAAGAATTGTTCCGAACTGGGACTTTACCTGACACATTTGTGAGTTACGTTTCTAATTTGTTAAAATTCACAATAACAAAATAAAACCAAAAAAATACGTGTCCTATAATATTTAATAAGAAATAAATAATGTGAATTTGGCAGTTTTTAAATTTATACACCCCAAATTCAGAAAAGCAAGAAGTATCAAAAACACGATACCAGCAGAAGCTTTCAAAATTTTGCTTTCCAACTATAGCACACATTCATATGGTTCCTTTAGCTAAAATACCTTTAAAATCTAAAAAATACCCATTTTTACCTCTTTAAATTCCAAGGTGTCCCAAAACTTACATATCCAAATTTCATTAAAGTCGAAGTGTTTAGGCTGAGGTTCTTTCCTTGTTAGACAATTATGCATGGTTTTCACTATGTTAATTTTAATGTCAATTTGTCCAAATTATTGGCAATTGTATGAAAACGGGTTGTCATATGGTGTCATCTAAGTTTGCAGTCAGTTATGCACACGAACTGCCGTCTAAAATGACAGACAAGTGAAAACGTCAAATTTCAGTTTGTCAACAGATATGGCAGCATTTTTTATCTACGCCGAACTAGATATAGAAATTTGTTTCTTTTTTGTCATTTTTAAATTTTTTCCACTTTTTATTGAACACAAATTAATATTTTCTAATCAGCTGTTCGCTCGCCTCATCATATTTGACCTTTGTAATGAAAAGGGCGTGTCAGTCAACTGACACCAAAATTTGACATAAGTCTTTGACACACTCTGCCTTTCGACTTATTGTCAGTTTTTAAGATGTAATGAAAAATAATATGACACAAAATGACGAGAATTCATTTGAGTCAGTTTTTGTTGTCAGTTCATATGACATAATGAAAACCAGGCATTAGAACATTGAATTTTTTTAAAGAAAAGCTCTCCAAAAGAAATAGTATGTTTTAAAAAATTGGTAAATTTATAGTACATATTTTTTTCTAGATTTTTGGTCCTTTTTTTGGATTTTTTGGTTTCTGTTTAAAAGTTGGCACCACTAAACAGAACCTGCCATCTAATATATTATTGTAACTCTTTTATATTCTAACATATCTCTTTTTCCTTTACTCTCTTAATTCTAATAATAAAGAGTTAATTTTTGGCATTTTATAAGAGTAATTCTCTTTTGTCTGCCATTGATTTGCTATGTAGTTTTAAAAAACTCATTGAGAATTCATGTAATGTTAAGTAATTAAAAACTTTTCAAACAAAAATAAACGGAAGTATTGAATATATATCGTATGGTAATATAAGCTTATCTCTCTGTAGAAGTAATTGTATCTCTCTCTCTTTTCACAAAAAATTCATTGTCATTTATTTGTGACTGTGTGTTTTTATATTTTTGCAAATAGGAAACGGGGTACTAGTTTATCAAGTAAGTCTCCCTCTGTGTGACTTTTCTTATCCCCTCCTCTTTGTAATTTTACCACTCACGCTCTCTGTTATCTCCTTTATCAATAAAATATGGCTGTGTTTTTGTTTTTATGGTTGGGGTAGGCCTCTATTTTTTGTCTTTGTTTCTTATTTTATTTTTATTAAGAAGAAGAGTTGTGTTTTGGGCTGCTTGTGCGTGTGTGATTTTCTCGTTTTATTGTTGTTCATTTTTTATGAATGTCTTTTAAAATAAATGTTTTGTTTGTTCACATTTGAATTGAGGTAGGTTGGGGTTTATTATTTTTATATAAATTAAGTTTTTTGATATAAAACTTTGTTTTTTAAAAATCGCTTCAGACTAATAAGTCTGAAGCGTTCTTTATTGTTCTTTTTACAAATTAGAACTAACTTAACTTTAACAATCAATTAATAATAATACCTCGCATCACCCCACAAATTATGTTGATGTTGCTTTATACTTCAGACGCGTTGTAAGCAAAATTACCTTTTACCAAATTATTGCAAAATCAATTCTTGGTAATCATATTTCAATTCAGGTTGATATTGGTATTTCCGCTCGTGTTAATAATGCTGGAGTAAACAATTTCATAGCGTGTGTTAATAATGCTGGAGTAAACAATTTCATATTTTAGAGTTTAAACATTGTTGGCCTTAACTCTTCCCCTCTTAAGTCGATTGTCCTCAATCGATTTCTTCAGAAATGGCCAGTATTTAGATGTGGTGTTGAAATTTGCAGAAATGGCCCATTTTTTCCACTTGCAACATATTCCGTGGTTATTTGTGGTGTAGGTGATACGTAAAACTTCTGTTTATACTTCATAATACAAAAAATAATACACGTTAAAATAACAATAGAAAATATAATTGATAAATCAGTGCTTAAACTTATTACATGTATATTTTCACTTTTGTCTATTAACAATTTTATTTTATTTTCATGTTGCATTTGTTTCAGATATAATCTTTCAAGTTTTGAATCTAGTTTTGTTACATTGTTTTCTCTGATTTTTGTTATTAGATTTGGTAAAACAAAAGTATCATATATTTTTATATTCAGATTATTATAAGTTTTATTAAATACAATAAATTTGCAATTTTCAAATTTTATTAGAAATGTTCCTTTTTGTCTAATTTCAAGTTTATTGCAATCATGGGTTATATTCCCACCAAAATTTTTAAATATTATTATTCCCGGAACAATTTCTATAACAGAAGGTTTTTCAAATATTTGTAATTCACATTGAGCTTCTTTAAATTGTAAAATGTTTGATATACACGTATTTTCTAACATAATTAAATTTTTTTCCAGATTATCTTTTACGATAATATCATAGATTTTATTATCATTATCCGTTAATATTTCGGTTTGACTTAAAACTATTGATTTATTCATAATATTTGGCAATGGTTCAAATTTTATTTTAGATAGGATATTAGGGGAAAATTGGGGTATAAGTAGGGTTAGTATAATATTATTATTTTGGAAAAGTACTACAATTTTCATGCTACTGTAACTGTCAAAGTCAGTGATCAGATTAAGTTCCTTTTGTGTGAGGATGTCAGTGGGAATTATACCCAATTTACCAGAAAATATAATTTGTCCAATGTCGTCAATATGGTTACGTAAAAGTGATATGTCGTTATCGATTTTGTATGTCTGTTCAATAAATCGAACCTCGTCCTCTAATGTTTTAATTCTATTTTGCGTCTCTTCCCTAAAGTTATTTATATATTTACTGATGCGAATTTGTTGACTATTTATGTGTCCCGTTATGTTGTCTATTTGTTCGGATATAAAATTATTAACATGTATTAATTTATCCATTGAATCGTTAGTAGTTCGTTCAGTGTCATGTATTTGATTGATTGCGTCACTAATTTCCTTTTCGTCGTCGCTGTCCATAGAACCCGCAATGTATTTTAAGCCTTTCCCTAAGGCGTTGAATAGTCCTCGTTTCGCTTTAGAATGTACGTGAAGATTTGATATTTTTGCATTGAGCAAAATAAAATTTTTGTTTATCGTATCTAAGAGCTGTTTACCCTCAAATGTGGTCGCTTTTAGTGTATTAATATTGCTTGAAATCAGCGTCATAGTTTTCTCGTATGTAGTCAAGTTTATGAAATGAAGGATCTTGTCGTGGTGACTAATCGTCTTTAGTTCTGCTGTCTTGATAGGTATATAACCATTGTTGTTTGTCAGGTCTTGTATGTCAAATTGTTGGGCGTGCGTCAATAGTGCCCATACCAAAATTGTAATTGGAATTTTCATGTTTGTCCTGTAAGAAAAAATATATTATATAGGAATCTTCCGTTTAGCCCCTAAGATGTTTTGATGTCGTTCTTATGAACAATTCTGCCCGATTGGGTTTTAACCGTTGTATTATAATTTTGAGCAACTATTTCTTTTCGATATCTAGCAGATAATTTATTCCCTAATCTTCTATTTAATTTAACGAAAATTATGTCTCCCTCTGCATATTCCCTGGGCTGGGATCTGCTCTTATTATGATAAGTAAGGTCAGACATTTGTTTATCTGAAAGTTTCCTTATTGTATCATTCCTATCTTTTTCAAGTAGCCTTGGATCGCTACTAACACGTCTGCCAAAGAATGTTTCCATGGGTCTTTTCCCAGTGACCGAATGAACTGAAAAATTGTATTCTTTTACCGACCTTTCTAATAATTCTTGGAACGACCGGTGTGTCCCTTCATTTTGTAGGCAACGCATGATTTCCTGTAATGTGGAATGAAATCGCTCTACCTGACCATTCGAGCAGCTCGTGTATGGAGCAGTTCGGAAAATTTGTATTCCAAACTCATTTTCAATCATAAAATTAATTGATTCTGAATTAAAAGATTTTTCGTTATCCATCACTAAGGTTTCAGGGACGAAAGAAAAAAGAATGTCCCTTAAAGGTTGTCGTATATCCTCAGTTGCTTTAGATTTAATAGGTTTCGCTATGGCATATTTTGAAAATTTATCAATTGCCGTGAGTACCAATTCTTTTCCGACTAAAAATATATCCAGGTGAACTATTTGACCCGGGAATTGCGGAATTGGTGTAGCCTAAATTTGAGGCTTTGCTGGATGGCGATCATACTTATTTTCTTTGCATATTACGCATTTTTTTATTACGTTTTTTACTTTCCTCACCATAGAAGGGAAATAGTATCTTTCGAGGATTTGAGCTCTATTTTCTCTACAATTCCTGTGTGCTCTATCGTGAGTTCTTATTATAATATTTTCTTGTTCTTCTTCATTGGTAATGTCATCCACTTGTACCTGAGTAAATCTTATTCTATATTTTGCAAAATGTAATGGAAAAATTTCTTGTATTTTTGCCATTATATGTTCTTCCGTTTTTATACAATTTATAACTGAAGGGTTTAGGTACCTCTTCAGAATGGTGATTAGGTTCTGTTCGCAGTAATCCGGTTCCGTTACAATATGCCGGTGGTAAGTTGGAAAAACAATTTTAAATTGATATGAAGACACTGCGTCTCTTTTCAAAAATATCTGATTTTTAAATGCATTTATAGGAGTCTCTACACTATATATGAGATTGTGGGATGAACTTTCATCAGAATTTGTGGCTACTGATAATGTATAAAGTTGTGATTCAGGAATTCTAGACAAGGCATCTGCCACGACATTTGTCTTACCTGGTTTGTAGAACAACTCGTAGTTATATTCTTCGAGTATGGATTTCCATCTCTTCATTTTACTATTACTGTTCTTATTGCTCAAGGCATAGGTTAATGGCTGGTGGTCTGTAAATATTTTGACCTTAGCCGAACCGTATAAATAATTCCTTAATGAATTTAAAGCCCATATGATGGCTAGCATTTCTTTTTCGTTAGCAGCTTTGCTTAATGTTCGGGAAATAAAAGATATGGGTCTCCCGCTTTGAGATAACACTGCCCCGATTGCAAAATTGGAGGCATCTGTTACTAGTTCGAAGTCTTTACTAAAATCTGGGTATGCGAGGATAATGTCTTCGGAAGTAAGTGAATTCTTAATCTTCCTGAAGGATTCTATAGCTTCCTCGTCTAAGCAGATTCTTACTTTTGCAGACTTGTTTTTGGACGTTCGTCCTCCTTCCCCTCTTAAAAGGGATGTCAGGGGTTTAGCAAGTTTAGAATAATCCCTAATAAATCGTCGATAATACCCTGACATACCAAGGAAACTACGAAGTTCCTTAAGATTCTGTGGTTGTGGGAAGTTTTCAATAGCTTTAACTTTCTCTGGATTAGTTCCTATACCAAGGGGTGTAATGATGTATCCCAAAAATTCTACTTCTTTTTTAAAGAAATTACATTTATCCAACTGTACTTTCATGTTGGCTTCTTCTAATGTTTTAAAAATATTTTTTATGTGCTCAAAATGTTCATTTTCTGATTTGCTAAAAATAATTATGTCATCTATATATACATAGCAACATCGTCCTATGTATTCTCGTAAAATATCATCGAGAGCGCGTTGAAAAATAGACGGCGCATTTTTAAGGCCGAAAGGTAGATTTTTTTAGTGGAATCTGATGAAACCCACTTTTAAGGTCAAGTACTGAAAAGAAGGTACTTGTGCCAAGTTATGAGATTACTTCCGAAATCTCTGGAATTGGATATCTATCCGCTATGGTGATTGAATTTAATTTCCTGTAATCAATGACCATACGGTACTGTTTATTTCCAGCTGCATCCGGTTTTTTCGGTACAATCCATACTGGGGAATTAAAAGGTGATCTAGATGGTCTTATAATGCCATCATTCAAGAGTTTCTTAACTTGATTCTCCACTTCTGATTTTAGGGATGCAGGATAAGGGTAAAATTTTGTGTAAACTGGTGTATCAGTTGTAGTTCGAATTTCACCTACAACTTTAGTTGTATACGTAAGCTTTTCATCAGGTTCAGAAAAAAGTCTGGGATGCGCGCTTGCGATTATGTTCATTTTCTTAGTTTGTTCTATTGACAAATTTTCTTGTTTAATATTTATGGCATTTACACTTTGTGCAGGAAGTTGTTTAAGGCTTACCTTGAGGCCATTTTTCAATATCATAAAATTTTTATTAGTATAAATAATTGCCTCTATTTCTCTAAGGGTATCGTTCCCTAGGATGCCATCAAAAGTTTCTAATGAAGTCATTAGATAAAATTTTATCTCTTTCTCAATGTTGAAGAGTTTCACGTATGTATGTTCACTTATTCTAATGTCACCTACTACAGATCTCGCATAAAATGGAGCTTTATTAGGTAGGCGTTTTATTACTAACTCGGGTTTAATATAATTCTTACTAGAACCCGTATCTACTAAAAATTTTAAGATACTCCCGCTCTTCGTCCTAACTTCAAAGTATGGAAGCGAAGAGCTAATCATGCTAAAAAATGAATATCAGTTGGCTCACCAAACTGCTTTTCTTCATCATAATGTTGTTCGTTTTCCATTACAGATGTATCTATATGGAATGTTCTCTGATGCTTGTTTTGCTGTTGGTTGGTGAACTGTTGCGGCGGCCTCTTTCCAAAAAAATTATTTTGCTGAGGTCGATTCATATAATTTATACGTCGAGAGTGTAGACTTTGGTCCACATCCATAGGTTCTGGCCGTTGCTGCGGTTTAGGCGGCCTTGGGGGGTTGTTGGCATTATACTGGTTAAAAGATTGTTGCCTTGGTTGCCAATTTGGTTGGCTTGTTTGTGGCATATGAGCCAACTGTGGATAAAAAGACTGTTTTTGACCAAAATTGCGTTTTGGGGGAACTTGTGGCTGCTGTTGTTTTCTAGCAGTGTACGCATAGCTGGCACGGAAGTTCTGGTTTTCCAGCTTAAGACACAAGTGAAGGGCTTGCGGTAAATCTGATGGTTCTCTTATCCCCAAAAGTCGGGGTAAATCACCATTTAACCCTCGTACAAAGGTATCTAACGCTTTGTCCCTGTATGATTTGGTTAACAAATTCAGAGACTCGTTGCTCATCTCGAGGCATCCGAGTTTATTCAATATAAGAGAAAGATGCGTATAAACTTTTTGATAAAACTCCGAAATAGTTTTATTCCCTTGTACCAGAGTCGTCATCTGGTATTCCAGGGTTGATATATCGCGTTTGTCGCCGTAATGTGTACCAAGGCACTGTGAAATTGCGACCCAATTTAGAGGAGTATTATACGATTCCAATGCCATATCAGCATTTCCCGTTATCTTATTTCGTATAACACTTAGGATCCCGTAATACTTAGGTGTACCCCTAAGTGGTTCGTAAATAGCTAATATTCTATCTACACTTTTTTCCCAGGAGCTAAATTCTCCCGGTTGACCAGAAAATTCTTTCAAGCATTTCACGACATCTGGGATTTTGTCCATGTCGTTTAAATTTTCCCTATGTCTGTCTTCAATCTGTTGGTCCCTAGCATTGTCAAAGTTATTGTTAGGGTTAAGGGCTGCCTGGACCACTTGTGGTCCTTGTCGTCTGAGCACGTCCGATGCAATATTTGAGATTAAAGACGTTAAGTCTTCTATGCTCAACTGAGCGTTTTGCGGAGGGGTAGGACCAGAGGCGGAATTTGAAAGGATTGGGGGTCGAATTAAATTGTTTTGATTTGCCATTTTTGTTTTTTTTTGTTTTGGGTTATTTCACAATTATTTTTTATTTTTTAAATTAACAACTAATAATGTTCAAAGAAAACCTTATTTAACTAAGCAATTAAAATATAAAAAATATCTTAAAATAACTTGCAGTATACTTGCTGATCCGTTGTAAATGTTGTAGTTTCCCGTTGCCTGTGTTGGTGTCCTGTTGTAAATGCTGTATTTTTCTGATGCTTGCAGATGTTGTCTTTTTTCGTGTTGATCCTTTGTATGACGTTTCTTTCACTGTTTTAATGTCTTTTATTTAAATTCTTATTTTTTTTTTTTGTTTTTATTTGGGTTTTCCTTTTACACTTTATTTAACCAAATATAACTTTAAGTTTATTGTATGTTTTCAAAAAGTTTTTTTTTTTTTTTTTTTTTGGTTGTTCCAACTAACTATATATTTTTTTTTATTGTTAATTCACTTTTGTAGTCTAGTAAAATGTTCTATTTTTTTTTGATGTTTAAATATTTTTTCTTTTTTTTTAAGCACTTTAATGTTTTTACAAATAGCTTATCACCTTTGATAACTTATTATTTTAGCACATACAATTGTTCTTATTGTTTGTTAATTTTTGGAGTATATTACAATATTCTTCTTTCTATGCTTTATATTTTTTTTTTTTTAAGCACCTTAATGTTTTTCAAACTGTTAATCACCTTTGGTAACTTATTATTTTAGCACATAAAATTGTTCCTATTGTTTGTTAATTTTTTGAGTATATTACAATATTCTTCTTTCTATGCTTTATATTTTTTTTAAGCACCTTAATGTTTTTCAAATTGTTAATCACCTTTGGTAACTTACCACTTCAGTACATCGAATTTTTCTTATACTTTATTCACTTTAGTGGTACTGTTTCGTTTGAGAATTTTTTATTTTATTTAATGAAAAATTATTTATGAAAAATTTAATTTTTTTTATTTATGCAGTTGCACTTAAGTTATAAAATATTTATTTAAACTTCTGTTATAATTAGTTTGATTTTAAATGATTTAATACCCGGTGTTTTCTGTTGCCGGTGTTTTCTGTTGATTAAAATATTGTTTTTTTATAACATATATTTTTTTTAAGCACTTTATTTGTTCATCACTTTCGATTACTTATTTTTTAAGCACTTTTTATTTTTTTATTTTATATCCTTTGTCAGGTTGGCTGGCACGTAATGCCCCCGTTTTGCCGTGGCTACTTCGGAGCCTTTTCCTGAACCTATAAGGATTAAATTTGTTTATTGTTCGGGCGCCAGTTTTTACCGGACCGACCGAAGACTGCTCGGGCGCCAATTAAGTTTTTTGATATAAAACTTTGTTTTTTAAAAATCGCTTCAGACTAATAAGTCTGAAGCGTTCTTTATTGTTCTTTTTACAAATTAGAACTAACTTAACTTTAACAATCAATTAATAATAATACCTCGCATCACCCCACAAATTATGTTGATGTTGCTTTATACTTCAGACGCGTTGTAAGCAAAATTACCTTTTACCAAATTATTGCAAAATCAATTCTTGGTAATCATATTTCAATTCAGGTTGATATTGGTATTTCCGCTCGTGTTAATAATGCTGGAGTAAACAATTTCATAGCGTGTGTTAATAATGCTGGAGTAACAAATTTCATATTTTAGAGTTTAAACATTGTTGGCCTTAACTTATATTTTATATATTTGTGTGTGTGGGTATTGGTTTTGTGTATTAAAATGTAATTGTATGTTTATAGCATTGTTTTACATTATCTGCTTCAAGTTCAAAAGGTAAATTTTGTTTATAGTATGTGAAGCAAAAGGAAATGCAATAAAATATTTTGAACTTTACGTAAAGAATGTTAAATAAACAAATTACAGTGAAAATAAAAATATTGGCCCGTAATCATAGTCCCGCACTAAAGTCGGCTTTTTTTAAAAACAAATTTAAATTAAAAACTTTTTATTATCTATTTTGCTATTATAGTCAGAATTAAAGCCAGTTTTAAGTTGAACCGGCTTTAAATGGGTATCACATAAAATGTACCAAATGCCCACATACATTTTGTACTAAAAAAGAAGCAGGTGGCAACATTGATCAGCTGATTTTATATTTGCCGAAAAAATTAAAAGTGTGTAAATAAAAGATTTGCAATTGCAAAAGGAAAAAACCTAATGTTATGCAAAATATCGTATTTATTGATATAATTTTTCTTTTAATAATTTGCAATTCAAACATTTTTTTTTTCACAAAAATTTTCTTGGCGGAAAACAGCTGTTGTGTGTTGTTAAATTGGCTAGTTTTAATTTTAAAGCAGACTTTAGCGAATAAAGTATACTTTTACGAGTCTATAGTATGCCTAAAGTATACTTTTAAGAAAAGTCGACTATAGAACTCTTAAAGTATACTTTATTTTAACTTTGATTATGGGCCATTGTTTTCAAAACGTATTACTAATATTTTTATTTACATATAACTCATGCGTTAATAAATAAAAAAAAAATTATCTATTTTGGTGCGTATGATTGATGTTTTAATTAATTTTATATTTATCATACGTCTTAGATGAAATTGTATTTGAGAACTTTCTGTTAACTAATTTAATTTTTTTTAATAGAAACCCTTAGAATGGGAAACAACATAAGGGCCAGTACTATAGTCGACTCTTAGCAGGATTTTCGCTATAAATTTTACTTAAGTAAGAATTTATTTGTTAAATTTCTTTCTTTAATAAAATATGCTACAAAGTAGTGACCATAATCTGGCTCTAAGGAATAGTTTTTTATTAAAAAACTATTTTCTTTATTTTTTTGAAATCTAAAATATACTTTTAATAAATTTTTTTAAGCGGGATGATCTTTGAATGAAATGGAACTCTAGAAAAGTGTCTCATAAAAAATAGCAGTTTATAAGAAAATGTCCTCAAACCATCCGCAAGTATGGTTCCAACAGGATGGAGCCATACTGCGAGGGACACAATGGCTCTTTTACCTGACATCTTTGGCGAACGAACTATTTTACATACAAGCGATTCACCGGATTTAACCACTCCAGACTGTTTTTTTTTTTTTGGGTTATTTGAAAGAACAAGTCTATATTAAGAAACCTTGAACCATCCAGCAATTAAAAAACAATATACGCGATAGGGTATGGAAAATGTTTTGGAAAGAGCACGAATACGCGAAGCAGAAAATGGCCAAGTGGTGGAGATATAATTTCTTTAATTTAATTAAAAATATTGTCCAACATAAAAAAAAATTATGTCTTAAATAAAAAGTTATAATAAACCCAAACCTCTTCGGTAATTTTGGGCCACCCTGTATATGTAGACCTAGTACAACAAAAGCTAAAAGAAACTGCGACAACAGTAATAATCTTAAAAAATATAACCGCAAATTACTCATTAAACGAGCATTTAAACAAACAACAAAAAAAATTAATTACGTTATCGCTGGAAGTGTTAACAACAAAATGTTATATACTCAAATAACCATGTAAAATGTAACATGACCTTAACACTGAATATTATAACGCGTTTTTCATGTAATAAAATAAATACCAACAATAGCTGTTCTATTAAATGTGTGCAACACAAATGAACAAAAAAAACAACCAACAAATTTTATAACAGTTTTACTAACACACAAACACAGACTCTTATTTACCAACAAAAAAACAAAACAAACTTGAAATTTAACAGTTGTTTTTTTATTATTATTTCTCTGAATATGAGCCACGGTTGAGAGATTATATACTGTAAAACCCTCAATGACGGTTGTATGATGTTTTTTTTTGTTTTGTTTTTATGTGCAGTAAAGGAAAAAAACCTTACAAATCAAGTTCATCAGTCAAATTTACAAGGGAATATTAACAGTAAACTGTTAGTTTAACATTTATACTGTTAATAAAATGAGATTGTGCTTATTTAACGATTTTTGTTGTTGTTGATTGCATCCTTGAGCTTTAAGGACGTCTTTGTGTATATTTCTATATACTCGTATAATGTCCTTTGATTTAATAAAACAAAAATTAATAAACGAACAACGAAGGACTATTAGCATTGAAACTTTTTTTTACAAGTTAAAACTGTTACATTGACAGTCAAGGGCTTAGATTTTCGAGGAACTCAATTTGTTTATGTGAAGGATAATTTAAATGCGTTAAATGTTTAAATAATACAAAAATGTGTGTGGACATTAATGCATTGTGGACACATTTCAACTAAATATACCCTGCAAGAAAAGGACCTATCCCAGAACACGTCACGTGACCGGTCACTTTAACATGGGCTTGTCCTAGGAGAGGGTTAATTGCCCTCATTGACATGACACAGGACTAGTATAAAATAACATGCCATGACTTTTTAACCGGTCACGTGGTAGGTACTTCAGGAACCGGTCCTCTTTTCACCTATCTCGTGATATGTATTTTCGGAATCGGTCCAGTTTTCACCTATCACGAGACGGGCCCCAATTCCCAACTGAACCCTTTTTTCCCGCAGGGTAGTAAAGGCTTTTTCAATCACTTGGGCACTTAAAAATAAAATGTTTTATAATTCTTCAATGAGTGGTCGGTCGTAGAATACCTCTATACTATACCTCTATACTTAAGAGAATATAAAAAGAATAACATTACTGACTAGCCCACTCATCCTGCACATGTTTCTTATCAGGCATAGACATTCGCTAAGCGGAAATTTTGAAAGGGAGGAGCACAAAGGGGATGTATCCCTGGAGCATGGACTAACTCACTGATAAGACGTGATTTTTTTTTGTTATACCCACGGGGATAAGACGTGAGGGGGTCTCTCCTTGATGCCCTGCACAAACCCCTTTGGCTAGAGCCTGAAATTGTAACTACATGTTGCCTGGAGTATGTGCTAATTCACTGATAAGGTACTTTTTCGAATATTCGGTATAAACGTGGTAAGAAAGGTGTTCAAAGGCGAAAGTCTCACCGTCGACGTTCGAGATTATTCTCTAATAAAGTACTTTTTTTGAAAGTTAGGGAGTTAAAAGGGGGAAAAGTGACCCCATAACATCCTATCCAAAAGCGTTTTGACTAGAAAGCTTAAAATTTGATATGTGTTGCCTGGAGTATTCGCTAGTACATTGATAAAATACTTTATGGAATTTTTTCCAGCAACGTAATTGGTTTGCACAATAAAAACCAAAGCGACAAATTTAAATAACAAGTCGAATTGAAAAGCTAAAATTGGGAAATTAAATTGAATGGAACAGAATGTGAAACGAGTAGTATTAAAACACTAGTCAAAGCCCCTAAATGAAATGGTGCAGTAAACGAGTGGAATTAAAACACTAGACAAGAGGAACGCAATGGAATGGAACGGGTAACGAATGGAATTTATTTATTGTTGTACCCATCTATTTGGGTTAGCTAACAAAGTTATATTGTTGATTTTCTGCTCAAATGATGTTTTGTTCAGAAAAAAAAACAAAACGAAGATTTAAGAAGACAATAAAAACAAAAAAAAAAAAAAAAAATGGCAGAAAAAAATAAAAAAAAAATCGTTCTATTTATTACGTGATCTGTATTCCAGTGACCGGTAATGGAATAAATTCTTTTAAATCAATTGACCTATACACAGAAAAAAATATATAAGTCAAGCAAAAACAACATTAAATTAAATAGCAACAACTGTGAAATTAAACTGAGTTTGTTTTCCTTTTAATTTAAACATATTGCTACTTATTTTTAAACGCGGAAACAAAATCTAAAATGATTACATAATTATTTAAATATATTGGGTATACAAGTTAATAATGTCGATTTGGACAACAGATGGCATAGCTATCACATATGGTTTGTGTCAATAATAACAAATATGGTATTTTGGAGGGTAAACATCTATCATTATAATTCAGTATTCGATAGACGCCAAAGTGTAAACACACATTTTTTTCAATCGCTTTAATAATGTCGAATTTTGTGCCCGAAAAATATGTTTTGCGGGGAAGTCTGATAACCTTCTTTCATTTGAAGAAAACGGCTGCTGAAAGTTATCGATTGTTGGTAGAAGCTTGAAATTTAGGACTTATGCCCGTTTTTAGCATTTTTTTTTGTAGGATATCACATAAACCCTTTGTGCTTTTAGAATTTTGCATATTCGTGGTAGTAAATTTTACCCTTTACATTTTTATAAATTATTGATGTAATTAAGAAAAAATATTTTTTTTGTTCAATTGAAATTGTCATCGCCACAAACGAATTTCTTGCCAACTGAATATGTTGGTTGCAGCAGCCAAATTATTTAGTTGTCCCAACCAAATGTTTTCATGCTACAATTGAAATATTTGGTTTCAACCGAATTTAGATTGCGACAAACAAATATATCGATGGCTCCAACCAATCTATTAGGTTGGCAAGAAATTAGGTTGTTACAATGAATCTCTTTTCTTTGTGTAACTATCTCCCCAAATTTCTCAAAAATTACGTAACTGAAATGGGTAAATCATACACCAAAACTGCTAAAATTATAAACATGAACAAAACAACAGCGCAGAGTTATAAATCTATTTCAAAGATGAAAAAGAATTGAAAATAAGCCACGAAAGCTCAGTAATTAAGATGGACACAAAATTTAAGCCATCATTAAAAAAGACCCATTCAGAAGTGCACCCAAAACATCTTCGGAGTTGAAGGAATCATTGGAAAAGCTGTTTCTGAAGACACGGAACTTGGGTGCATTCCGTAGGCCGGTTACAATGCTCGTACTGCTCGTAAGAAGCTGCACTTTAGCGTAACAAATAGAAAAAGCTTATGGACTTGCAACAGAACATAAAATTATAGCAAACGACTCTTGGGAAAAAGTAGTTTTCTCGGATAAATCAAAATTTAACATTTTTGGATCAAACGGGCGTGAATTGAAGTATGGAGAGGGTGGAGTATGGGGTTGCATGTCAGCAGCCGGTGTTGCCAGTTTAGTGATCATTGAAGAGACAATGGACAAAACGGTTTTACATCAACATTCTGATAGAATATCTTATCAGAATGCTGAAAACTGAATTTTCGAGATATTTGTTCTTTTGAACAGGATAATGATCCTAAGCATACACCAACTGACGTTAATATTTGGATCGCAAAAAACACACCACATATGCTTAAAACCCCTCCTCAAAATCCCGATTTGAATCCAATTAATCACTTGTGGGATAATTTAGAAAAACCCATACGAAATCACACAATTTCTAATAACGACCAGCTATTGAAAATACTTTTTTGAATATACAAAAACTATACAAAAAAGCTTGTACCCTCAATGGTATATTAGGTTCAAAAATTACAAAATTTTAATAAAGATTTGTTATTTTTTTCAGGGGTACCATGACTATTGCTGTGCAAAAATATGAAGTTGCCATGATCTTTATTTTTTATTTATTATTTAGACAAATAAGTGAAATATTATTTTGATTTTTTATAGTACAGGTTGGTTGAAAAGTTCCTGCGCTCGAAATGAAAGAATACTGTTTTTGTTACGAAATATATTTTTTTATTAAATATAATCTCCTAGAAGCTCAATACACTTGTTCCAATGATCTTCCAATAATTTTATACCATCCTTATAATGGTTTTCCGGAAGCTCTGCAAAATAACTGTCTACGGCTGCTATGTCCTCTTCATTCGACGAAAAATGATTTCCAGGAAGGAATTGTTTGAGATTTCTGAAGAGATAGTAGTCACTGGGAGCCAAATCTGGTGAATACGGTGGATGTTCAAGCAATTCGTACTTTAATTCTTTGAATTTAGCCATCGTCAAAACACTTTTGTGAGCACGTGCATTGTCTTGATGAAAAATGAATTTTTTCTTCTTTAAACCAGAGGTTTTCTCACAAATTTGTTCATCCAGCTGTTCCAAAAGGCTGCAATAATATTCAGAGTTTATTGTTTTACCTTTCTGAAGATAATTAATCAACAAAATTCCTTTTGCATCCCAAAAAACTGATACCATAACCTTCTTTGCTGATCGTTGTGACTTCACCTGCTTTGGAGCTGAACAACCAGCTTCAGTCCACTGTAAACGTTCTTGTTTCAATTTAGGATCATGGTGGTAGATCCAAGTCTAATCCATAGTTATAAAACGATGCAAGAAGCCGGTTTTATTCGGCTTAAAAAGCTCCAAATTACGTTAAGAAATTTGTTTTCGATCCAGTTTTTGTTGAATTGTTAATGTGAGCGGCACTAACTTTCCAAACAGTTTTTTCATACGTAATTCTTCATGTAAAATATAGAGAACTCGTTCGTCTGAGATGCCTATGGCATTAACAATTTCACGCTTAGTAAAACTTGGATCTTCACTAACCATATTCGCGTGGATCGTCTTTAAGGCTGGTACGACCACGTTTAAATTCACCAGCCCGAAATTCAACGGTGCGTTTTGAAGGTGAGGACTCCTTATACACTTCTAACAATTGTTCATAAATTTGCTTTGCTTTTAAACCCTTCGAAACAAAGAATCTAATGACTGCACGATATTAAATTTTTTCCATATTAAAAAAAATCAAATGGATTGTAAACAAAGAAAGAATAGACAGAATGACTTGCAACTTTGCATGTGTTCTCAGGACAGTTATACCAACTTGAGAAAAAAAAGTTTGGAGCTAGCAGTGCCATCTCTTGGTGAGCGCAGGAACTTTTCAACCAACCTGTATATAATTTTAATACATTAAATAAATATAAATGTAAAATCTTTGGTTACGTTTTTTTTTAGAAATTACGAAAGATTTTTTATTACAGCTACGGTACCATGACTTTTGATGTACACTGTATATATTTTTTATTTGTTCGAAAAATCCAAAATTTTTGAACCTAGGGTCACCAAACTGTGTCCGGTAATCCACGGAATTATTCCAAAAAATTTTATTTTTATACAAATCGCCGTCATATTTATAAGTGCCTGTAAAATTTTTAAAATTTTTCATTTCATTGCCTTACCATATTTTCAACAGTTTAATTAATAATCCAAATTTGATTTTTTTAATCCAATTTATATCCAACAAAAATCAAATTTATATAAAGTTTTAAAAAAATTTATTAAAATTGTAATAAACTGTTTTTTTTAAATTAATTTATCACTTAATATCCAATACAAATTTTATTAAATTTTTTAAAATAAAATTAAATTTAAATAAATTATGAAAAATGTAATGAGAAATGCCGTCGCTTTTTAATTTTAATTTTTATAATATACCAAAAGTTTTATATTTTTTTTATTTATATTAAACAATGAATATTTATAATATTTTTTTATATTGAATTTTTATATACAAATTGTTAAAATTTAGTGTTCTTTCTTTAATATTTTTTATGTTAATAAAATTTGTAGTAAAATTCCTCGATAATTTATTGATTAGTATCCACAGTTGAATAAAATTTATTTTTATTGTTTGGCCACATATTTCTTAACTTTTTATAAATTTATTATTTTCTTTTATTATTACTTGAAATATTCTTATGCAAAATGGATTTTTGTAACACTTTTCAATATTTTGTAGTTTTATTAAAAATATTATTTGATTTATATTTTTTTAAAAACATTTCCTTTAAAATTATAATTAGCTTTTATTTTTTTCTTTTTTTATTTACACTTTTTCTTTTGACCAACCTTTTTTTTTTTTTATTCCTTTTTCATATTTACAAATATTTTTTTAATGGTTTTCGATTTCAATTGTATTACTTTTTTTTAATTAAAAAAAAGTAATTAAATTTCGTTTTTCTTTCTAAAATAAAATTTTATATTTATTTCTGTTTACTTTTTTGTTTTTCTTCATATATTTTATTAAGAAAAATAAAAAAATATAATTTATTTCCAGAGTTTTATAAAGCGCGACAAACGTACGACATGACGTCGTTAACTAGACTGAAATTGAGAACTATTGCGAAAAAAGTGAAATACTCGTACATTTAGCCAACAACAAATACACATAGCTACATTTCATACATAGAAGTTTACTTTTATATGAAATTTTTTGTTATGCGTGTAAAAAAAGTGCAGACAAAAACTACCGACCGAATAAAACCGAACAAAAAGCTGCATGCAGAAACAAGAGTAAAAGCAAAATTCATTAAAAGTAAAGAACAGTGTAGAAGCTTAAGTTAATTGGGGTATGGGTAGGTCGTGGTATGAGAGTGATTATTGTAGAATTGCAAGGGCAGAGTAGACAGAAAAATAAACAACAACAACAAAAAAATCGACAACAAAATTTTAAATATATATAATATATAAAAAAAAAAACAGCAGACATTGCAGCCAAACTCAAATATATGTAAACGTAAAAATTTACTTTATAAACGAGATCGGGTTCTTTACACGAAAAAAAAAAATACTGAGAGTATGGTAAAAATAAAATGTTGCAATCAACACAACAGCAACAACAATATTCATACAATTTTAAAGCAGAGATGGAAATTTGGGTTAATTCTATCGACACAACCAAAAAATTTCCTTTTTCAAACTTGAATATATATATATGAAAGTTGAGCAAATTTCCCTAATTCCAAAGCAAATTTTTGACCTTTCTTTTTAAATTTGAGCAAATTGACCTGATCCAGTTTAAAATTTTATTACATCTTTTATTTTATATTTTTGTTAATTGAAGTTCCATCCGGAAATATTCCTTAAATTGTACTGTGCTGTAGGGTTTTATATAGTCGGCATGCCCAATTTTTAAACTTGTTTGTTTATACGATATTTTCTTTAAAAAAAAAAGTGTTTTCACACACGAAACTGATTTCCTAAAATTTTTTAAAAACCCACTCTGTAGTAATTGGTACTACAAGTTTGTAACCAACAAAAATTTTGTCCCTTCATTATATCTATCGACTTAAATTCACTCTTTAAATCGATTTAGCCATGACCATTCGCCTGTCCGTGTATAGTTGAAGAAATTTGACAAATCCGGTTTGGGAAAGGGTTCGCATTTGGACCTATTCTCAGTAAATTATAGTAACATTCACCAGCCAAGATGATTATTTTTATTATAATTATTATTATTATTTCCCAAAGATGCTACACAATGGAGTAGCGAAATATTAAAAAATAAATAATATTTTTATTTATTGAAAAAAAAAAAACAAACTTAAGCTCAAAAATTTTAAAAAGTTAAAAATAAAAGAAAAAGATTAAATAAAAGTTAAAAATAAAATTAAGATCATGTCTTTAAATATAAAGAAAATCGATCCCATTCTGAATCTAGTTCCCATTTTTATAAATCACCCACCCAATATTTGTTTTAATTGTATTTTTGTGAAAATTTCATTCAGATTAGTCCTAAATTTTATAACGTTGTAGAAAAAAATTCAGTATCTCGAAATGGTCCCCCAGTAGAGTTTCCTTTTCATAACAATTCTTTGGTACCAGACACTCTCCCTAATTTGCATGTTCAAGCCCCTGAAAGTAGAACGTGAATTCGCAACATTCCTCGTAACCTCCTTTTTTGTCTTATCCAGGTTGACATTCAGCCCCCTAGATGTGGACCAGTTATAAAGTTATAAATCGAGTTGTTTACGAGGCTGAAGGTTCAGATAATTTAAATTTTTGTGTTTTTCCACTTTGTTTAAAAATACAACAAATCTTTATTTAATAAAGTTTTATCTTCTAGCTGAAAGCCTTTCCGCAAATTTGATTTATTTGCAAATGTCCTAGTCGATTGACAATTCTGTGGTACTTTTAACCTAGAAAACGTACTAAATTTTCCATCTCTGAGTTAAATATAGAGAGCAAAATGAAATAAAGAAAAGTCAATGTATTATTGTATGTACAACACAAAACAAAAACCCGACGACAACAATATAAGTAAAAAACTGACAATTCAACTAACAAAACAACAGAAAAACCGAACGTGAGAGATTTGGTAGATTTGTCAGACAAACTGTCAAGTTGTTTATTATAAGCACACTGAGTATATTTCATTACATACTTTAAAGAAAATTTTGCGAATTTCTGTATTTCTGTGATTCTTAAACTGTAGCTCGCGCAAATTTTAATTTGAACTATTGCTTAGCGAAGTATCAGCCTATTCATGATACACCCCCCCCCCCCCATTTAGGATAGGATCGGATACTCTCCATATGCAGCTTAACAAAATATTTCCACTTTCATATTTCGCTATGGCGGCCGCGGAATTTCTACCAACCTTATTTTAATAAATTTGCGCATTTCAAGTCTGTGGTGAAATGTATACTTGATGGCGTGCTCAATAAGTCCGTGACTTTGAATTTTTCGCCTCTTAACTGAAAGGGCAAAACTGCAACTGTCAACAGGCATCTGATATCTGTTGATTCCTGCCAAAATTTGTACACGCTGCGTTTTGACCCCGCCCTTTTCTCCGGATTTAGCCTCAATGACTATTACAGGTTTTTAAATCTGAAGAAATGATTCGGCGGAAAGAGATTTGACTCCAAGAACGAAATTATCTAACAAAAAAAACCTATTTTGATCATATTTTTTGGAAGGGATGAACAAAATTGGAGAAACGTTGGACAAAGCGTAAAGAGCTCAAAGAAAACTATATTGAAAAATAAAATGATTTTTGATCCAAAAACTTGTGGATTAATTCAAAAAGTCACGGACTTATTGACTCACCCTGTATTTAAAATTTCTTAAAATGACATCAGAATTGTTAAAGGGTTTCTTAGTATATATTAATTCCCATGCTTCCTATAATGAATATAGTGCCGGGGACGGGGTCTTTCGCAGATGTTAAAAGCTTTCTGTCTGCTATTCACTTGGGGTAGAAAGAAGCGATTCCTTCCGGTCTTAGACCAAGTGTTCCCTGGTAATGTGTGAGGCGTACAGTATTGAGCTAAAGTGAGAAGGCATACAGTTTTGAGTATCCAGAGTGCATGCTAACAGCGCTAAGTCTCTGGAAATAAGGTGACGCCCGACGGTAGTCAGCTGTAGTTAATCATCTAACGATTCACCAGCCTAACTGTTTATTGGATCGGATGCTTTAGCCCAATCAGTTAATCATCTTAAATATTCTAATTACAGAAACCACAACCAATAAAGGGGTTCTTGGTGAACACTTCCAATTTAATTATCAATTGTGGAAACTAATCGAAATCGTGATCTGGATTATCAGAAGAATTGTATTCCAGGAAGGTATCAAGCCAGGCGTAAATTAAAAAAAAAAAACTAACTGGAGATCAAAACAATTCTCTGAGAGCGTTGGTACTTCACAGCCAAAATTCACAAGGAGTTGATTGATCAATTCAATCGATGAGCTTTAACAATGACACCTTTCTTGTAATATATGTACACTTTATGGATAGATGGATGTGTCACTTGGCGCCAAGTAATTCTAAATAGCCAACAATCTTTAAATTCCCCTGTTAAAGTTTATCCCAAGTCCTAAAATTCTTGAGGTCAGTGTGGTATATTCCTTAGTGGTGCTAGTTTAAATTCGTCTTACAAATTGTAGTCATTCTAATCCAACATGTTAAGAATCCCTGTGTTATTTTATTAACTCCTAATTCCTTAAATATTAAAGGAGGTTTGAGTAAGGTTGCTAGATATAATTTGGTCTAAAGCTTGTTTCTATGTAGTATATGTATTATGCACTTTTGTGATATTCCCTGCTTTCCTGTACTGTAGTCATACAATATTATTTCTGCTGTTGGTTTCGAGTTCTTGTTTTGTTGTCTATTTCTCTGTTAGATTTTTTGTTGTTGTTTTAGTTTGAATTTCATGTTTAGGGTATGAGGTCAGTGTCGCAGTTTGAAGTTGTTCTTCGATTCAAATGTACAAAATGTAAATTTTACTTATTGAAAAGAAGGGTTGGTTTTTATAATTGTCGATTTTTTTTGCAAAAAAAAAAGTTTGCAGTTCTTAATTTTTTGTTTTTGGCAACATAACCTATTTATTGGCAGTAAGGGTAAGGTGTCTTATTTCTTTTGTACATATGTATAAACAAAATATAGAAAGTTTTTGTTCTCTATTTGTTGTCTGAGAAGTAAGGAGGAAGACTTTGTAATTTTACTCGTATTAGTAAATAATGGTATTAAGCCATCATAAAAAACACTGCTTGTTTAAATGTGTTTTAATCCAGTTAAAGGGACACGACAACTTATTCGAAAACCACCCTTGTCTTTTGGGTGTTCTAAGGCTAAGTTATGTTACACATTGTATGTTACCATAGTACTTTTGTAAAAGTAAATTTGTTAATAGCTTTCAATTAGACATTTTCGAAAATAAATTGATTATTAATATTATAAGATGTTAAACTGAATTCATAATTAGCCCAGTTGACTCTTAACTTTCTGACTAAATTATTTTTAGTTCCGTGCAATTATAATACTGCCAAAATAAAGAAGATGAAGTATGTTTACAAATGAAAAGTACACCTATAAAATATGTGCAAGCCAGGGTTGATATCGACAAGACGGCCGAAGTTAGTGCGCAAAAGATAGTTTTGATGAGCTGTGTGACATGGTACGCCATCCTGCTGAAACCAGAGAAATTATCAAAGTTCCACTTCAGTCCATAAAAAGTAATCATTGTCCTGTTGCGACGGCGTTTCCAGCAGCATTTCAAAAAAAAAACGAGCCAATGATGCCACCATCCCAAAATCCTCACCACACTGTCACTTTCTGAAGATGCATTGGCTTCTTGACAATGACTTGGGGTTTTTCCCATCCCCAGCTGAGGCAATTTTGTTTATTGACATATCCGCCGAGATGAAAATGCTCCTCGTCAGATAATATAATTTTTCGTCCCAATTCGATGTCCCAAACTGAGAAGCCGTTATGAATTGTATCGTCGTTTGCCTTCAATTGCTGAGTAATTGGACCTTTTAAGCGAAAAATCCGAAATATTTGTGCAAAATTCTCATCATGCTGGTAAGTGAAATGCCGAGTTGTTAAATTCGATGATGTTCTTGGATTAAGTTGCATCCATATTCACATTGGAGACCATGATTGTTGTCCAGTAGCAAGCCAGTCCTATGAATTTTTTGCGCAAACTTGCGTACAGCACGCGAGATGGGTGCTTCAACCACATTCTCATCAGTAGGCACCGTACGACTACGGGGACCATAAGTGTTGTCCAGTAGCAAGCCAGTCTCTCGAACTTATTTCGCAAACTTGCGTACAGCATGCGAGATGGGTGCTTCGTTTAGCCCAAAACTTTTCAACAAACTCACAGTTTGGGTAACACAGCACTCTGTTTGGAAATAAGTTTGCAATACTTAATTTTGGTTTGCGGATATATGATACTGACTGATGTCAACATTTTTAACAGAAAAAATCTATCGGTATCAAAATAACATATGATTTTAAAAGATACCTGTATTTAGATTACTTTGTATTTCCTACATAGGGAATTTAAAAAAATAAGAGAACGAAATCATTTCCCCACCCAGAAGGAAGAATATTTTCTTCCCAGCGTTTATGGCATCATGGTTCCGTGTATGGCATCATGATTACGTGTAGTGCCAATTTCAAGGGAATGGGTGTGGAGAAGAAAGTGATAAAAGTTCACTGCTTTAAACAGCTTGACTGGCTGACTATAACGTGGTCAATTATTACTGGTGAGGGCAGTAGCTTTATTGCAGTTTACCCCACAGTAACTCAATCTGCTGATAACGCCAGTAAAAAATAAATATGTAATAAGAAAAAATGTTAAGAAGGTGGTCTTAAAATGACCCTAAGCTAAAAATCTTCTCCGAAACTGGAGAAGCTTGCTAGTACACCTCTACCCAGACTTTTCTTTTCAGTTTCAGATGCATAAAAGCACTTTGTTAAATGGCATGTCCGGTATTTTTCTTTAGAAGGTGCACATCAGATCCCTAGCGGCATCATCAAACCTTTCTACTCAGCTATTAAAAAAGAAATGACAAGAAATCACCCTCTCTTCCGGCAAATTCTTCAAAGGATACAGCTAAGAGTATTATCTTCTGCGATACTTAATTTCTACTGGATCAGGTCTAAAAGGAGAATCCTGATAAAAAGAGCTAAATGATCAACACAGTTGATGTTAAACATCTTCATCTTATAGTGGGAAAGACTCCTGGTACACCTAAACCCAGAAAGCTTAAGCTAAAGACAAAATAAATCAATTACAGACTCGTACTTTATTTCTTCTTCCAGGCTTCAAATATTATTCTATACATATAAAAAATTGTTGCAAGTGTGTTGTGACTTTATAACTCACGAACCGTTAAAACAAATTCGATTAAAATTTAAAGGTTCGTATGGTCGTGTAGATGGTTTATCTAAAGTTAGTTATGACTTTTCATGTCAACATGTAATTTTGTCCATATAAAAAAAACAACAACAAATACGTAGGCGCACATGAGCGTGTGGGGTATGTATACTTTGTGCTGACTTCATACACACGATAAATACACGTTATAGCGCATACACGAATACACATTGACAGCTGTCAGTGAGTGATAATTTTAAGGTTCTTTTTCATCGAACTCGCGGATCGAGAAACCAATGAATTTGATTCAATGTTAATATTCATGCGTTGCGAAGCACGCCGGGATCCGCTAGTATGTTATATATTTGTGTACATCAGATACGTAGCGAAACAATCAACTAATTTGACTCAGCTAATAGAATTATTACGATCCCAAAACCTACTTCCATTTAACGAGAAGTGACTGATCCTCTGTCTACAAATCGTACATACAGCCACATCTTAGAGATCATGGATACACTAACATACAAACCAAATTTCGAAGAAATAAGTAAAGAGGATACGAAAACAAAAGATTGCTGCTCCCTAGATTACCAGACTTTCCTCAGATTATGTAACCTAAATTATCTGCCAAGCCGCCTTTAAAACGCTGCTTGGTTTACTGAAAAAAAACTGTCAAAGTAGGTCTAAGTAGTGCTCACAAGAACCTGGAAACACATGAGAGACTTAAAACCAAAATCTGGAGTTTATGGTCGTACAAACGAGATAGGCGTTCCAAACACTTGATAGAGATATGGACTCATTTTAAAACTCAGATGGCACTACGCACTGCGATCAATTAAGAAATTGTGTGCTGCCTCGGGTTGTTCTATAGTTTTAGGTTTCCAATGAAGCTAATTATATTATATTGTTTTCAAAAATAACAATGTCCTCTTCCTTAAGTTCTTCTTACCAATTTCTTAAGTACTTCTTGTCAGGAGACTAGCAATAATATTTTATGACTACGTTAAAGTCTTAATGCCCCCCACGGGATTATATATCTTTAAAGCTAGCATTGATTGAAATAATTTCCCCAGAAGCCCTAAAACCCTTTTTACTTCCACAATCTAAGCTTTTCCCTTAAATACGAGTTGACTAAACAATCAGACTCCTCTTGTTATGCGTATGTACAGGAATCCAAACAAGCGTAAGGAAATCGAATGCAATCTACTTCCAGTCTTGACAATGAATTTCGATGTAAGATCTCAAAATTGATATTTCTAATGAATGTACATTTAGCAACACCAGATATATTAGATTTTTACTGATTTTGCTCCAAAAAACCTCTAAACTAACATTTGAAATCTTTAAACCAAAACCTTGTACCATCATCTCTGTCCTCTGTAATGCATAAATAAATAAATAAATGCAATAACAAATAGAAGGAAAGAAATTCAAAGACAAATGTATTGACATTGCATCAGACGACATTCCAAAATGTTGACACACGTGCGAATGGAATGCAAAATCTAAACCAAAGAATGCCAGTGATAGCATATATCATACAGACATGATTTGCTCTGTGAAAGGGCAAGGACACTTAAGCGTGCGCATGTAATAAGATAAATGACATAAAAAAAGGTAAATATAAAAAAAGAGAAAAATTGAGAGTATTTAATACATTGCCATAAGAGAATAAGCAACCAATTAAAACTCTTAACTCTCGTTAAATTCATTTTGGAAAATCAGACCGGTTTTGTTTGAATTTCGCCATACAGTCAAAGGACCTTCATAATTGCTTTTGGTTGTACATTCTTAAGGGTTTACGAAGGTTATGTTTACTACAAAAGGAGTCAATGATAAAATAAATTATAATTTTTAACATAAAGTTAAAAATGTTTATAGAACGGAAATTCAGGGTTAAAATTTTAAACAATTTTTTTTGGTTTAAGGGTCACCGAAGGTAGAAAAATCTGGTTAAACTAACATCTTAAGAAATTAAATGATTCTTAACTATTTGACGACCAAACCTGGACGTATGGGGGGCGCCGCTTTACTATGCCTCCTATTAGAGAAATATGAAACTAAAGTTAAACTATCAATTATTTAGATAATCGCACCTGATTAAGATTAAGATATTTACGACCTAAATGGGTAACTGCCAATTTTTAATCAACCATTTCATCTCCTAAACAAGTTTGTTCTAAATGTCATTTTTTGATCGCCTATCCAAACAACAAAGTCTGAGAGTTTAGCTTAACCCTTTAACCACTGAAGTCGAAATACTAGGTATTTTGTTATGAAATTTTGGTTCTAGTATCATTTTGGACCAAAAAGCACGAATTTGAAATCCGTTTGTCAAAAAAATTTAACCTAAAGCGCCAGGTGGAAAAAAATTAAAGACCACCTGAAGACAAAAAGCTTGATTCAAACAAAAAAATTTGTTTCACAAATCAAACACGCAACAAATTATCAAAATACAACTTGAAGCTACTTACCAAAAAAATTCCGAGTTGATTGAGCTGTTGGAAAGTATGTTTTTTTTTTTTAATTTTATTTTTGCACCAAAATCTTGACAGAAATGGGTGTATCTATCAAACTATTCAACTGAGCGCGTTCAAACCGGCACTGTTCGATAGGAAAATTCAAACCGACAAAAATGTCGTTGGGGATTAGTGCACCAAAAATATTGCTTTGGATATAATTGGTAATTAGTGATGACCTTTTGTAGACGGTCTTAGGGGTTAAAGGGTTAAGCTACTTTCCTCAAAGGAAACTGCGCATACTTTCTTAAGATTCTGAAATTTATTATCTTTAAAAAATCTCTTGTATAAAAACCAACAGATTTTAGAAAAATTTGTCAGATTCTGTTGAAGTTTTTCAATAGGAAAACACTTAGTTTTAATGCAAAAAAAAGTCGTCAAAAGCTATGGGTTTTATGTAAAAATAAGTCTGCAGAATTTGATGGATTTTCTATAAAAAAGTCAAGAGAATCTCGGGGATTTTCTATATACAAAATACTCAGGAAACCATCAGCATTTTTGACAAATTTTTAAACATCTGAGGAGTTTTTAAATAACATTGCTTTCTATAGAAAATCATAATCAGAATGTAATGAATTCTCTATAAAAAAAATATCATCAACACCTGAGGGTTTTTCCATAAGATAAGTTCCTTTAGAATATAGGGGGGGTTTATATACATAAGAAAATGTGATCGGAATCTGATTAATTTTCTATATAAAAACTTGTACAATAAAATAGCCGGAGCACCTAAAGTCTTCTTTTATATGAAAAATATATAGTCTTCTTTTATATGAAAAATATATAGTCTCGTCTTTCTATAGACTTTGGAAATCTGTAGTTAAATAAAATAAGATTTTATTTATTAAACACTCTTTGTAGAAAACCTAGAGGGGTGTGAACTTTTCTTGGTAGAAAAATCTCAGCATCTGAAGAAATTTTCTATAGAAAAACTCTCATATTCTATTCCTTTATTGTAAAAATCATTAACATTAATGAAAAGTATTAGATTTTGAAGCCTTCAGAATAATTATCAGAATTAGAAGCGACTTTTTATAGGAAAAGTTAGACAATGAAATTTCTATAAGATAATTTCTCAATATTTAAACACAGAGTAAACAGATTCGAATTTGTAGCCAATCGAGGGATTTGGTAGTGATAACCAGATCAAATGGCCTAGAATTTCCCAGTCTTTCTTATAAATCTGAGAAAATCAGCCAGGGTTATGAGAAACAATTCGTCACACCATTCGATTGGCAAAAAAAAAAAAACGCTTTTGAAAAGTCGGCTGCGAGATGTAGAGGCTTTCAAAAATGGTTTAAATAGCAATTTAAACCATTTTCAACCGCGATTTTCTAACAACTATGACGTGGTTGAGAAATTTAGAAAACAGATTTAGTATCAGCAAATCTTAATCTTTTAATGTACTAGCAGAGTTCAAAAAGCAGCGAAAATATTTGTTTTGAATATTTGCATTAATTTTAAAATACCATAAAATATACCAGAACAATAACAACCTTGAAAAATCTCCATATTTTTAATTTAATTAACATTGGTAAATTTCGAATGGACATTAAAAATGTTCATCAATTTCCCGTCATACTACATATATTTAAATATTATTTTAACTTTCCTTTCTTTTTTTTTTAAATCATCATTAACTAAACTAATTAAAATTCAATTCACATAAACTTATACCCAGCCAGATCCTCTTGTAATCACAAATGATGATAAGAAATCCCTTTAGTGTTGTTAGGGTATTTTAGTTTACACCAAGCAATTTGCAACACAACATTAATAAGGAGAAATCAAACAAAGCAGGCTGTTTTATTTCAATATCCTTAAGGATAATAAAACTAGCAACACAACAGCAACAACATTTCCAAAAAGCCATAAAAAAAAAAAACAAAAATGTTAATGAACTTCAATGAGAAACAGCTTAGGAACAAGCAAGAATTGTAATTTTTTTTTGTTTTGCGTTAAAAGAAGGTTAATTATTCTTAAGTAAAAAACGCAATTCGTATTATTGTTATTGGAAAATGGGTCATTGTTTAAAAAGCAACCAAGCAATTATTTATTTATAGACACAACAAATAAAATTAAAATTTTTTTTAGGGAATTTTGACCTTTTTATTGACATTATTTGTCTGAGGGAGGATGTGCCCCACAATTGGTCGTTTTGGTGTCTGTGAAAAATATTAAATTGTTTGTTTTTTTTTACCGACAGATTATTTATTAATTTTTTTCTGTTGAGGCCAACAAAGGATTTGTAAGGATACCAAGTATTATTAACGTTTGTAATAAATGAGTCATAACGACATGTCAAATTTATTTATTTACACATGTTTAATAGTTGAAGGTTATTTTAAATTATTTTGAACCTATTTTTAAATGAATCATAAAATTAAATTTTAAAATAGGATACAATATTGAATCATAACTCAAAAGGTGTACAGATATTAGTCATTATTGTTTTTGTAAGTACAGGTCATTACAATTTGAAGACTTTTACAAAAAGTAAATGCTCCTATAACCTTATATGCAGATTTTAATGAAATTTAAACAAGTGCTAGAGAACAAATACGTTTTTTATGTGCAACTTTAGGGATCTGGAAAATAAAAAGTGGTCTACATTGGTTCTGTTAATTCAATCAATTAAATCAATTACATTTTATCAGTTAATCCGACAGAACTTAAATGCGATATTCTTAACAGATGGCGTATCTTGTACACATGGTTTGTGTCTTTAATAACTGATATGGTATTTTGGAGGGTAAACATCGGTCATTTATTCTCACTTAGTCATTGAATGAAATAGTGTAAACATCAAAGATTTTTTAGCTGCGAAAATTTCGAATTATGTGCCAACACAAAACATCATTTGCTGAAAGTTTTGCTTTACTTCTTCAATTTGATAAAGTGCAGCTGAAGCACATACTCGAAAAAAGACATGAACTAAAATTAAATCAAAAATTTCCTTCAAAATAGTTTATATATTGTCCTCAATTTAAGTAAAATTTTATTAAAACTTAGAAAAAAATTCTTAAAAAGAATAAAAATTCCTAAGTTTGAGGAAAAACGACATAGTTTATATAGTTCATATTTTTCCTAAGTAATATTTCTTGATTTTAGGAAAAAAAAACAAGTCAATTAAAAAAAAAATTATTAATTTTAAGAAAAAAAAATCTTAGTTAAAAAAAATTAGGCCATAATTTACTCCCATTTAGTTCAAAAAATGTGTCTAATTTAAATCAAGAATTTACTTGAACTTAATGTGTGTTTATTTTTTTGTTCGCGAGTAGTAAAATTAACTAAATTTTAGAAAGCCATTTCCAAATTCAGTTTTTAAGTCTACCACTTTCTAATTTTGAAGAATTGTTTTCTAAAAATTAGTTCAGACAATTAAAAACAAGGAGTAATACTTTTTTTCCTATGTAAAAATAAAAATTTACTTGATTTTAATGATGAACTATTTCTAGGGGAAATTTTCATGCAACTTAGTTCAGATAAATTTTAAAAATTTTAATAAATTATTCTTTTTACAAGTAAAAGTGTTTTTTTTTTTTTTTTTTTTTGTTGGAAAACGTTTAAATTATTTTTAATATTCTATTCCAAAAAAACAATCAATTAAAAACAAACCAGTTAGTTTTCCTAATTTTCAAGAAAAAATATTATTAAATAAAAGAAATTAAAGTAACCATTTAAAAAAACTATCGTGCATGATTGTAATTTTTGAATCAAAAATCTCTCACGTGCTCATCTCTAATCTAAACAGTCTTAAATATTGAACTTAAAGTAGCTTAAAACAAGTAAGAGCGGCTAAATTCGGCTATGCCGAATCTTATATACCCCTTTATATATGGACATATATGGAATGGACAGATTTATTTACGGACGCCTTTAAGAGGAAATTAACCATTTAGTTTGGTGATAAAACTTGAACTCGGGAATATTTATGGTTCTAGATAATAGGTATTTAAAAAAAATATGTTTTGGGCATAACTTTTTTGTATCTGAACCGATATTTTCGAGTTTTTTTTTAGCAAATATGTTATACTAAAGAATTTCGATCTTTTGCTATATAAGACGTATCCATAGGTCATATTACAACTCTAAAATAATATATGAGAAATTAATTGGTTTAAAAATCTTTTTATAAATTCTTTTAAATCGGAGCAAAAAATAGAAATAAAACCGTTTGTATTTTGTTTGTATCAGAGGATTTTTATAAAAAATTTTGATGTTTTTAGCCTATTTATGATTATTTAATTATTAATATAAAATTTTATTTAAATTAATTATTAAATGTTAAAAAAAAACAAAAAATAAACAAAAAAAAGTCTTAAGAAAATAAAAAAAAAATATACAAAAAAAGTTGAATTGTGTCTTGCGTTTAGACAACTGAGGTATTAAGGTCTTATGAGATCATCGTTAATAGAATTAAATAAACAGTTTTCGTTCAATATGGATTTGTTTGGTTTTTATTTAAATGACAAATCTTTGTATGTGTTTGTTGTTTGTGTATAAAAGGTGAAGAGGTGAAAGAAAATAATTTCAACAAATTGATGTGTTCGTTATGCGTAACATTCAACATACATATAAAAACAAAGGGATTTTACGGAAAAAATCAGAGGTAGTCCTGGTTTTTTGCTAATATCTCAGCCATTTATCAACCGATTTGGCTGATTTTTAATAGCAAGCAGAAATAGATTACATTTAACAGAAATATACAACAATCAAGTCCTCATCATGTCTGGGGTCTTAGGAAAACCCATTTCAACACACAGACGGACAGACGGGCATCGTTAAATCAACTTCGCTCTTCATAAAGACCCAGAATATATATACTTTATAGGGTCAAAGATCAATATTGTAGAAATTACAAACGGAATGACAAATTTTGTAAGCAAAGGGTAAAAATTTCGAATTTGCGCTTTTATGTAATAAATTTGTTTGTTGACTACAATGCAAAATATCACAGCCACATTTTATACATTAGGGCATAATGGCTTTTCTACAATTGACGTAGCGCTTATTAAACTTTGTATGTATTTATCGAACGATTTTTTTCACTTGATAATAAAAAAGTTTAAATTTGTATATGTCAAATAAAGTTTAAGCTAAAAATCCCATAAAATAAACTTTTCCATTTCCAATAATAACAAGAAATGTAACTGTAATATTTTGTATTTTTGCAACAATTTCTTAAAATTAGTTAAGTTAAGAAGACAAAGGACCCGCAGTGTTCCTTAGCCATAGATGTCGTGTGTGACGTAGGGCGTCCCTTTTTGTAGTTCTCTCAAACAGAACCGTTAATTAACTACGAAAAGGATCTGACTTTGTCACAATTTATTATGTTTCAGGATATCCTGCAGTACATTTTTTAATTTGTTTACCTTTTTGCTAATGAAATCTAATTTATATTTTAAATACACGAGTTTAGTATAATTCAATTTAGTTTTAAGAGAAAATTGTATAGCAAAAAGCTTGTTAAGAGCAGTGTCCTCACAAAGCAAAAGTCCTCCAAAAGTGGGAAAATACCTACTCAATGATTGTAAAGTACTTTAAAATATATTACCTTTACCATAGAAGCAGGATAAGGATAATTTTCACTTAAAGGAAGTGCTATTTAACTTGTTGTGAGAAAATATTTTCTTATTTTTAGGGAGTTAAGTCCTAGTTTTTAGTAAAAAAAAATTATCTAATGAACTTTAATAAAATAAAATTTTTCTTAAAACTAAGAAAACATTTCCTAACTAACAGTA
Source organism: Eustalomyia histrio (assembly GCA_949748255.1). NCBI lineage: Eukaryota > Metazoa > Arthropoda > Insecta > Diptera > Anthomyiidae > Eustalomyia > Eustalomyia histrio. The sequence goes on from OX456524.1 coordinate 129,710,309, forward strand.
AAATTTTAGATGATGTATGAACTAATTAGGAGGAAATTTTTTTTCTAATAAAAATTTACTTCTCAGTAGTAAAATTTTTCTATAATTTAGAAATTTTTAACAAATTTTAAGTAAAATTTGTTTTTTTAAATTCAAGGAAATTTTATTAAATATTGGTATAAGGTGTCTTTGGTGCCGTTTTCATTTCAATTTTTCCTCTAAATAAGTTAATTTTTCTAAATTCTAGTTAATTTTTTCATTGAGTGCACTGAAGCTTATGCTGAAACATGTTCCATAGATTTCCATACTCTTTTAATGTATGACCAGAAGGTCTAACAGAGCAGAACGATTTTTAACACAAAGACGCTGTTCGTAAAGAAACTTCTAGCGGCAAGTACGCTGGTACATTCAGACCTCGACTGTTGGTGTTGCACAGAAGTATATGTCTCTACGTCCTACACTTATTTCTTGGTTTACTTGCAATATGCTTTATAGAAATAAATAACTTAATTCCAAGCAAAATCACGCTATCTATCAACTTTGCAGCGGCATCAACATCGTCTGCCAGAAAATAAAGTTTCCAATTATTTTGGCGATAAAAATCGGTAAGCAGCATTTTCATAAGTAGAAACTGATCGTTTCGTGGAGGTACGTGAAACGTTACAAAAGAATGCGGATATAATAATGTGATCCGAGTTACCGAAAGATGCAAATGACTTCACTTTATATGTACTTGTTTTATGGTGTGAAAAGGTCAAAGATATTTATTCACTAATTATGCGAAAAGCTCAACGTAAGAGCCAACGAAAGTTTTCTCACTCGAATGGCCAAATCAAGTAGAGTTGTGAATATTAAAATCCTCAGCAACAACGATTTGACTATTGTGCACAGAATTTTACTGATAAAAAAATATAATTTTCCATTTTTATCCAGTTTTCCAATTTATTTGACTCTGAGACTTTTTCCCCTGGAAATATTTAACTTATATCGAATAGGTTCTGAAATAAATTGTTTACATATTAAAAAGAGAATTTTAAACAATTTTACCATACTTTTGTCTTTTTCTGAAATATTGAGCGCCCCGGTATGCTAGTTGGTAGCGTGCTAGCTTATCAGTGCGGGGGTCGTGGGTTCAATATCCGCCAGAGGCTCTGGTCTGTTTTCGCTACAACGAGCCGATAGGCTTTGTTGCTAGTGCTCTGTAAGGGTTTTAGGATATAATTTGTAATTATATCATTAATATAAATAAAATTAATAACATTAAAATTTTTTGCTATTCTAAAGAAAATGTCGCCTGCCATCGAAAATTTTCTCCCATGAAACTAAAAACACACGTGCCATAGTTTTTCGCCAGCCCTGGTGAACATATAGCGTGAGATATTTACAGTAAGCGTATTCCACTATTGTAATAATTCAAGGTATGCAGGGTCATAATTTGCATTTTCTCAGCCTTGAGTAGTTATGACGACGCAAACTGTAAATTTTGGTATTTTGTGCAAAACTCTATCCTGGGCTCCCACAATAATTACAAGTAGCTTAAAGGATTTTTTTAATAAAGGGCTGCAACTTTTATTTACTTAAAAATCCAAAACATGCACCTAAAATATGCAGTAATTATGCAAAATATGCACTAAAACTATGTTCTTAAAAGAAAATATGCACTAAAAATAAAAAATATGCACTAAATACAAAAATATTTGTACCATAAATTTGCCAATTTTTATATTAGTCATATTTTGTTTAGAAATTGAAATCCCATATAATACATTACGCTCGAAATTTATTTTTACAACATAATGCATCCTATTTTTGCATATTCTAAATTAAGCTTTACAAATTCTTATTTTAATTTATATAATTTTGGTTTAAAGAAAATATGCACAAAAAATAATCATTAAATATGCCAAAAATAAAAAATATGCAAAGTGTGGTAAAAAATGCAATTTTGTGGCAATACTTTGTTTCGATAAAGCATATTTGGTCAAATTAGTTTGTGGCCCATTGACTACAAACATGCAATTCCATAAAAATTGCTACCACTGCTTACCACTGGCATTAAATAGTACACCAGATGTGTTCTTTAAACGCCAACAAGTACCAGGTACTAAAATCATAAAAACGAAATATAGGGTATTTTTTTAGAGGTATAAAACTATTTAAAATACAAACTTAAGAAATAAAAACAAAAACCTTTTTATTCCAATTGAAAGTATATTTAATGGCAATTAATTATTTAAATACTTAAGTCTCATCATTAAAATTCATTCTCTTGTGTGGACCAATTTATGAGCAAAAGTGGTGAAAATTTTTATTTTTTTAGACTGTTAATGGCGTAATTTTTTCGACTGCCCTACATTTGCAATACGAGTAAACTGTCAAGGGGAAGTCATTTTTTATAAAAGTATTTTTTTTTTTTTTTGTTCAAAATTATTTAAAAAATCATTAGGGAAAGTTTACTTTATCATGACGGAAAAATACATTTTTGGCCGTCACTTTTAGCCGAATAAAAAATTGAAAATTGGTCCTTCCGTATGCGCTTTAGAAAAAGTTGTTTCGGTACACAAGGGTCCAATTTTTTTTATACTAAATGCAAAATAATCTCACACAAGAATTTAAAATAAATCATTTCGTAAATCTTAATGTATTTTATTTTAAATAAAAGTTCACAACCTCTAAAAAAACACCCTTTAGAAACCGACACATGATTTTTGTGTGGTAAAAACAAATACAAAATAAATAAAAAACCAACAAAAACTACGCCAACAACAAATGCATACATACTAAAAGAGAAACATACAAAATATTTTAAATAGTAAGAGAGAGAGACGGAAAATATTGTTACCAAAAATAGTGTAGGTAAGCACTGCGGGCGCAAGAATGAGATAGATGGATATCAAAGCATTTGAGAAAATTTGTATTTTTAGTGCTCATACATTTATTTAGTACAGTTAGTCGGCCAGACAACGTCATTATAAAATTCGTCGTGTACTACAAAAGAACACAACTGAAGCATACATATTTATTTATTTTTTTTACTTTAATTAAAGTTAAAACAAACACTGTTTGAAAAAAAAAATATTAAAAATGAATTCATTTACTTTGGAACGCAATAATTATCGTCGAAAATTGATAACATTAGTTAAACAAAATTCGATTTTATGGAATAAGCATCAAGTACTTTATAATAAAAAACTACCACAAAAAATGGAAGCTTGGCAAAATATTTCTGTGGAGTTAAATATTACAGGTAAGTTGAACAAATTACAAAAATGGGTTACCAGATAAGAGTATTAAAATCCCGTCATTTGTTTTTCAAAAGCCCAAAATCTCATATTTATTTTATCAATCAATAAAAAAAAAAAAAACAATGGCGCGTAATCATAGTCAACAATAAAATATACTTTAGGTGTTCTAAAGTAAAATTTTCTTAAAAGTATACTTTAGGCCTACTTTAGACAAGTAAAAGTATACTTTAATCGTTAAAATCTGCTTTAAAATTAAAGCTACCTAAAGTTGGTTTTATCCCATTTAACAACACTTACAACAGCTGTTTTCCACTTAAAAAAGTTTTGTGAAAAAAAAATATTTGAATTGCAAAACATTGAAAGGAAAATTATATCAATAAATGAGGGAGTTTTACTTTCCTTTTTTTATAAAGTTTTTCCTTTTCACATTTTGCAATTGCAAATTCTTTATTTACACACTTTTTTTTCAGCTAATATAAAATCAGCTGATTAATGTTGCCACTTGTTTTTTTTTAGTACAAAATGTATGCGGGCATTTGGTACATTTGATGTGTACCGGTTCAACTTAAAACTGGCTTTAATTCGGACTATAATAGCAAGATAGATAATATCAGGTTTTTAATTTGAAGTCGTTTTTTTAGCCAGCTTAAGTGTTGGTTACGGGCCAATATTTTAAGGGTACACACCTTGAAACATATTCTAGCTGATAACTGGAAAAAGTCTTCTGAATCTGAAGATTTTTAATTAGAAAAAAACCTCAAAATCTGTCAGTTTTTCTATAGATCGGAGGAATTTTCTATAAGAATTAGTAGTCCTCAAAATTTGATGGTTTTTCTAAAGAAAAAAAATCTGTCATTAGAATCTGAAAATTTTTCTATGAGAAAAATGCTTCAGAATCTGAGGCATTTCGATAGAAATTAGACTTTAGAATTAGAGGATTTTGCTATAGAAAACAACCTCTGATCTAAGGATTTTTATAAAGAAATAAATCCACAAAATCTGATAGTTTTTCCATTTGGAAAAAATCCTTAGAATCTGAAGATTTTTCCATTACAAAATTACCTCAAAATCTGACAATTTTTCTATTGAAAAAAAGTCCTCAGACTCTGAGGGATTTTCTATATAAAAAATACTTCAGATTCTGAAAATTTTTCTATAGGTTTAAGTCCTCAGAATCTGAAAATTTTTCTATTGAAAAACCACTCAAAATTTGAAAATTTTTCTACTCGAAAAAAAATACAGTGGATTCCCGATTTAACGAACTCTCGATATAACGAATTCGCGATTTAACGAACAGGCAAGATTTTTACATTAGGTACTGTGTATAACGAATACACATATAATATAGTACTCGATTTAACGAACATATAAAAAAAAATTGTATTGCCATATAGCTTTGATATTTTATCTTTAAATTTGTGATGAACACATACATCGTTAAATAAAAGTTTGTATTTTTTTCAAAGCATTCGAAAACATTAATTTTACGAGATCTTCAAAAGGAAGCCATGACGTTTGCTTTTTTAAATAACTACTTTTTTCTTTAATTTTTTTAATAATTACTTTTTGATTAAATTTTTTTATAAAATTAATTTTTAAGTAAAGCCCCTATGACTACATTTATTTTGTATTGGATTTATATTGACAGCAATGTAAATTAAATGGGAGCGCTGCGTTGCTGATATCCATTTGACAGATACTCATTTGTTCTCTATAGTTGAACTTCACACACTCATTATTTTCCCATAAGAAAATTCATCAATTTTTAGTCAATACAAAATCAATACGAAATCTAGCAAATGTCACACGGGATTAATGAGATGTGATATGAATTATCCTTTTAAATTATTATTACATGAATAAATATTTGTTTGTTTAGTACTGGATTTAACGAACTTTTCGATTTAACGAATAGGGCTGACAATTAATTGTTCGTTAAATCGGGAAACCACTGTACTGTAAAAGTACTCAGAATCTGAGGATTTATCTGTACGGAAAATGTCTCAGAACCTGAGCATTTGCATATCGGAATAAAGCCCCAAAATATGGTGTTTCCATAGGAAGAAGTCTATGCATGGAAATGTTCTATCACAGCTTGTATGTATTAAGCTTAAACTATTCCGAACAAAAATAAATCAGAGTCTAATTTTGGTTAAGTTCCTCTCCGTTCTGAAGACCTAGAAGTTTGAAAAATTACTTACAATTTTATTGGCTTTTCTAGATTTTTTCGTTATTTAGTATAAAACTACTGAATTACAAATACGAATGTAGTATTCGAAACTTAATTGATTGACTAACTTTTTAGCACCCGACCCGTCTAGAAAGCCAAAACTTTGGCATATAAAAAAAATCGAAAAATGCACCGTCGTATTTTGGATTTATCCAGAAACTATCGAGACCACATTTACGTGGCGTCTCAATTTAGAAACTAGAATATCTAACGTAACATACAACATATTGTCCGCAGCCCCGGTATGTTGCGATATTCAAAAATTGGATGATGAAAATGTTAAATAAAATCAGAAATTTGTATTGTTTCTGCAATGCACCTTTAAAACTTTTGCAAAATCTACTTTTTATTGCAACTGTATAACACTACATATACCACCGTATTCATAATGAAAAAATCATGTAACAAAAGCTTCAGGGAAAACCTTCATCATATATATGAAAAGCTTCATAAATATAATGGAAAACTTATAGATTTTCCGTCTAATGTATCACTTCATAAATATGATGAAGCTCTTTTATAAAAATGCATATTGACATCGTTGCTAGCGCTCGGTTAGGGTATTAAGATATAATTTGTAATTATATGATTAAGATTTGTAAAATACTTCTTCATCTTTATGAAGAAGTTTTATTATATTTATCAAGAAGTTTCTTTACATTTATGAAAAAATTATTTCATATTTATAAAGAAGTTTTTTAATTTGCATTATTTAATTACGTTAGTAAATGAAAATGCAAAATTTATGAAGAAGTTTTATTAAATTAATGGAGAAGTTTCTTCACATTTATGAAAAAATTGATAAACTTTTATGAAAAAATTGTATAATGTTTATAAAGAAGTCTTTTAATTGCTTTTTTGTTTATATAACTTTAGTAAATAAAAATGCCAACTTAATGAGAATTGCAAAGAGCAGTGTTTTACAACCGAAATAAATAATTTGTAAGAGTTTTTTTTTTATGAAATTATTATTATGAATAAACTTTATCAATATGATACAGAATTTATGACAAATGATTTTTGGTTCCAATCAATACGATGAAGCTTTTCTCACGAAGTGTAACTGCTCGCCTTTTCGCCTAAGGTGCACTTTAATGGGCGTACCTAGAGATTAGAGTATTCAAAAAACCGGGCTTTTGGAAAAACCGGTTTTTTCTTCGAAAAATCGAATTTTAAAAAAACCGGTTTCGGTTTCGGTTATTGCAGAAAAAACCGGTCAACCGGTTTTTTCGGTTTTTTTTTAATTTGAATAAAAAGCTTATATAATTCGTTAATTGTTTTAATTACAAACAAAAAAAAGAAATTTAATAAATAAAGTAATAAAAATAAAAAAATACATTCTATGAAAAAAAAAAATATTTTATAATATTTTTTATTGTATTTCATTTCAACATTTTATTTATTGGTTTTAATATATTTTAATATTATATTTTAAAAATTAATATTATAAAACTATATTCATATCAAATGAATAGAGATCATTAAGTTTGTAAATTGGGTAAAACTAGGTACGTTAGTAATTGAACGTTTGGCATTAAATAAGTTTTTTTTTAATATTACATTTTAAATATGTAAAAAGAAAATCTATTTTTGACTTCTAAAATAATATTTTAGAAATAATATGCAATTTTAGTGTTTCGTTTTAAGACGATTTTTTGTTTGCTTTTGATAAAGCTAGAAGTGGAAAATACTCTTTCGCTAATAGTAGATGTTGGACAAATAGTCAAAAGACAATTATATAAATTGTCCAACTTTTTAGTTCTTTCGTCGCATTTATCAAGATATATGAAATCATCATATGTGACCTTCTCCGAGAAAAGGGATCTAGTGTGTCAAAAAATGGGTTTGGACTTAAGAGTGGATTCTGGTACCTAATAGGGTGTAGAATAAGATGAAATGAATTAGATTTCTGATAAAAATTTATTTACCCCATAAAAAAGTACCAAACGAACTTGGGAAAATCGATAAAAATGAGAAAAACATTAAAATTTACTTTTTTTAATTTTTTGGTTTTAAATTGTTTTTAAATTGTCACTCTAAAAGCAAAAAAAAATACGTGATCACATAGGCATGACGTCACCAAAGTCGGCACCCAATCATAACTAACCATACCAAATCGCATCTCCCAACTGAAGGTGTGTTCACAGTGATAATGCGTTATGAAACTTTAAATGCGTTTTTCTCAAAACTTTATTTTCACACCCTAGGTCCCTTTTCTCGGAGAAGGTCACATATAATGATGATTGATTTTATACAGTCTCTTTTTTACGATTTTGATTACTGCTTATTGTGTTATTTAGATCAGAAATTAAACTATTTGAATTCATTGGAATCTGTCAGGCTTACATCTAAATCTTCATAACCAAACAAACGATTATAAAAGTGTTCGGAAAAAATAAAAGAGACCAAGTAACCCAGTTGGTGATGTTATTAAAAAACCGTTTAACCGAAAAAGAAAAACAAGACCGGTTTTCGGTTTTCTTCGAATTTACAAAATATTCGAAACCGATCGGTTTTTTAAAAAAAAGAAACCGGTTGACCGGTTTCGGTTTTTGAATACTCTACTAGAGATTAAATAAGAAATTTGTTTCTGTTATATGTAGGTAAAAGGGCCGGGCCACCCAAAAGAAATCCTTAGGATTTCAGAAAATGCATTTTGTATCAAGATTCCTGATATATGGCTTCCACCTTGGGGTTCATAATTATTAGTTTATTGATAAACCATTTAGTGTAACTCATCAAATCGACGGAAATTTGCTCACGATAACAAATGTGCACTTTGATTAAAATGCAGAGATAATCAATAAAAAATGTATTTTCCAAAAAAAAAATCAATATTTGCGAGAAGCAAGGGAAGAACTCATGTTTAAAAAGTATCCGAATATGATCAAAAGTTTGTGAGAGGCAAGGGAACTCACTTTTATAAACTACCACAGAGGATTAAATTATCTATTATCACCGGCCTGATTTAAGACTTGCTTAATACTTAAGAAAACAAAAGATTTTCATAAGAAATCTTTTCCTTGACCTAAGTCAGCAGATCGCAAGCCCGTTAAAATGGGTATTTAAGATAAAGGTGTTGTGCGATCCTAAGTAAAAGTTGAAATTTCTTGAGAGCGCATAAAAAGCCGACTTTCTGCCTTAAGTTTATCTACTATTTTTGAACATGAGTCGGTTGTGAAAGTATGCTCACTTCCGATTTCTATTTTCAACCTAACCTAACTAATTAAAACTAAATGGTAATCCATTGTGCTTATTATGAAAAAGTCATTTATTTTCCAACAAATAGCGTAAAACAAATCAAAAAACATCAAGAGATTTTTTTACACAAATCATCGATCAATTTCGTACAATTTTCCAACTACTCCTCCCTTTTCATATCTAAAATCTAAAAATACATATCAAAGAAACTAAAACAAAATTAATTTTCAAAATTCTGACAAAATTTTCTTTCGATGGAGTACCCACATTAATCACCCTTATTTTAGTTGTCGTTATCAATGTCGTCGTCGTTTTTGAGTCAACATCACTTTGCTTCGACGTCGACATCACTTCGACACCAAATTGGTATTCTAAAACAGTGTTGTGACGACGTTGACAGTTTATCGATTTAAACAAAAACACATCTCTAAAAATTGAGTCGGCAGATTTATTTTGTTTATTATTTTTGCGAAAAAATGTTTTTTATGTGTAATTTACATTCTGATACCAGTGATCAAGAAAATAAAGAAAATCTTGTATTGGAAAGAAGACTTCTCATACAGAAATCCAATATCTTTAATCTGCCGGATAACAACTGAGTAGCAAAATCAAAGTCTTTTACTTTAAAGAATGATAATTAGAGTATTCAAAAACCGAAACCGAAAACCGGTCAACCGGTTTCTTTTTTTTAAAAACCGATCGGTTTCGAATATTTTGTAAATTCGAAGAAAACCGAAAACCGGTCTTTTTTGTTCGGTTAACCGGTTTTTTAATTACATCACCAACTGGGTTACTTGGTCTCTTTTATTTTTTCCGAACACTTATAATCGTTTGGTTATGAAGATTTAAATGTAAGTCTGATAGATACCGATGAAGACTTAACTTTGGATATTCCAAACTTAAATAGTTTAATTTCTGATCTAAATAACACAATAAACAATATTCAAATTCATATCCTAAAAAAAAACTGTACAAAATCATTCATCATTATATGTGACCTTCTCCGAGAAAAGGGACCTAGTGTGTGAAAATGAAGTTTTGAGAAAAACGCATTTAAAGTTGCATAACGCATTATCACTGTGAACACACCTTTAGTTGGAAGATGCGATTTGGTATGGTTAGTTATGATTGCGAGCCGACTTTGGTGTCGTCATGCCTATGTGGTGACGTATATTTTTTCGCTTTTAGAGTGACAATTTAAAAACAATTTAAAACCAAAAAAAAAGTAAATTTTAATGTTTTTCTCATTTTTATCGATTTTCCCAAGTTCATTTTGTACGTTTTTATGGGTTAAATAAATTTTAATCACAAATCTAATTCATTTCATCTTATTCTACACCCTATTAGGTACCAGAATCCACTCTTAAGTCCAAACCCGTTTTTTGACACACTAGGTTCCTTTTCTCGGAGAAGGTCACATATGATGATTTCATATATTTTGATAAACGCGACGAAAGAACTGAAAAGTTGGACAATTAATATAATTGTCTTTTGACTATTTGTCCACCATCTACTATTAGTGAAAGAGTATTTTCCACTTCAAGCTTTATCAAAAGCAAACAAAAAAATCGTCTTAAAACGAAACATTTAAATTGCATATTATTTCTAAAATATTATTTTAGAACTGAAAAATAGATTTTCCTTTTACATATTTAAAATGTAATATTAAAAAAACTAATTTAATGCCAAACGTTCAAATTACTATTAAAACAAATGAATATAATGTTGAAATGAAATACAATAAAAAAATATTATAAAATATTTTTTTTTTCAAAGAATGTTTTTTTTATTTGTATTACTTTATATATTAAATTTCTTTTTTTTTTTTGTTTGTAATTAAAACAATTAACGAATTATATAAGCTTTCTATTGAAATTTAAAAAAACCGAAAAAACCGGTTGACTGGTTTTATCTGCGAAAACCGAAACCGAAACCGTTTTTTTTTTAAATTAGATTTTTCTAAGAAAACCGAAACCGGTTTTTCCATAAGGCCGGTTTTTTGAATACTCTAATGATAATCTTCTAATTTTTTTAAAAGGTTTGAAAGTTACTTTCGGCTGAATAAAACAGACTTCAAAGATGTGCTGGAAACAATAGCACCTAATTTGAAAACCGGAATCAAGTCCACATTTATTTCCAAAACAATAAAGTTGGCAGCTACATTAAGATTTTTAGCTCAGTGTTGGAAACGACTTTAACTTAGGGTTCAGCTGTTTCTGAAACTGTAGAAGATTTGCCACAGCTTCCTCCAGCGGGCTCAATATAAATTGCTTGAATCTTCCGCCACCTGTAGCATTACACTCGGCTTTGTTGGCTACCATTTTCTTTTTAACTTTAAATTTTAAGTCTCGCCAAACCTATAAATAAGTTTTGTTATATTTTTACAATGCACTTTATATGAGCATGCTTTCTTTACCTTCTGCCATCCATCTCACATTATTCTCGATGGGCCAAGTGCATTTAATAAATTTGATATTTCTTCCCATTTTTTCCCTTTTTTTTAGTCATTACTTTTCCTCAAGTCGTTACTAAAAATTGTGTCGACAAAATCAGAGTCGTTTCAAGACAATATCGTCGTCACATTTTCTTACAGAATACCAAATACTTGTCGACAGTTATCAATTATTTTCGATAACGACAACGGGAATACCAATTTAAAAAAAAATCCCAAGACGACATTAGGTCTGTTCGACGTACGTTACCGCGGGCACCGGCGGGAACCCAATCTTACCAGAAAGCGTTTCTTGTAACAAAAATTGGGTAAATGAGAGCGTTCATGAGAGAGTAATTGTGTTTCTCTTTTTACCAGAACTTACCCGTACTTTTTGTTTGGGTAAAATGGTCAAATTGTCAAATCATCAGCTGCTGCTAATAAATTAACTGTTTTGTATTTTTGAAAAATATTAAAGTTAAATAAAAGTTTACTATAAACAACTTTTCCTTCTTAATTATGAAAAATACATTTGAAAATGTAAATAGATATTTACCATTTCAAATATATTTATTTTTTAATATGAATAAATTTGACTTTTATTTTTGGGTATGAAATGTGGTTTTGTGCGTTCGCAGTATTTTGGGCATTTTTATGGTTTTGTGAGAGAATTTTTTGCTTACTCTCATTTTACCAGACTTTACCCAAAATTACCTCGTACAGACCTATTGTCATGTGTCGATGACGACAACTAGAATAAGGGTGAATAATATGTTACTAGGCTTCTTGTTATTTAATGCCTTGGAAGTCTCAGTGGCCCCGGCCCCCTTTACCAGAACATGAATGAATTTTTCTTCTTTATTTCCAGAGGCCATATATTTTCCGGGAAATTTCCGAAAAAGCGCACTTCTGACGCTTCTTTTTATAGGAATTTAGTGGACACCAAAAAAATGCGGTGGTAAGGCAAGACTTCAAATTGGGAGACGCATTTTTATTTTGTAAAAATTAACTTAACTAACAAGTTTACAATAATTCCACATGAACATACAAAACACTTGCCACTTGATGAACAATAATTTGCACAGATAATGAATGAAAAATTGGTATAAACTATTAAAAATAATACATTTTTAACAACACTTGCAACAATTGAACATTTTTTTCACTAATTAACAGTTATACTGCCATTTCTTTTATATTCATCCGAACAGGGTGTCTCTTGTATAAATTAAAAATTAAACAGAGCGGGATTTTATCAACACAAAACAAGGATGGAAAGCTTTACACGTTCGTACTTTTTTATAATACTATTTAATTGAAATATTTACAGTAGTACTTCTGTAATATATTTGATATTGAGAAGGTGTCCATACTATCCATCTTATTATTGTGCAACTTTTGGTATTGCAAAATAGAATCAACAGTGTTTTGTGTATGTTATATTGGAACACTGTACAAAATTTTGAAAAAACTCAAAAATCGTTTCTTTTTGCACAGAACACTGAAAAATATTTTATAATGTGATGACCACTTTGTACAAATTTTTATATCTCTACAAAATAGAAGTTGTAGAGATATAAAATAATAGTTGTGCACTATTATGTGCAAAAGTATGGTACAACTTAAAGCAACAACGATATTTTTTAATAATATTACATTATTATTATCCCTACATAGAGCTCGCCTACTTAAAAAGGTGCATAAGCCCCCAGAAAAAGATAGTACCATTGAACTTAGATTGAGCTCTTTAGTAGACGTAAGCTTAATTTTATATAATTTTACAAAATCGAAAAGTCTACTTTTTATTGCAACTATATAACTCTACATAAACTCTGTGTTCATAATTAAAAAACTTGAAGTATACGCTTCATAATATTTATGAAAAGCTTTATAAATATAATTAAAAATGACATAAGATTTTCCGTCCAATGTATCAATTTGTAAATACAAACAAAAAAATATTAATATGGCATATTGCCTTGGCTGGCATAGGTTGCCTATTTTTGTACTATACTAAGGAAAATTACCTATAGGCAAAGGTAATAAGCCTATAGGTAATTCATCCTGTACCTTTTTACCTATTGCCAATGTAATTCAACTTTTGAGAATAGGTAACACTTCGAATATTCTATTTTGTTTCATTATTTAATTGTCATTTTAAAATATTATTTTGGTTGAATTTCTTGGACAATTTATTTATTCTTATGAACTTGTTGGTATAGTTATAAACAGTAAATTGTATAAAACCTTCTACACGTTTGCTAAGATTTTAAAATCTAAAAAACCATTGAAACGAAATTTTGTGATTCAAAGGTGCAGAATGCGAATTCCTTTTTTTCATATGAATTTCAGGATTCAAAGTACATATTGTAAATTCACATAGTTTATAGCTTCGTATTTTAAATCTATTTTTTCATAGATAAATTATTTATAATTTATGGAATAAATTAAAATTAAACAACGGAAAGTTTCTAAAGTATTTTTTAAATACATGAGCTAGGACAGGTTAAAGCTAATGTTACTATTCCTGCTTGTAAGCCTAAAGTTTATCATTTGAAAAAGAATTGAACAATGTTTATAGGAAAAGTCTCTTGAATATGTGATTGATTTTTTAAATGAGAATAGTTCTCCGAATATGAGGGTTTATAGGAAAAAATCCTAAGAATATGAGAATAGTATTTTCTTACCCGAAAAACGTCCAAAATCTAAAGTGTTTCTATAAGAAAAAGCCTTTTTTCAGTTGAAAAAAATCAACAGATACTGGATATTTTTTTTTTTTTTATAGAAATTCCTCAGATTCTAAGGTACTTCGCAAATTGTAACATCTTTTTACACACAAAAAGTAAATAGATTTCGGAGCATTTTTCTATAGAAAAACAGATCCCCAAATTCTTTTCTATAAAAAGAAAAAGCTTTAGATTCTGTTTTTTTTTTTAAACCCTCAGGTTCTAAGCAGCCCCTCCATAGAGAAACCCACAGACCCTTAGGGCCTCAGATTCTGGGAATTTTGTTATTAAAAAGGCCACAGAGAAAAGCCATCAGATTCTGTGTACTTTTCCCTATAGAAAATTACTCAGAACTCAGTTTTTCTTTGTAGGGTTTTCTTTGGAAAAAGGACTTTATAATCGGAAAGTTTGTCCGTGGAATGAAGGAGTTAAAAAAAATTAACTATGCCCATGATATAATTGGTAATATAAATACCAATTTCTTTAAGTAATATTAGCAAAAATAATAGGTGTTTTCGAACATTAAAGTCAAAAAATAATTACATATTTTGTATAGTAGCATTGCAGTAAAACATAGCAAACTCTAAGCTACCTTTGAAAATAGATAATATCATCCTACAATTTCAGCTTTTTTATAAAAATGAAAATTGACATTTTTTTATACTTCTGAAACCATTTTTAAACAGGATAAAAAATGTTTGAAAAATATTAAGATTTATGAAATTTTTCTTCATATTTATTAAGAAGTTTTTATATTTTATGAAAATATTTATTTATCATATTTATAAAGCTGTTTCAACAATATGATGAAATTTTTAATTCGTTTTTCTTTTTAATTCCCAAAATAAATAAAATGCAAACTGCATTAGAATTGCAGAGCAGTAATTTGCAATCGAAATAAACAATTTGTAAAGCTTTTTTTTAGAAAATTATTACTATGATAAAACATCATGAATGACAATTTATGAAATAGTTTCATCAATATGATGAAGCTTTTTCTCCGAGGTGTGGCTGCTAGCTTTTTCGGCAAAGGTGTACTCTATCGGGCGTACCACAAAATATAAAAAAAGTAGAGATTCAATGAGACATTTTTTTCTATTATTGGTTAAAGATGGGACCTGACGGGTCTTAGCAGGCCCGTTGCAGTTTTGGACATGAGTCTCTTGTGAAGTGAAATCTTCTTTTTCAATCTAACGTTATCAATGTTTTGCGATTATTACGAAAAATTCATCTTATTTGCAGCAAATTGTATAACATACAACGAAAAACCCCAGAAGATTTTTTTAAATATTGTTTAACTATGAAAAATTTTTGAACTCCTTCATTAGAAGCCGCACACATGACCAATTTAATTTTTCTTTCGATGTAGTAGCCACACGTATATGGCATCGCGTTACTTATAGCTTGGGAAGTCTCAGACACCCCGATCCCCTTAACCGAAACATCGAAAAAATATTTTTTGTTAATTCCACAGCGGGATCATGTTTTTTCTTGGAACTCCCCACAAAGTGCACTTCTGACGCTTTTTCTTATAGGTATTTGATGGAAAAAAACTTAACCCCAAAATATTTAGCACACACCTCGCCATTATAAATGCGGTGGTAAGGCAAAATTCCAAATAGGAGTCACATTTTTTATTTTGTAAAAATAAAATTAACTGACAAGTTTACAACAATTCCAGATGAACACACAAGTCACTTACCATCTGTTGAACAATAATTTGCAAAGATCTTTAATTAAGAATTGGTATAAACTACTAAAACTAAAACTTTTTTAAAAACACTTTAAACAATTGAAAATTTTTTCACTAACCAACAGTTATTCTGGCATTTTTCTTATATTTATCCGGACAGGGTGTATCCTATATAAATTCAATGTTAAAAACAGCGTATAAAAAAGAAAATACAATCAAAACAAGGATGAAAAGGTTTATACTTTCGAACTTTTTTTTTGATACCATTTGATTCAAAAAAGTACAGGGTATTCCCGAAACATATTTGAGAAGGTGTCCATACCATCTTATAATGGTGCAACTTTTGGTATTTTAAAACAAGTGTGTATGTCATATTGGAAGATTGTAAAAAATTTGGAAAAACACAAAAATCGTTTGATTGCAATAAGAACATTAAAAAATATTTTATAATGTGATGACCACTTTATACAAATTTTTATAACTCTACAAAATAGAAGAAAGCAGTTGTTATTGCACTGTGTAGGGCAAAATAATGATAATATTGGTAATAATATTTGCATTATATTTGCAAAGTGTATAGGTAATTTTAAAATTTTTTTAAGTAAAAAAAACTATCGTTTTTCATTTTTTTTTAGCTTTTGACTTTAAATTTTTTTTAAGTAAAAAAACTATCGTTTTTCTTTTTTTTTAGTTTTTGACCTATTGAAACTTTTATTTGTAAATATTGGTTAGTATTTTTGTCTTTCTATGTTAATTTAATATTTTACATTTTTAATATATTTTTTTATCATATTTGTTGCGGCTGGGAAGCCAATATGTTAGGATGTTAAGTGTTCTTTATTTGTATATATCGATGGCTTAATATAAAAAGGCCCTAACTCGGTTTTTTTACTTGATAGGAGAAGAAAAAAACTTAATAAAATACGTAAAATTTTATATACAAAAAAAGTGTTAATGCAATTTTTAATAAAAAGAGCAACACATATTTGGTAATTGTATTAAAACTTTTTTTTAATCTTAAATTTTAAGAATTTTATTAAGTTTTTTCCTTCTTCTATCAAGTAACAAAAAATCCGCTAGGTTTTAAAGCCGTTAAATGTAATAAAAACTACGAAAACTTTCAACCACAACAATTTTAAATGTAAGTTTTTTAATACATTTTTTGCAAAAAAAAAAAAAAATCTTATCCTGCGGATCAAAAAATAATTGTTTTTTGTACCAAAAAAAAACTTCAAAGTATGAAACAAAACAAACAAGAAATTGTTAATGCACCTACATTCCTTGCCATAGTATTGCAAATAGTATTATTAATGTTATCCCTATTAGAGCTCGCCAACTTAAAACAAACCAAAAACGTCAAAAGGTTTTCTTACACAAATCATCGATCAATTTCGTACAATTTTTTAACTCCTTTCTTTTCTTGTTTAAAGTATACTTATATGGGGTTTCCACAAGACATACGTCGCTGGACGAATGAGTGTCTACATGTATTTTGTTTTTGTATTGCATGTATTTCGTTATTGTATTTTCGTTCACTTCCAGCGAAGTCATATTTGTTCGTGGAACTCCTGACAAAGTGCACTTCGGATGCTTTTTCTTATATGAATTTAGTGGAAAAAAACTACACCAAAATATTTAGTACACACATCGATCGCCATTATAAATAAGGTGGTTAGACAATTTCTTATAGTTAAAATAAACTTAACTATCAAGTTAACAATAATTCCAGATGAACATAAAAGTCACTTACCACTTTATGAACAATAATTTGCAAAGATATTTAATTCAAAATTGGTATAAATCACTTAAAATAACACTTCTTAGAACACTTTTAACAATTATACATTTTTTCACTAATTAGCAGTTATTCTGCCATTTCTTTTATATGTATCCGAACAGGGTGACTCCTGTACAAATTAAAAGAAAAAAAGAAATTGCAGTCAGTCTGATCCGTTCGTATTTTTTTGCACTATTTGTTCAAATAAGTACTGTAGTACTCCAACGTATGTGATCTCATATATGTAAATATCATTATGCGCATATTTATTTATTGTATTAATAAGCTTTATTTTTATTTAGAAGTTTGCTATTTAGATAGTAGCTTTAATTAACCACATAAGGCCCTCGGTTATATAAATAAAGAACTAATAAAAAAAATATCATAAAATTGTTGTTTTTCAGAAAATAACTTTTAAAAGTGTAGAAATTAATTTTCTACCGTTAACGTTGGAAATTTATACCAAGACTTATTATACCTTTAAATTTGTTTTTTTTTTTTAAGTTATATTAAAAAAAAACTTCCAAGTGGCCTAAAAATTTGGCTAAACATATTTTAAAAATGTCTAAATATAAATTTATCTGGGTAAGCGTGTTTTAAAATGAATAGCCATAAAACGGCTAAATTAGCAACACTGTATGCCATGCAACGTGATTTTGCACAAATATATCGAAACAAAAAGTATATAAAATTATATACTTTTTGATCGAAATTTTTGTAAGAAAATGTCGTGAGTGCGTGGTGTAGTTTTTTTTAGAAATTATTAAAAGAAATGCATTTAAATTGACTTTTTTCATGTAATTTTATTGATAAAATTGAAAAGAAGGTATGATTTAATAATTAAAAAGTGGTAGAAATGGATAATAAAGTGTTGGAGACATTCATGATTTGGTAAATATGTAAAAATGGCGGCAATATAAAAAATCAGCCCCACAAGAAGGGAAAAAAGCTTATTAAACCAGGAAGATTTATTAAGTTTGCAAGTGGAAACTGGTATTATGCACAATTATAGTGCATTAATTTATACGGGCACTGATTTTAATATATTTAAAAGTTTCGTGAAGGAATATAAACCCCGATTAGGGGAATCATTAAAAGTTATATAAAAGAAACATGCTGGAGTAGTCAATACCAATGTAGTGTTGGGGCAAATTTTAATTAATTTAAAACAAGGGGATGAAGGTGGTAAGTGAAAAATACTATTCAATTAATCGTATTATTTTATCGTTTTAAATGAAATGTCTGCTCCTGTACTTGGCCGCGGTTACATAAAATTTTAAGCATAGCAACGCTTTTGGGTAAAAGTTGGGTACCAATGCTAAAGTACGGGAAAATCAATTCAAAATAATTTCCTATTTGTTTGCTTTATATAAATATTTAAAAATAAGTGTTGTTTTTTTCTAATGTTTCGTTTACATTTCGCTCGCAATCTAGCTATACATAAACTGAATTGCGATCATATGGAACTGACTACAATACACGAATTAGATTTCTCGGTCTATTATTGAATTTGGGTGTTTATTAAAGGCCAGTTACAAACTGGGTTTAATAATGGTAATCTACATCCTAAAAACTGGTCTTAGACGAAATAATTTTAACCCCTTAAAACTTTTGTTAAAAGTTAGATGAGCTAAATAAAATGATTTCAGCTGAATACAAAATTTTAAAATTTTAATAAGCTTAAATTATTTTATTTACTCTTAATAATCATTTAATTTAACAGTATTTTTTTGATTATAAAAATGGGCCGTTGATGGCTTCCCCTCCATTGCGATGAAATTTGGATATGTTATAGAGTATCAAATTTTTTTTTTTTCAGCGGGCCAATCTCACATTTATTGTTTCTTGCATCTCTTACATATAAAGTCAGAAAAAAACAGTTTATCCTTTGGGGAATTGTTAACAAAACCTCAAAAATACAATTATTCAGACTTGGACACTTTGCAAAATATCAAAAATAAAAACCAAACAAAGAATATTCCGTTTCGTTTGGACCCAATAGTACCCTACACTGTTTTATTTTCATATGACTTCTTCAAATATTTTTCATATAACTGCTACTCAATTTGTAATATATTTATTTTAACAAAACTTAATGAGAATTTTAGAACAAAATTAGATAAATTTATTAAAAAAAATATATAAAAATCCAATAATTTTTTCATTTTAATTTTTGTAACGGTTTTTCATTTTTTTTGTTATCAGTATTTAAAGCGTAATGGTAGTATTGTTATTTCGGTATCGTTATTATAAGGTTAAAGATATTTCATTTGTTTAACTCATGGTATTTTAGGACCATCAACCTGATTAGTGAGTACTGAATCTGATGATTTTTTTACTTAGCTTTACAATTTTTACTAGTTTTAAACAAAAATCTTTTCGAGAAAAAGAAATACCAAAAACTATTAAATTACACTGTATAGCAAAATAAAACTCTTTTCAAAATTATAAGCTTCCAACAACAGATTATGGTAGACGGGACCAAAAAACCTCTGCAATTTATTATATGGGGTTAAAGTTTTCCTCCTTTTGCACATTTTTATGCTGAATCGCCATAAGAAACCATGTTACCCTTTCATTTTAGGTATAAAATGTGTTTAGCAGATTTATGTAAAAATTACGAACATTTTAACTCTCTTACTTTTCAATGATCTACTTATTTTTTATTTATTGAGTTCATAAAACTAACCGAGCCCACAGGGCCTTGGTCACCATATGTTACACTATTACTATCACTATTAGTCACCATATGTTACAAAAGAAATCCCTAGATATAATGCGCCAAATGAACGCTCACATCTTTTTATTAACAGATATATCTTGAGACTTTTTTCTTAAATAATTTCTTCCAGCAAAACCGGGTAATTTTTTATTTTAATTTAAAGTGTGGTAAAATTAAACACATTTTTAGGAGAATCGTTAATAAATTAATTAACTTTTGTGTTTCCCTTTAAGATTTGTATGGGACCTTCAATTAATAATGATCGTTTTTTATTTTTTTAATTTACGGATTTATTGTTTTAAAATAGTTACAAATATATTTTTCAAAGTATTCCCATCTTTATGGCATTTTTTGGATACCAGCTCGGAAGAATGACTCGTCTTCTGAGGCAATCCATTCACCGACCCATTTTTTGCATTACTCATAAGAAGTGAACTTCTGTTGGGACAGGTTATGGGTCATCGGCTGGAACAAGCAGTAGTCGGAAGAAACTACGTCTACATATACGGCTGGTGGGGAAGAACTTTCCATTTCAGCGTTTCCAAGTAGGTCTTGCAAAATGTGACGGAACAAAATCACTTTGTCTTGCTTCTCTTCTGGCTATTTTTGCTTTTGTGCTCGGCTTTAACGCATAAGTTGATTCTGATAGCGTTTCGCACCTCTTGATTTCATTCGGTTGAAGCAGCTTGTAGTATGTCATGCCATGCTGGTCCCACCAAATACAACGCATTAGCTTCATGCCATTAATATTGAGCTTTGCGAAAGACGTTGATGACTGTCGGGGCGAAACCCATAACTTTTTTCTGCTGGGGTTGTTTTTATGGATCTACTTCTCATCGCAAGTTACAATGCGATGCAAAAAAACTTTTCTCTTTTTTCGTTTGCAGAGCTGTTTACATGTTAAAAGTCGAATTTTGACGTCGGGCCTATTCAATTGGTATGGCACCCAGTTTCCTTGCTTTTTGAATCAATTTTAGATGTTTACTGACTGTAATTTTTTTTAAATGAGAAAATAAAAAAAATATTCTTTTAGATTTAAAACACGATTTTATGTTATTTCGTAAAGAGTTAGAAAAAAATAAAATCGTGATTTTTCTTTAGAAGATCTTCCATATATTTTTTTTATATCTTCCCCTTAAATTAATATATTCCCCCTAACTGCAACTTGGCAACACTGGTATAAACATACAAAATATAAATATATTGAGACAAAGATAAACAATTGTTGTATTCATTAAGTAAGTAAAAAAGAGCACAATATATATGTATGTAGCATATGTCGATTTATATTTTTAAATCTCTGCTCAGACATTTATCAATTTAGTCGGCCAGACATCGTCATTAGATCACAATACACCATACACGTAATATAAAAATACTAGCAACGGATTTTTTATATACATATTTTTTTTAACAAATTATTACAAAACAAGTAAGAGCGGCTAAATTCGGCTATGCCGAATCTTATATACCCTTCACCATGGTTGGGAAAAAACTGAAGTTTATATATGGACATATATGGAATGGACAGATTTATATACGGACGCCTTTAAGAGGAAATTAACCATTTAGTTTGGTGATGAAACTTGGACTCGGGAAGATTTATGGGTCCAGAAAATAGGTATTTAAAAAAATTTATGTTTTGGGCATAACTTTTTTGTATCTGAACCGATATTTCCGAGTTTTTTCAGCAAATATGTTATACTATAGATTTTCGATCTTTTGCTATATAACACGTATCTATAGGTCATATTACAGCTCTAGATTAGTGTTTGTTGTTTGTGTATAAAAGGTTAAGAGGTGAAAGAAAAGAATTTCAACAAATCGTTAAAAGAAATCACTAGAACTGCATGTGTTTTATTTCTACAAAATAGTTTGATTTAGCTGGCAAATTTGCATTTAGGATTTTATTTCGCTTTTTTATTAGAAATATTTGTAATTTCTTTAGCTTAATTTTAAAAATTTGAAGGAAAATAGTTTATAATTTTTTTTATAAATTATTATAAGTTATGACCTAAAATAGTTGCACTCAAAGGTAAATTATGTATAAAATTTTCTTAATATGTGAGAAATAAAATGGTTTAAAAATCTTTTTATAAATTCTTTTAAATCGGTGCAAAAATAGAAATAAAACCGTTTGTATTTTGTTTGTATCAGAGGGTTTTTATACAAATTTTGATGTTTTTAGCCTATTTATGGATTATTTAATTATTAATATAAAATTTTATTTAAATTAATTATTAAATGTAAAAAAAAACAAAAAATAAACAAAAAAAAAATCTTAACGAACCCGCGACCCTTCCACCTGTGGTGAAAGGTATAAAAACGTTTGTATTTTGTTTGTATCAGAGGGTTTTTATAAAAATGTTGATGTTTTTAGCCTATTTATGGATTATTTAATTATTAATATAAAATTTTATATAAATTAATTATTAAATGTTAAAAAAAACCAAAAATAAGCAAAAAAAAAAAAAGTCTTAAGAAAATAATAAAAAAAAAAATGTAAAAAAAAAGTGAATTGACCTCACCGAGATTTGAACCTCGAACCCCACGGCCTTAGAGAAAAAAAAAAAGTATTTGTGACACAGCGTCTAGACAACTGAGCTATTGAAGCTCTCACAAAATCATCGTCAATAGAGGTACATATATAAAAGTCTTCGTTCATTAGAGATTTGTTTAGTTTTTATTTAAATGACAAATCTTTATATGTGTTTGTTGTTTGTGTATAAAAGGTGGAGATGAAAGAAAAGAATTTTAATTATTAATATAAAATTTTATATAAATTAATTATTAAATGTTAAAAAAAAAACAACAATAAGCAAAAAAAAAGTCTTAAGAAAATAATAAAAAAAAATGTACAAAAAAAAAAGTGAATTGACCTCACCGAGATTTGAACTTCGAACCCCACGGCCTTAGAGAAAAAAAAAGTATTTGTGACACAGCGTCTAGACAACTGAGCTATTGAAGCTCACACAAAATCATCGTCAATAGAGAGAAAAGAATTTTAACACATGGATGTGTTGTTATGCTCAAAATTCTACAAACATATTAAACAAAAGGGTGTGAAGATAAATACGCAGGTTAAATACGTTTCACAACTATTGTGAATGATATAAATAAAAAACAAATAGTAGTGTCGCCAACTTTTTTTTGCCTAGAAAATGCCAAATTTGACAAGAAAAGCGCTGAAACATATGGAAAAATAAAAATTTGAGATTTTACATGACATATTATTTTGGACTAAAATTTTTGGACATTTAAGAAAAAATAAATGGGGATACCGCTTGTCTGTGGAGAGATATGAGGTAGTGGATTCCAACGATGTATTCATCTCCTCCAGAATCGCTCTAGGTTTCGAGTTTTGCATTTGACAAGAAAATTTATTTTTGAAATTTCTCATAACATTATTTAAAATTAAAATTTTTGGACATTTAAGAAAAAATAAATGGGGGTACCGCTTGTTTGTGGAGAGCTATGTGGGAGTAGATTCCAACGATGTATTCATCTCCTCCAGAATCACTCTAGGTTTCGAGTTTTGCATTTGACAAGAAAATTAATTTTTGAAATTTCTCATAACATTATTTAAAATTAAAATTTTTGGACATTTAAGAAAAAAATAAATGGGGGTACCGCTTGTTTGTGGAGAGCTATGAGGTAGTTGATTCCAACGATGTATTCATCTCCTTCAGAATCACTCTAGGTTTCGAGTTTTGCATTTTAAAGAAAATTTATTTTTGAAATTCCACATAACATTATTTAAAATTAAAATTTTTGGTCATTTAAGAAAAAAATAAATGGGAGTACCGCTTGTTTGTGGAGAGCTATGAGGAAGTAGATTCCAACGATGTATTCATCTCCTCCAGAATCACTCTAGGTTTCGAGTTTTGCATTTGACAAGAAAATTTATTTTTGAAATTTCTCATAACATTATTTAAAATTAAATTTGTTGGACATTTAAGAAAAAAATAAATGGGGGTACCGCTTGTTTGTGGAGAGCTATGAGGTAGTAGATTCCAACGATGTATTCATCTCCTCCAGAATCACTCTAGGTTTAGAGTTTTGCATTTGACAAGAAAATTTATTTTTGAAATTTCTCATAACATTATTTAAAATTAAATTTGTTGGACATTTAAGAAAAAAATAAATGGGGGTACCGCTTGTTTGTGGAGAGCTATGAGGTAGTAGATTCCAACGATGTATTCATCTCCTCCAGAATCACTCTAGGTTTAGAGTTTTGCATTTGACAAGAAAATTTATTTTTGAAATTTCTCATAACATTATTTAAAATTAAAATTTTTGGACATTTAAGAAAAAAATAAATGGGGGTACCGCTTGTTTGTGGAGAGCTATGAGGTAGTAGATTCCGACGATGTATTCCAACGATGAATGAATCAACTACCTCATAGCTCTCCACAAACAAGCGGTACCCCCATTTATTTTTTTCTTAAATGTCCAAAAATTTTAATTTTAAATAATGTTATGTGGAATTTCAAAAATAAATTTCCTTTAAAATGCAAAACTCGAATCCTAGAGTGATTCTGGAGGAGATGAATACATCATTGGAATCAACTACCTCATAGCTCTCCACAAACAAGCGGTACCCCCATTTATTTTTTTCTTAAATGTCCAAAAATTTTAATTTTAAATAATGTTGTGAGAAATTTCAAAAATAAATTTTCTTGTCAAATGCAAAACTCTAAACCTAGAGTGATTCTGGAGGAGATGAATACATCGTTGGAAGCTACTACCTCATAGCTCTCCACAAATAAGCGGTAACCCCATTTATTTTTTTCTTAAATGTCCAACAATTTTAATTTTAAATAATGTTATGAGAAATTTCAAAAATTAATTTTCTTTAAAATGCAAAACTCGAATCCTAGAGTGATTCTGGAGGAGATGAATACATCGTTGGAATCAACTACCTCATAGCTCTCCACAAACAAGCGGTACCCCCATTTATTTTTTTCTTAAATGTCCAAAAATTTTAATTTTAAATAATGTTATGTGGAATTTCAAAAATAAATTTTCTTTAAAATGCAAAACTCGAAACCTAGAGTGATTCTGAAGGAGATGAATACATCGTTGGAATCTACTACCTCATAGCTCTCCACAAACAAGCGGTATCCCCATTTATTTTTTCTTAAATGTCCAAAAATTTTAATCCAAAATAATATGTCATGTAAAATCTCAAATTTATATTTTTCCATATGTTTCAGCGCTTTTCTTGTCAAATTTGGCATTTTCTAGGCAAAAAAAAGTTGGCGACACTACTATTTGTTTTTTATTTATATCATTCACAATAGTTGTGAAACGTATTTTTATTTATATCATTCACAATAGTTGTGAAACGTATTTAACCTACGTATTTATCTTCACACTCTTATTAAACAAAGGGATTTTACTGGAAAAATTAGAGGTAGTCCTGGTTTTTTGCTAATATCTCAGCCATTTATTAACCGATCTGTCTGATTTTTAATAGCAAACAGAAATGGATCACATGTAACAGAAATAAAAAAGAATCAAGTCCTCATCATGTCTGGGTTCTTCGGAAAACCCATTTCAACACACAGACGGACAGACGGACAGACGGACATCGTTAAATCAACTTCGCTCTTCATATGGACCCAGAATATATATACTTTATAGGGTCTAAGATCAATATTGTAGAAATTACAAACGGAATGACAAACTTATATATACCCTTCCACCTATGGTGAAGGGTATAAAAATGAATACATTTACATCGGAACGTAATAATTATCGTTGTAAATTGATAATGTTAGTTAAACAATATTCAATTTTATGGAATAAGACCCAAGAAAATTATAATCGAAATCGATCACAAAAAGCACAGGCATGGTTAGAAATCTCTTACCAGCTGGGTTTACCGGGTAAGAGAATAAACACAATGCAAAGATCCCCGTTTTTTATACCCTTCACCATAGGTGGAAGGGTATATATAAGTTTGTCATTCCGTTTGTAATTTCTACAATATTGATCTTAGACCCTATAAAGTATATATATTCTGGGTCCATATGAAGAGCGAAGTTGATTTAACGATGTCCGTCTGTCCGTCTGTCCGTCTGTCCGTCTGTGTGTTGAAATGGGTTTTCCGAAGAACCCAGACATGATGAGGACTTGATTCTTTTTTATTTCTGTTACATGTGATCCATTTCTGTTTGCTATTAAAAATCAGACAGATCGGTTAATAAATGGCTGAGATATTAGCAAAAAACCAGGACTACCTCTAATTTTTCCAGTAAAATCCCTTTGTTTAATAAGAGTGTGAAGATAAATACGTAGGTTAAATACGTTTCACAACTATTGTGAATGATATAAATAAAAAATAAATAGTAGTGTCGCCAACTTTTTTTTGCCTAGAAAATGCCAAATTTAACAAGAAAAGCGCTGAAACATATGGAAAAATATAAATTTGAGATTTTACATGACATATTATTTTGGATTAAAATTTTTGGACATTTAAGAAAAAATAAATAGGGATACCGCTTGTTTGTGGAGAGCTATGAGGTAGTAGATTCCAACGATGTATTCATCTCCTTCAGAATACCATGGTGAAGGGTATATAAGATTCGGCATAGCCGAATTTAGCCGCTCTTACTTGTTTTTCATACAATTTAACAAAAATTGTGCATCGGTTTCCTTGGGAGATTAAATTTATTTTATTTTTTCACGGGAATTTCTAATGGTCCAATTTTTTTTGCATCTACCAATGACACATTTTTAAAATATTATTGCATTTTTGAAAACAAAAACAAATGTTTTTGAATTTTTGTAGTGAATTGTTAAAACGAAAATAAAAATATTTAATAAAATTGTATACAAAAAAATTAGATTGATAGAAAATATGATTAAGAAATATGAATGTATTTTTGATGGAAAATGTATGAAGAAAAAAGGCGAAAAGGTTGCCAGATGCAGCATAATTTTATTATAAATTGGGTACTTTTGAAAAAATTTGATAATAAAGCTTGGAAAGTTTAATTTTGAATATATGTACATATATTTTTTGTTTGATATTTCAGTTGATAAATTACGTCGCACTTGGGAAAATTTACGTGATCAATATAGACGTGATTTAAAACGTGAAATGAAATATGGCTTTAAATCCAAATGGCGTTTTTTTAATGATATGGATTTTATACGTCCCATGGTTACATGTAAAGAATCACAAAATGGATATACCGATTCGGAATCAGAATCTGAGGCATATGATCAAAAAACTCAACAATTAAATCGAACGCAATGTAGTGTTATTACCACAAATTTAACAACTACAACAACACCCACCTTGACTATACCAGCAATTGCCATAAATTCTGAAATACCCAAGAATGACATACTATTTCAACCAATAGTATTATCCAAACAATGGCAACAATTGAATAATAAAGTAACACCACTACTAACAGATATGTTGTATACAAATCCAGCAGACTCAAACTCTTCGCCGGGTCTTGTTATATGTGATCAACAGCAGGCGGCTTTTGGACCTATAGAATATTCTACAAATTGTGATTCTTCTAGAGATACTAAATTTCCACAGCCATCACCACCAATTAAGGTATATAAAGATTTACCTAAAGAAGAACCTGATCTCGATTTCGAAAACAATACAAATACTTTTTCCAATGAGGAAGAAATAAATAATACCTGCTATTTAAATGTGGTACAAGACGAAAGAGAATTTCAAGAACCTAGTGTATCAACTTCTTGCGTAAAGTGCACTCGTTTAGCGGAAGATTCAACAGATACCTCAGCACATTGTGCCACAAAATTGTCTGGAAATTCTGAAAGTGATATTGAAATTAAAGATGATGATTATTATTTTGTTATGAGTCTCTTACCTTCTCTACGGCAAATTCCACGTAATCGCAAATTTCCTTTAAGACTTGGTATTATGAATTTGATAGCCAAAGATTTGGATGAAGTTGTTAAAGATATTAAGCATACATAAGATATAAAACACTATAAGTGTATGATGAAGTAAACTATTTGAATATTAAATAAAATGATTAATTCAATGTTATTAGTACAATGTTGTGTTTTTTGACGAAAAATAAAATTTTTAATACTAAAATAATTGTTTTTATAAATTATTTTTATTGAAACAAAAACAAAACATACAATTCCTCCGGAGGAAATATTCACATCTCCATATAAAAAAAAGGGACAAATCGCTATTAGAAACTCTTTTTTACTTTTGCATTAACTGTAATTACTTAGAATATCGCACTAACTTTCTTACGAAATCAAAAATAGCGAAAAAAATAACATTAAACATTTTTAGATCGTTATTAGGAGTGGTATAGTAGATAATTACCGTTTCAATTGAAACGGGTTTTAAGTAGTGTTTCCCATTCGGTTAAAGATTAACCGATTCCTCGATTAATCGCCTCTATTTCGGTTAATGTCCTCATACAAATAATTTAAAATTCAAATAATTATTCGGCCCGAGTTATCCGTAAAATAGGTTGATAAAAGAAGCTATTCGCATGTTTGATCGTAAGAAAAGGGTACAACGTTTTTAAACGCAAAATATGTATTCTCATTGTTTGCTTAAAAAATGAGATCGGTACGCAGAAGAAAATAAAGGTCCCCTAATTTTTGATTATCTCTAAAACGTTTCAACAATTAATTGCAAAATTCTTTGAGGTTTTTTTGAGGGAAAATTAATTGTAATAAATTTTTCCATCAAAAATCCTCAGATTTCACTCGAAATATATTGCTGTTGGTAATGCTTATATAGTTTACGTTTTAATTTACTTAAATCATTTCAAAAAATAAAATTAAAAGAAATATCATATTGATGCAACTTTTTATCGGATATCTTGGATAATCAGTTTGCTGATTGTTGTGCATTGGCTTCCTGACAATGATGTGCTGGTTTTTCGATCCCCTGTTGCAGAAATTTTGTTTGTTGACATAGCCGCCGAAATGAAAATGATCCTTGTCAGGAAAGATGATGGCGTAAAAATCTATCAGTGTCAAAATAACATATGATATAAAAAGATACCTGTACTTAGTATATCGATGGCCATAAGTTGATAACTTTTATGTGTAATTTTTATATAATTTAAGATAATGCTGCCAGATGGCTTCTGTATGCTGAAGATATCATTTGACAATGTTATCCCAAGTTGTAAATATTTTCCAAGTAGGAGGTATCAAAATATGATTTTGGGAAGTTACCAATTCCGTCTGCCGCATCGAATGCCTTTGGACTGGCATATCCATCCAGAATCTTTAAGTTTTTAAACGGTATGATTTGAGCTTGCAGTTTTTCATGTGGGTGTTAAAAGAAACTAAGAGGAATGGATATAGGCCACATGGGTTCTCATTGAACATAACCATGTTTACAAATTTTTTATAAAAGAAATCCCTTAAATGATCAAATTCTCAAGATTTGAGAATTGAAATCAGTTCCATTGGGTTGTTATTAATTCTCGAGTCTTTGCGCCATAGTTCCTTCTTCTTAGAAGTAAAAGAACCAATTTAAATTTTTTTCCTATAGGTGTTAAAAAATTCTTTTAATGATTAAAACTTCCGATTTTAGGTCGGGATTGAGATTAATTTCGATTTATCGTCTTACGTTGTCCTGGAAACTACTTGAGAAACTACTTCTCCTTGAATAGTAACAACAACAAAAAAAAACATATATGTGGTTGAACCTTTTATTTAGTATCCATAATATAAGAATCTGCTAAATATAACCCCATTTGAAAAATTTCCTTAGAATTTAATAATTATCTCAATCAGTTTTTCAAGGTAGGTTGTTAGAAAATTAAATTCTGTTTTAAGTAAAATTATCCTTTTGTTTCTCTGAAGACATCTTCTGGTCATTAAACCATTCGATAGTTTCTAATGTAAAGTTATGAGATTGTAAACTTCTGAGAATTTGATGGTCTTAGAAAAAAAAACAGTCCTTCAAAATTATAATACCGCCTGAACATCTTCTAATTTTTCTCCCATATCTATTGACTTTTAGCACACCTTCTGGTCATTAACCTATTGCTGGTGGTATAAAATCTAACTTACGTCATACTTCACAGAACATGTACACAAAATAATATCCACCGTCCTACGAATGAGTGATATGTAATCAAAGATTAGCATCGTATTCCAAAAAAAAAATACAACCCAATGAACAGCATGTTGTACATGAAAATTGTATTTATGAATGTACAATAAGTATGAGGTAAAATTGTGATGATGATTCCTGACATATTGAGGGTTGTGTGTTGAAGCATTTTGTTGCTGTTATACATTTTTACGCTTCATTCAATTATTATTATAGTAGTATTTCCATATAAAGGGTGGTCCAAATACAAGAATCTTTCTAAAAATAAACTTAACTTGTTTTATTTTCAATTATGACTCTTAGAAATAACAAATATTTCCATTGTTTATGTGGCTGCCGCGGCTAGCTTTGCTATCGGTACAATTTTCCAAGACAGATTATTCGCATACGGTCGGTCTTTAACGGTATGAAAGGGTCAAATCACAGCTCCGAGGCGATCAATTAATATCGCCAAGACGGCTCATAACAGGATTACCGAACTTAGTATGGCATGGTGCGCATCCTGCTGAAACCAAAGATTATCCAGGTTTATATTTTTCATTTAAAACCACAAAAAGTCCGTTATAATGGCTCCGTAGCGCTCGCCCTTAACTGAAATGGTGTTTACAGCAGCATTTTCGAGAGAAAATGGGCCAATGATGCTATCACTCCAAAAGCCACACCAAACTCTCACTCTCTGTTGATGCATTGGCTTCTCGACAATGACGTGCGGGGTTTTCGATCCCCAGTTGCGGAAAATTTGTGCAGCCGAAATGAAAATGCGTCTCGTTACACAAGATGATGATAAAAAAATCTATCAGTGTGAAAATAACATGAAAAAAACCTTTATTTGGTCCACCCTGTATTTAGTATATCGATGGTCATAAGTTGTTAACTCGTATGTGTATTTTTATACAATTAAAGATAATGCCGTAACTTCTCTATGCTGAAGATATCATTTGACAATGTTATCTCAAGTTATAAATATTTTCCAAGTATCAGGTATCAAAATATGACCTTCAATGTGTAACATACATATTATTTAATTGCATTAGCCAGGAATAATAACCTTAACTTTGTCCTAACTACAACTACTAACACTACGACACACCCACCTCATCGCACAAAACACAGACACATTATAAGCTGTGGTGGAATTATGCATTATGACTGTGTATTTTCGAAAACGAAGAAATTTGTACTCCTATGTGTTAGCAGACATGACGCCAAATATTAAAAAAGAATCGTATAATACAACATGGTAACAGTTTATTTAATACTTATACCCGATTATATAAAACAAAAATTGCGGATTGACTGCAATTGGAGTACTAATGTGAGCATGATTGCACACATTAAATGTTTAATATAACATTGTATGATGATAAATGTGTAACAGTAAAAAATTTAATTTAGGGACATTGTAACAAAGCTTCCCTGCAATTAAAGCTTCCCTACGTTGTATACGGTTTCTTATACAGGAGCTAAAACTTTGATATAACAGAATTTCTTAATAGCACCGAAGGCCTTTCCAATTTAATTTCTAGAATCCTAAAGAGTTAAGCGTAAAGTTAGATTGTGATTGCTGGCGTATTGAACTCTTCATAAAATCTTGAGGGTCTTCCTATTGAACTTATTTACCACGCTTAACATTCTATCACAACTGTTCGGTTGGTTTAAGTGGCAGCTCACGCCCTCGTAAGCAACAAGTAGAATCAAAAAACGACTCCATTTCGAAAGACCACCCCACCACTAGGGAGCTAATATCCGGAGAACCCCGACATAACCCAAAAGAATTAGATAGCGAATAAGATCATCCAATCCAACATCTGGTATCGCCGACAGATCGTCCAGTATATGATCGTTCAAAGTTCTATGTCGCATGCCCTGTAGTGTCGGCAAATCACGTGGTATGCCGGTATTTTACATTGCACAGCCTTCCGCGTCTGTTGTCGTGGTGTCTGCCTATCAGCCAGTGACCAGCCCGCAGACCGTCAGTCTCGAAACTTTACTAATACTTCTACTGAGAAGTCCACACCGTCTGCCGCTCGCCATCCGAGAACTTGAAGATTCCATCCTGAATAGTTTCCCTAGCTGTAGCGGCTGAGATCGCTGTGGATATATTTAAGCCGGACCCAGCT
Source organism: Eustalomyia histrio (assembly GCA_949748255.1). NCBI lineage: Eukaryota > Metazoa > Arthropoda > Insecta > Diptera > Anthomyiidae > Eustalomyia > Eustalomyia histrio. The sequence continues at coordinate 129,742,532 of OX456524.1, forward strand.
CTTGTTAACTTGTCTGCCTGTTCATTACAGTGGAATTAGTTACGAAACTCTGGACATGTGAAGTCTGAATGATCTTTGTAGCTGGATAATTCAAGAATAGTTACACCTTTATCCTATAAAAAATTAAATAGAAATCCCATATATGGACAGCATCTTCAAAGTGGGCTTTGCAACACTTTTTTATCGATATTAACATGGTAGGTTCTGTGCTGAGATAAGTAAACTTATCTTTAAATCGCGAAATTTTGTTCTAAATACTCGTTTATCTAGTATGTGGAATAAACGGATTATAAAGAGTGACTACCTGGGGCATTACTGATACTTTAGAAATCCATACTGTAGGCGAAATGAAATCAATATATGAGTTCCGATAAAATAGAACTGGACATTGGTATTTATTTATTTATTTATTTATTTATTTTTCGATTTCAAAAGGAGGTTAGGTTGAAAAAGAGAATCGGAAGAGAAGATACACTTCCCAATCGACACATATCCAAACATAGGACATACCTTAAGCCTGAAATTGGGCTTGTTGTTCACTCTCATGTGGGTTCTAATTTTACACCACTTTACCTTTAATACTCGCCATTTTTCCCGGGCTTGCGACCGGCTGACTTCAGATAATATTTTTTTATGAAAACCTTTGGTTTACTTAAGTATCAAGAAAGTCTCAAACCAGGAAGGTTTAATTCGATAGAAAGTTTAGTGTTTTTTTTTTGTCATAACACTTATTTCTGATTTGGGAATTATGTTCGAAGATTTTGGCTGAGGGGTTTTCTACTTTGTGTAATGTGTACAGATGGTTTCGCTAAGCTAGCTTTTTACGTATCAGCCTTCGTTTTCAAACTGGCGATAGTGATGAAAACGTTTTTGGTTATAATCTCCACAAAAAATCGGTATTAACTCCAATGGGGATCGTAACCGTTTTTTGACTTACGCTCGCGCACGATCACTAACCAAAAATTACAATCATGAACGATAATTTGTTTCCTGAATTAATATTTTTTCTTTAGAATTAGGATTTTTTTTTTTTTGACAATAAGAAAAGTTTTCTTACAAAAACTAAATTTTCTCTTGATTTTAGAAAAATTTTCTCAATTTTTTCTTATATTATCTGAAAAAATTTTAAGGAAAAAATCCTTTACCTAAGTTTACTATTTCCCAACAATAACAAAACTTTTACTTGAAAAAGTAAATAATATTTTATTAAAACTTTTTAAATTTATCTGAGTTCATTAGCTTCTAATTTTTATTATTACATAAGAAAAAATTTATTACTTTTTGTTTTCAATTGCCTGATGTAATTTTTAGAAAAAATTTCTTAAAAATTAGTAAGTGGTAGACTCAAATACTGGACTTAGAAATGGTTTTCTAAAATTTAGTTAATTTTACTACAAGCGAAACAAAATGAATGCACATTTTAAGTTAGACTCATTGTTTGAACTTAATGGGAGTAAATAATAGGTGTGTTCGACGTAAGTTACCGCGGGTGCCTGCGGGAACCCAATCTTACCAGAAAGCGTTTCTTGTAACAAATATTAGGTAAATGAGAGCGTTGATGAGAGAGTAATTGTGTTTCTCATTTTACCAGAACTTACCCGTACTTTTTGTTTGGATAAAATAGTAAAATTGTCAAATCATCAGCTGTTGCTAATAAATTAGGTGTTTTGCATGTTTGAAAAAAATTAAAGTTTAATAAAAATTTACTATAAAAAACTTTTCCTTCTTAATAATGAAAAACACATTTGAAAATGTAAATAGATATTTGCCATTTCAAATATATTTATTATTAAAGCTGTTTTTTAATAAGAATATATTTGAGGTTTATTTTTTGGTATGAAATGTGGTTTTGTGCGTTCGCAATATTTTGGACATTTTTATATATTTTGATTTGATTTTACCAGACTTTACCCAAAATTACCTCGTACAGACCTAATGTTCTATTTTTTTAACTAAATTTGTTTTATTATATTTTAGTATGCAAATTTCTTAACACTAAGATGATTTTCTAAAAAATTGATAAATTTTAATTTAATATAGAGCAATTCTATATGAAAACGATCAAAATTGGCAAATTTTTAGGCGACCCCTCTCCGATTTTAAAATAAATAGTCTCAATCGATTGCCCAGCAAAAAATAATGTACCTACATATTTTTTTTTTTTTTTATAGTGACTGGTTTAGTGGTGGTGTACACCACTGTCATGTCATGTACACCACCTCATTGAAAGTTGTTTTAAAAAAAACTACTAAAGCGATCGCAACGAGTGATAGCTCGTTGAAAAAGTATTGAATCAGGCTTTAATTGAAAAATAAAATTTTCCTAATTTTTTTCAGAAATTTACCTTTTTTCCCATGAAAATTAAATTTTCCCATGAAAATTAAATTTTCCGATTTTCCACAGAAGCTCCTAAATTTTCCGGCTAATTTTATTTTTTTTTTGGATTCCTCATAATTTTTGCTTTAAGAATCAGCAATAAAAAAATGGGCCCCGACTCCTTGTTTGGACAGAAGAAGAGCATTTAAGAGACCACCTTGTTCTCATTGTTTTTATATTTTTTATAATTGAATTATTTTTAATTATTTTTAATTATTTAACATTATTTTATTTTATTATTAAAAATACATTTTAAAAATTATTTTACGGTTAAAAATACATTTATGAAGAAAAAATCTTTCTTATTTTGCTGCTTATACTTAATTACAATATTTATTACAAATTTCAATTGTCTTGGCATCATTATAAAATTAAAGTAACTTTAAATTTAGCACGTCGGCAGACGAAGAGTACCGCTTTACATTAATTGACATATCAGAAATATTTGGTATGAAGCAATGAAACTTTTGCGTTCCAGTTATAGTTTTGACATTATTATATCTGTTTTGAAGTCGTCGCTCCATGGCATCGTGTTCTTTTTGAGTGCATAAAACTGTGTTAATGGCAATTTCCTTGCTTTGAATCCACGAAAACAAATGTTGTACATTTAAGATCTGGTCAGTATATGGCCTTTGTTTTAGGGTTCCCCCTAACGCATCGCATGGGCCCTTACCGTGGGACGTCGCAAAAAAGTGCCACTCGACCTTGCAGTTTTGTTCTTCTTCAATTATGCAAAGATTGTAAAAAATTTTTTTATTCTTGTACTGAGAAGCCGCGCCGTCTGAGAAAAACGTTACTTTGTCGATTGCATCGAATTTTGATCTTAAGAATTCAAACAGTTTCATTTGAAATAAATAAACGGACACATAATTATGAGCTAAACTCTCCGCGACAACAACAAGGCTTACGGTCTGTAGTTCGTTATCTTCGTTTTTGAAATAAATGCAAAAAGGATGCACCGTGCACTGGTCGTTTGCCCAGTGATAAGCCTGAATTTCATCCTGAACGAGAAAAGTGTAATTCTCGGCAAAGTCGCTTATCACAATGAATTCATTTTGGGCTAATTTCTCCTTACTTTCCTTTAGAAATTTCGATTGCATCTCGGATATGAAATGGTGAGCCTTCAGTTCATTCAACTTGAATCCGAATTCCTCGATGAATTCCGGAATCTGCTTTACCACGGTCTCAAGGGAACATCTGCCGCTGCTTATTATCCACTGTTTGAAATGCACCTCCTGAATTAACAGCTGTTCAAACTTTTCCGCCAAATATTGCTCTAGCTCGTCAATCTTCGGACAATTGTCGCATTTGGACAGATGACAATTTTCCGTGGGGTATGCGCACAACGACTTCAACAGGAGGTCCCTATATGTTTCAATTTCACCGTGAAATACTTTCAATTTCTTGCATGGAAAGAACATTAATTTGATGTTTTGATGAAACATGCAAACGCAGACTGAATGCGTTCCGTGCCTGTCGCCAGCACGCATTCTTTTGGTCGTAGGATGGCAAACTTAGAAAATCCCACTTCTTCTGCTGGGTATTTCTCTTTGAACGGATGGTATGCTTCGGATAGATTACATATTAATAATCTGCGCTGCTTGTGTACTTTTTCTCCATCTTCACGTGTGATAACATAGTCACGTGTACCTGGGCAGGCGCGGCTGTTGTCATCATTGCAGTAAAAATCTTGAATCAATTTCGCCGTTGCTTCGCTGAGGTTCCTTGAGCCAAATTTCTTGGTGGGAGTCGCCAATATGCCCTTCTGTCGAACTAATTCTTTGCTTCTTCTCGCGATGTAAAAAGATGTTTGAAACTGTTCAGAATCTTGCGTATAGACCATGATTGAGGCAGCACAGATAAAATGAGATATTTCTCCGGAAAAGTGGTCGCTAAATTGAATTTTCTTTTCAACTGCTCAATCATTTGTTTGCCGTCATCAACGTCATCTGCTTGACTGCATTCGTTATCAGAGCCTTCATCAAATATTGTCGCGATTGCACTCATAACCTTGCCTTTTTATCTTTCCTGTATTTTTCACTTCGCAACTTTCATTTTCTAATAGATATTTCACCTAAAGTGGTAATAACCTCATTCAAATGACTCAAAGACATATTGACCATCGGAATGTCTGCCTCACTATCAGATGAAACATTTTGTTCAATTGTCATTTCACTCTCGGATTGTGGTTGCATTCGTTTCAATGCATTTGCTTGTTGAGACAAATCGATTTTACACTTGGGGCAAATGAATTGTGCTTCTTCACCGTATTGTATATTTAATTCATTCATGTATCGCTTCGAAACACCAGTTAATTTTAATACTTTTATCTTTTTCGAACGATGTCCACTCTTGTTAAACGGATTGCAGCAAAATTTATTCATTTTACTTTAAATTGTCTTTACAGCTTCACTCTTTACTTTACAAAAAAACACTTTAACACTTTCACGTTTAGTATTATTTGACTCAGAGTGTGTGAAGTATTTATATTTATTTTTTGGTAAAAAATAGGTAAAAAAAATAAGCGATATTTGCTTTTCTTTAATAGGAAAATTCGCGTAAACTACTGGTCATAAAATGTTTTTTAAAGAGGGACTTAATTGGTTACTGCCAATAAGCCGACCACAGGTCATAAAATGTTTTGTAAATTTTTTAAATTACCAGGTAATAAATATTTCGCCATATTTATGGAAAATCCGTGTTTTATGACTTGTTTCTGCACGTGTCATTTTAGGCGAAATATTTATTACCTGGTAATTTAAAAAATTTACAAAACATTTTATGACCTGTAGCCTCAGTCGGGTTTGGTGTGCCATTACATGCCACTGCTGCTATTATCCATGGATTTATGGCCGATCTTGTGAAGGCAGGCAGACCATATTCACTACACACTCAACTTGGGGCTCTTAAAAAAAAATTGATTTTTTCTTCATAAATGTATTTTTAACTGTAAAATAATTTTTAAAAGTATTTTTAATAATAAAATAAAATAATGTTAAATAATTAAAAATAATTCAATTATAAAAAATATAAAAACAATGAGAACAAGGTGGTCTCTTAAATGCTCTTCTCCTGTCCAAACAAGGAGTCGGGGCCCATTTTTTTATTGCTGATTCTTAAAGCAAAAATTATGAGGAATCCAAAAAAAATAAAATTAGCCGGAAAATTTAGGAGCTTCTGTGGAAAATCGGAAAATTTAATTTTCATGGGAAAATTTAATTTTCATGGGAAAAAAGGTAAATTTCTGAAAAAAATTAGGAAAATTTTATTTTTCAATTAAAGCCTGATTCAATACCTTTCCAACTTTCAATGAGGTCCCTTATGAAGAATTCTTCAATTTTGTCACATGACAGTGGTGTACACCACCACTAAACCAGTCACTATAAAAAAAAAAAAAAATATGTAGGTGCATTATTTTTTGCTGGGCAATCGATTGAGACTATTTATTTTAAAATCGGAGAGGGGTCGTCCAAAAGGTGATCGCTTTCATATGGAATTGCTCTATAATTGTTTTTTTTTTTTTTTTGCTAAAATCAAGAAATATTATTTAGGAAAAATATGAACTATATCTGAGTATTTTTATTAATTTTAAATTGGGGAAATTTTGGATTAATTTTTAGTTCATGTCTGTTTTTTTTAGTTAGCTTTTCGTTCTTAATTCCATCTTTCAAAGCTTTAACTGTTTTCACCATATTTGCCAGATTTTGTGTATTTTACATCAATTGAAAACCAGACATTGTTTAATTTTAATGTCATTGTTTTCTTTTGCTTTTGTAAAGGTAGGCAATGCTTATGTTTTGTTCCTCTCTTTAAAAGCCCTTATTAAATATTTATAACAATATGGTAACGTAAGACGAAATTTCGTTGTAGCACAAAGGTAAAACACAAATACAAACAAGTGAGTCAATGCTTTTACTCTTCACTGTTTAACATACTCTTCACTGTTTAACATACAATGTATAAAAAATATGCATGAAAGTTTTAAGCTAAAAGGGGTTTAATGACAGCAGAAATCGTAAATGGGAGAGAGGCAGGCGGAGATGTAGAGAATAACATGTAAACAATTGGATATGTATGTAAAGAACATAAAGTACAATAACCTTGACATGGCTACACAGCCAACAAAAAACAACAACATAAAATGCAAAATAGGGAGTAAATAAATAAACATAAACAACCATGGAAACTATATAAAGTTGCCACTGTATTGTGCTGTTAAAAAACAAAAAAGCCGGCAACTCACCTGCATGTGCTGTAGAATATCAACTCCCTAGAAACCCCATTTTTAATGCTTTCACTAAATATTTTTGAATTTTCCTTGTTTGTTTGTTTGTTTTTTTTTTTCCTAAAGACCATGTTAATAGAATCAGGGACAACACCCATATTGTACGTTCGTTGTGGCTTTTTCGCTTTTTTTTAGGAGTTCTTTTGTTTTTGTCTACCACTTTGTGTTGTTGCTTATTTCTGTATGACTCTTGTTGTTTTCGTCGTGTTGTTTGTTGTTTTCTGTTTGCAGTGGTTGACTGCATTTTGTTGTAGAATTGTAAAGAATTTTTCATTCGAGTCCCTGAAACGGAAATGAAAATTCAAGTGTTATTTTTATGTGGTTTTTTGTAAATTTATTTGACTGTATTTTAATTAATCAACAAGGAAGGTCTTCTCATCTGGACCTTTAGATCCTAATGAACCACTACAACATGTAGAGGAGAAAAATTTTGAAAAGAGAAGTGTAGTGTTGTCGAAAATCCCGTGCATTAATGCTTATTTAATTTTCGTTAGTTGGGGTTTTATCTAACATTTACCGAAGTGCTTATTTTACCTCGTTTCATTAAAGTGGTAACCCTGGATCCAAAACGTAGGTAATATAAATGCCAACATTTTTGCTTTCTCCAGTAAAAACTTTAACGCTGTGTGCAGATAAATCGGAATAAATGTTCTTGTATAAAAACTGGGCAATTTTTACCGCATTTAAAACCTTAAACTTAAGATTGTAAACTTGGAAAAGTCTTTGTATCTTAATTTTTTGACATCTATTGCATGTTTAAGTTTTATAAAGATCTGAGTGTTCAAGAAATGAGACCTTCCTTGTAAATGCACATTTATGGTGTTTTTCGTGGTAATGACTCACTAACGTTGGCCAAATGAAAGTTATAAATTTGCTTAAAGAATGAATATAAAAATTTCTTTGTTGAAAAACAACATTTATAGGAATGAATTGGGAGATAAACGTTTCATTCATTCAATAAAAAAAGTCCCTTAAAAATGTTTTTTACTAGGAGCATTATCAACATCGACCTACCAACGTTTTTGGTTTTCCAAAGTTAGATCCTTACGGGATTATTTACTTCTTCTTTCCATTAACCAATGTGTTGCTTTCTTTCGAAAGAAGATAGGAAAGAGATGAAGGTTGGTAAATTATGAAGTGCTTCAAGTGCGGCAACATTGTAGTTGCATGAGATAATACTATTTAATGGGGAGTTGAGGAACTTGTTCAACCTTTTTAGTTCGTAAGTTATATTATTTTACTTTGGAGGGGTATTAGGCACTATAGGCACATGGAAGAAGAGCTTTTCGTTAGGTATGAGGGATAAGAAACTTATATATTATTTTTCTAAATAGATGTCGCTGGAGATCGAACCTGTACAGCGTTGGACTGTTACACGTCCAACGCTGTAGCCGTTACAGCACAACGATCACTAGGAAGGAATGACGTCTTCGATATCTAAAAGGTATATTCTTCAAATATCTGAATATTCCGCAGGAGATTGTATAAATAGGCCAACGGAAATCTCATTAGAGATTTGGTCTCCAAGTGTGCTCGCTTTCTGGTGGGTTCACATTCAACCTAACCTAAAGGCACATTTACGAGCGAGATAAAAGTGCTGGAGATAAAAAACACCCCAAAATACTTAGCTTAAACAATTCAAAATAGACTTATTTACAGGTTGCTTGAAAAGTTCCTGCGCTCACCAAGAGATGGCACTGCTAGCTCCAAACTTTTTTTTCTCAAGTTGGTATAACTGTCCTGAGAACACATGCAAAGTTGCAAGTCATTCTGTCTATTCTTTCTTTGTTTACAAGCCATTTGAAGTTGACGTGTCATTGATTTTTTTAATATGGAAAAAATTTAATATCGTGCAATCATTAGATTCTTTGTTTTGAAGGGTTTAAAATCAAAGGAAATTTATGTACATTTGTTAGAAGTGTATAAGGAGTCCTCGCCTTCAAAACGCACCGTTAAATTTTGGGCTGGTGAATTTAAACGTGGTCGTACCAGCCTTGAAGACGATCCACGCGAAGGACGACCAAAAACTGCAACCACAGCAGAAATAATTGAGCAGGTACATAATATGGTTAGTGAAGATCCAAGTTTGACTAAGCGTGAAATAACTGTTTGGAAAGTAAGTGCCGCACACATTAACAATTCAAAAACTGGATCGAAAATAAATTTCTCAGCGTAATTTGGAGCGTTTTAAGCCGAATAAAACCGACTTCTTGCGTCGTTTTATAACTATGGATGAGACTTGGATCTACCACCATGATCCTAAATTGAAACAAGAACGTTTACAGTGGACTGAAGCTGGTTGTTCAGCTTCAAAGCAGATGAAGTCACAACGATCAGCAAAGAACGTTATGGCATCAGTTTTTTGGGATGCAAAAGGAATTTTATTGATTGATTATCTTCAGAAAGGTAAAATAATCAACTCTGAATATTATTGCAGCCTTTTGGATCACCTGGATGAAAAAATTCTTAAGAAAAGACCTGGTTTACAGAAGAAAAAAATCATTTTTCATCAAGACAATGCATCTGCTCAGAAAAGTGTTTTGACGATGGCTAAATTCAAAGAATTAAAGTACGAATTGCTTGAACATCCACCGTATTCACCAGATTTGGTTCCCAGTGACTACTATCTCTTCAGAAATCTCAAACAATTCCTTCGTGGAAACCATTTTTCGTCGAATGAAGAGGCCATAGCTTCCAGAAAACCATTATAAGGATGGGATAAAATTTTTGGAAGATCATTGGAACAAGTGTATTGAGCTTCTAGGAGATTATATTGAATAAAAAAATATATTTCGTAACAAAACCCGTATTCTTTCATTTCGAGCGCAGGAACTTTTCAACCAACTTGTAGAGGAGGTTTTTGTTCCATCTCTGGCAGTTTTCGCTCAGGTGTCTAATAAGGGTCTAATTGTCTAATGCTGTTCCTGTTGGCCTCTTCTTGGATGAATCTACTTTTTAGATATCAGAGACATGGCTTCGTGATGCTCCTACCCCTCTTCCTTCTCTTTGTCGTTACGTAAGTGCTTAGCAATCCGCGCAATGCCCAGTAAGAATTCCTAAAAGCAAACTAATTGTCTGCTAGCAAAAACCAAGAGAGTCCTCGTTCTTCTTTTGTTAGGCAACGATCAAAGTACAAAAAAGCTTAACGAACCCATTAAAATTTGTTAGAACAGATTACTTCTGTAGCAATTCTAGAACAGGTTCCATTAAACATGTTCTAGAACTGATTCTTTGTAGTCAAAATATAAGGTTTTACTGTCCTAGAACCAGTTTTGTAACTGCTTTTTGGAAATAGTTCTAGAGCAACCTGTTTGAACCTGTTGAAAGAAGGTCAAATTCTATACAATGCTAATGTGGTATAAGATGTAGTGCCCTGCCTGTTTTTTAGATCACATGCATGCCTTCACCGCTTGTGTAGACTTTTGACTTCCGAATGAATGTACATTCGTAATACTGGACATCCAATTTACCTAAATACACTTTGCACCGTTTACATCTCCTTTCTCGAACATATTAAATAGATATGACTGGGTTTACCGCCCTCAACCATACCAGGATTCTATAGGTAAATTATTGCAGGTCGATCTTCAAATTTTGCTTCTACCACATATACAAATTTTATGTACATCGAAAATTTAAGCTTAAAATATTTCGAAAATTTATTTTATAAAAGGCTTATATCTCAAAAACTCAGTACTAATACTCTCTCAGCAGATATATGAACCAATTCCGAATTAGGTCCAGATTAGATCCACTGCAAATAAATCTGTTGTGTTGCTAATCATTTCATTACTGCAGAATATGTTTTGCTTCCTATAAACATTAACTTACGTGATACTAAATAAAGAAAAGAAAAACAAATTTTCTCTTATGTAAGATACATTCACTTTTCATAACTTTTCTTCTTGACTGCATTGTTAGTGTGTCTTTTTTAAAATACAACACAACTTGTTTTTCTTTTCTAATTCCACATATTTTTCTATACAACCAAATAGTTGCTGTACATACAAAGATCTGTGTCTTTTATCTCTATTCTAGAAGACTCCATATACTAATTCGCTTGGATTTAATCAAGAATACGTTTAGATGATCTAAAAATTATAACATTTTTCTCTAGCGATTGGGCATATATTTTTATTTTTTAAATCGCTATGAATGTTAGGAGGCAAATATGTTGGTAACTCAAGAATTATTTAAAAAAAAAAATGGCGCGGTTGTATTTTTACTAAGGACTAAAAAACTCGATTACTGTATGTTCAGTTAAATTCAAATTTTACATGGGTCAGTTAAGGGCCCAGTTAGTAGCTCAGGGAGACCCCTAAGCTAAATTTCATCGAATAAAAGTGTAAAGTAGATTTTAAGGTATAGTCTAAACACGATATATATATATTACAACATTAGAACAAAACATAGAATTTTACTTTAGCTTGTAGGAAAACATTTTGTGTATCTTCTTAACACAATGCCCAGAATAGCTCTTGAGTACGTGTACAATATCATGCAGTGAGGAAAAAATGGCAAAGACCTTAGCCTTGACTTTTCCAATAGTTTATTAGCCTCATTGGGTGGAAGAACTATTTGGTTTTATTATTTTACTTATAAAGTAAAACCGGATAATAACAATTTTTAAAATTGGTGTTAAATACAATTCAAGTTTTAAGATGTAGGAATAATTAACTTTTATAAGAAACAAGAAATTCTAGACCCCTTGAAGAACATCCCCCAATACTTACACGCCGATTTGAATGAATCCTTGGATGTTTGATAGAGCACACAAATCTAAGGTTTGCCGGTTTTTTTTGTGCCATCTCCGATGTTTAGGTGTTAAAAAATCGTAATTAAACTAAAGGGAGCAAGTGTGGTATCGTTGAAGACAAATATTTAAGGGGTATTTGTTGGTACCTTTTTTGCTTTTTTAAATTTGCAGTTCAAAAAATTTTGTGTACTTAAACGAAGAAATATACTCCTATGACTGGCAAATTTACATATTTTATTCGTCATTACATTTCAGAGGACACGTAATTTTTCTTATTTTGATATTCCTGTTCCTTGGTACTTTTTGCAGGAATTTGGCTAAAACATAGCCATTATGTATATTATTGGACAAATTTATTATTTTAAAGAAGATATCAATAACGCACTTTTATATTTTAAATATTTGAAAACTTAGATTGCCATGCATTTTTTTTTCAAGAACCGTTATCTAGCAGACAACTGGCGTAGGCAGAGCAAAGGCATGCCAGTGTTTGTTTAAATATTTGACGTTTTTAGCTATCAGTTGAGATTTTGGCGTTACAAAAGTAAGTTTCTAGAGCAAGAAAATCATTAGTTCTCCTTCCGTGGGCATACAAATATTGCAATTTGCTTTCCAATTTGTCTTATTTCACGTTTCGAAATAAAATATTGAAAAAACAAAGAAGAGCGGCTAAATTCGGCTATGCCGAATCTTATATACCCTTCACCATGGTTGGGAAAATAGTGAAGTTTATATATGGACATATATGGAATGGACAGATTTATATACGGACATCTTTAAGTGGAAATTTACCATTTAGTTTAGTGATAAATCTTGGACTCTGAAAGAATTATGGTTCCCGAAAATAGGTATTTAAAAAAATTAATGTTTTGGTCATAACTACTTTCAGCAAATATGTTCTACTAAAGATTTTCGATCTTTGGATATTTTTATACCCTCCACCATATTTGGTGAGGGTATATATCAGTTTGTCATTCCGTTTGTAATATGTCGAAATATAGGTTTAAGACCCCATTAAGTATATATATTCGTGATCCTTATGCAATTTTAAGTCGATTTAGCGATGTCCGTCTGTCTGTTGAAATCACGACGCGGCAAGCGAGGGTGCCTATTTTTACCCAGATTATTGAACATCCTCCCGAGCAGTTTGGTATTTAAAATGAGCAAAATCGGTCAATCGGTTCAAAAGTTATGAGTGAAAATGTGAAGGTACCTCTAAATTTTCCATACAAATTTGTACAATTTTTCTGTATCTATTTTTTTTTTTCTGTTAAGTAAGTAAAAATGTTATTAAGTCTTCTTATTGTTCGATTACATTTATTGTCTTACATACTATGATAACTAAGTTAACGTAAAAATGAACAATGTTAAAGTCGCTAACAGAGCAGACCTCTGTAAATAACATTGCTAAAACTAAATAATAAAAGTTCGTTACATAAATTGACAAAACATATTCATATTACAGTTCATGCAAAATTTAGTATATACGTATATCATCTTCATCCCCTTTGGTGGAGGGTTTCAAAGATTCGGCACAGCCGAATTCAGCCCTTTTTTACTTGTTTAGTTCTAAAAAAAGCTTTTTTCGACCAAAAAAATATTTTTTTACAAATCGTTAAAAGAAATCACTAGAACTGCATGTGTTTTATTTCTACAAAATTGTTTGATTTAGCTGGCAATTTTGTATTTGGGATTTTATTTCGCTTTTTTATTACAAAATATTTTTAATTTCTTTAGCTTAATTTTAAAAATTTGAAGGAAAATAGTTTATAATTTTTTTTTATAAATTATTATAAGTTATGACCTAAAATAGTTGCACTCAAAGGGAAATTATGTATAAAATTTTCTTAATATACGAGAAAATGGTTTAAAAATAGAAATAAAACCGTTTGTATTTTGTTTGTATCAGAAGGTTTTTATACAAATTTTGATATTTTTAGCCTATTTATGGATTATTTAATTATAAATATAAAATTTTATTTAAATTAATTATTTAATGTTAAAAAAAACAAAAAAATAAAAAAAGTCTTAAGAAAATAAAAAAAAAAAGTTGAATTGTGTCTTGAGCAAGATTCGAACTCGCGTTCTTAGAGAAAAAAAGCATTTATGACATAGCGTTTAGACGACTCGGCTATGAAGGCTTTATGGAATCATCGTTTATAGAGTTAAATGAACAGTTTTCGTTCAATAGGGATTTGTTTGGTTTTTATTTAAATGATAAATCTTTGTATGTGTTTGTTGTTTGTGTATCAAAGGTGAAGAGGTGAAAGAAAAGAAATTGATGTGTTTGTAATGCGTAATATTCAACATACATATAAAACAAAGGAATTTTGCGAGAAATTAGAGGTAGTCCTGGTTTTTTGCTAATATCTCAGCCATTTATCAACCAATCTGGCTGATTTTTAATAGCAAGCAGAAATGGATCACATTTAACAGAAATATATAACAATCAAGTCCTCATCATGTCTGGGGTCTTCGGAAAACCCATTTCAACACACAGACGAACAGACGGACATCGTTAAATCAACTTCGCTCTTCATAAGGACCCAGAATATATATACTTTATAGGGTCTAAGATCAATATTGTAGAAATTACAAACGGAATGACAAACTTATATATACCCTTCCACCTGTGGTGAAGGGTATAATAAAACCAAAATATTAGGAATTTGGTAAGAATTTAAATTTATTTAATTCTAATCTTAAAAAATTAGTTTTTAACTTTTTAGTAATTTCAATGGGAAAATTTAAGCAATTTACACTGGAATAGCGTTGAGCTATAATTGAAATGCATAAAAATGGCGATTCTCACAGAAAAATTGCTAACATTTTGAAAAAATCCCACACAGCCATTGGAAATGTTATTCGCGGATTCAAACAATACTCGCGGGTATGCCCTATAAAACGTGCAGGTAGACAAAGAAAGGGTTGTGTAGAGAATCACAACTATTTCCAATACGAATCTATTTATTCCGGTGCCAAAATTCGTGCCAAATTACCAAGTGAAGGCTACGAAGTACCATCAGCGCAAACTATACGAAGAAGAATGCATAAAGCTGGAAAGCATGGACCTGTTACAAGGAAACTTCCTTATGTTAGCAAAGAAAATTTGAATAAAAGAATGTAGTTTTATCAAAATTATGCTTTAAAAACTGACGAATTTTGGAAAGCCGTACTTTGGACAGATGAGTCCATGATTCGCTTGAAGTACTCTCATGGCAGAATTCATTTATGGAGAAAGAAAGGAGAGTCATTGTCATATAAGTGCACTAAGCCCATGTATAAGGGTTCAGAAAAGGGATTTATATTAAGGGGTTGTTTATGCGCAAATAGAATTGAGAAATTAATCACTCTAGAAGGTAAAGTGAACGTTGACATTTATTTAAATATTATAAAGGAAGTGGCAATACCTGAAGGAAAAATACTAATAGGAAATGCATTTATTCTACAACAAGATGACGCTCCTATCCACACTGCCTCCTCCTATCCACACTGTCGCAAAGCCTCGACCTCTCGCCTATTAAGAACGCTTGGGCAATTTTGAAACTACGCATTTCTCAAAAAGGTCCACAAACTATCACAGAACTAAAAACTTTTATCAAGGAAACTTGGAAAAAAAATTACACTAGACGAATGCCAAAAACTTTGCGTAACCATGAATGATCGTTTATCGAAAATGTCAAACAGAAATGGTGGTCATTCTGGATATTAAACTTTCTTATGTAACCTGATTTAAGTAGCTTTTTATTTTATTACTAAATATCAGCGAAAAGGCTGAATTTATTTTTACGTTTTGTTTAGTTTTAATTATTATTGGATATATACTTTATTTTACTGATACATCATTGAATTAACTTAAATCATAATAAAGTTATGTTAATTTCAAAATAATTTTTTCGTTTGGAAACTTATTTTTGTGAGATACTGTATATGCGTTTTTCGAAGTCTTTTATAAGTCATACAAAAATCCTCATAAAAGAGGCTTCAATGGAAAAGAAAAATACCCACAAATAATTAATTTCAATAGGTTTCAAATTTACGCTGGGTAGTTTTTTTTAATAAGATAGTTCCGAAGGTTTGTAACTCTTCTTTTTGCTTTTGATATTAGAACCCATTAAAGAGGCTCATATTTATTAATTTCTCTTCCATATATCCACATTTGAAAAAAATTTGAGAGTTTTCCTCAAAGTAGAACTTGCAGAAAACGTATTTTCGTTTTCTTTAAGTTTTCGACCTTCAAATTCCATACAAATTTTCAAATTTAAAACTTGTTTTTAGTCTTCAAAACTCCACCTTCCTCTTAAAGTTCAATTCTTTTTAAAAAAATACAACCATGCTTAACATTATTTCTTCTTAAAATTCTAAAACGCAATTAGTTTAGTTTCTACAACCCTCACAACAACAAAAAAGGCTGAAAAGTTATTTTATGCATTAAATTCTTTACTTTTAGCCAACAAATCTTACATTTTATATTTTAAATAATAATAAAAAAAAGAATTGCTAAGGGTAATAAAAATATTTCATTTTGAAAAATCTTATTGGCAAATCTAAAGTAAGTTTTTCAAATCCTACTCAAACCAGCCAAAGATTTGGCAAATTATATAAAAAAATTGCATGAACAAACAATTTGTAAAATTTTCTAATACTTCAACTACAAATATTGTCAATTAAAATGCTAAAAGCCGTAACAACAGTGTTTTTACATTTTTTTGTTGGAAAACCATTTTTTTTTTTTTTTTTGTAAATGTCTATAAATTGAGTATATTTCTGACGGTGCCCGACGGACATTATCCCAATATCTAGTTTTGCCATTATTTGTCAATATTGGTAAACAAAATATAAAATTAAAAAACAAAAAATATGCAAAGTTTTTCTAGAGGTTTAGGTTGAAAAGGAGGAATTTAAATTAAAGATAATCTTCACAATCGACTCATGTCCGAAAATAGGACATACACTTAAGCCCGAAATTCGGCTTGTTGTGAGCTCTCTTGTAGGTTCGAATTTTACTGAGGATTGGAGCACTCCTAAACTTCAAACACTCCGCATTTTTAGCGGGCTTGCAACAGGCAGACTTCAGTCAAGACAAGATTTCTTATGAAAATTTTTGGCTCACTTATGTATCGAGCAAGTCTCAAATTAGGCAGGATTATGATCAAAAAAATCTTTTGGGGGTCCGAAAACTTTTGGGTCATAATCCGAACACCGGAAATTGAGATAATGTTCGATAGGGTTATCCCATGTCATTACTTTTGGCAAAGGATATACACTATATTCAATCAATCATATTTTCAATACTTTATAGTGGAAGCAAACATTTTGGAAATGTGAAAAATATAATATTTTAACAATTTGACAAGATCAGATCTGAACAGATCTCATTAAGATCTAATTAGATCTCAAAA
The DNA here is from genome assembly GCA_949748255.1 of Eustalomyia histrio. Lineage (NCBI taxonomy): Eukaryota > Metazoa > Arthropoda > Insecta > Diptera > Anthomyiidae > Eustalomyia > Eustalomyia histrio. The sequence goes on from OX456524.1 coordinate 129,759,351, forward strand.
TTGGGGACAAATTTGAGATCTAAATAGATATATTCAAATCCAGACAGTTTTGGCGCACCGTATATTATCAGATCCCATTTGCTCTGGACTAATGTCCATACCGGGTTATCCATTTAGTGGTTTCAAAACCGCCACTCTGGCAAGGTTGTCAGCTGTTAAATACCTGTCACCTGAAGTGTCATTTATTTAGTGAAAAGTTTGCCATTAAAAATATAAATCGTTAAACAACTGAAGAACGTGTAAAAATTGTTAAAACTTATCACAAAAGGGGTGGTTTAAACGCGGCCACGGGCTGATTATGATTGTAATAATCGACCTACTGTGCAAGGAACTGACAAGGATATAAAGAAATTTGAAAAGACTGGAAGCGTTACAGATGTGGTCAGGCCTGTGCATCATCGCAATGTGCGCCCTGCCGAAAATATCGCTTTTGTTAGTGAAAGTGTGGCGGATAATTCGAATTTGTCGATTCCACGGCAAGGGCCTATCAATTTCGACTCCAATTGAAGATTATAAACTGTACGATATGTGGTTTCAACATACAACACGACTGATTTTGGCTCTATTGTATGGGAAGTTTACAGAATGCGTAATTTCACGTTGTGGCGACGACCAAGATCATGCGATTTGATGCCGTTAGACTTTTTTTGTGGGGCTACGACAAAGGCCGTGTCTACGCGGATAATCCTCTAACGTTGGGGTATTTGAAAACCGACATTCGTCAAGATACCGCCCGAAATGTTCGAAAAAGTGTTCGAAAACTACCACAAAAGGATCGACTGCAGCAACTAATCTAGAGGCGGTCATCTAAATGACATTGTATTTCGTATGTAATGGCAAGGTCCATTATAATGAAATAAAAACCTCATCGAAATCATAGATTTAAGTGTGTTTTATTTAACCTTAATTTTGAAACCGAAAATTAATAACCCAGTATGTCTAGCAAATTTAATACGAAATTAAAAAAAAACACCTTCAGTTCTATCACAATCTTTTAATAGACCTGATGTTAGATATAAGCAGTTTTCATTAGATCTCACATTTGGGTGTAAATTTGAGATCTAAATAGATCTGATGAAATCTTGACAGATCTATGCACATTTTTCCTTTTGGTGTCTTTAATGGCTACAATCTCGTACTAGATCTGTTATTAGATATGAACAGACCTGGCACCAGTTATGTTCTCATATTACCAGATTTGCTCATATCTGGTCACAAAAATCACCAAATTTTCCAGATCGCTTTAGACATGAACAGATCTGGCATTAGATCTGATCAGATATATTCAAAAAGTGTATAACATATGCTATATCTAATTATATATGATCTGATCTGGCACCAAGTCATATCTTATTACATTTAAGCAGATCTGGTCAGATCTAACATTTTTACACTGGCAAAAAAATTGTTTTTTTTTTATCGATTTTGGATTCATGTATTGTTAAACCTTTTTGCATTTTAGAAAACGATATATAAAGTTTAAAGTTCCAGACATATGTATTTGTTTATACATATTCTTTACTTGATATCCTGGATTTTTGTTTTTTTTTTTACCCAGACTTGCAGACACTACTATTGTATTTTTTGTTTGCGCTTTGAACAACCCTCAATATTTAAATTGGTCTATTTCAAACAATTCCCAAATGTTGGTTAGCATAATGGTTTTATTGTAAATATGTGGTTTATCCTGGTTACAAATATATGTACAAAAGGGTGGTATACATCCAACAAAACAGGACACGTGTTTCCGTTACCCAAAACTCATTGACACATTTTGCCTACAAACATTATTTTCTCGCTAAAACCAAATTACTACGTACATATTTGCAAAATATTACAAATGTTATTTATAAAATATATTATTTACATGACTATAAATTATTTTTATGGTTTTATTAAATGATTTGTATTGAAAATCCTTTTGTTTTGCATCATTTTATTGCTGGTTATTGAGTGGCATGGGTAGGTCAACCACCAGACATTGAACCTGTAAATGAAGTAGTTTTTTTTTATTTTTTTTGTATTCTGTGACTGACTCTCTTCCTATATGTGTAGGTACACAAAATCGTATTTACAGAACATACAAACAATATGGTGTATGCGAGAACTGAATTGAAATATACACATTATGCACAATTTTTGCAGACTAAAGTAAAGATTTGCTCTGTAAAGAAATAATGGCAAATACAAGAGAGAGAAGCACCGAAAAAGAGAGAGCGAAAATGTTCTATAAGTACGCTGCATTTAGTAGGTAATAGTATACTTCAAATTGATTTAGTTTTACTTGCAATCTTAAGGCCTTGAATTTAATATGCTTATATTTACTATGGAATTATTAATTACAAAATATTAATCATACGCAATACTTTCAATACCTTGTAAAGTAAATAGTATATGTATGAACATATGAATATAGCAATTCGATTAATCTACAGCAGAATATACGTACTTATTTTCTTTTACGTATAAGTAATATGCAATTATTGATTGCAAAATATTATTCATACACACTACTTTTAAAACTTTAAAAACTAAATACTCATATGACTATAATGTTTAAGCCATTTAATTATAACAGGTCAATTGAGAAGTCCCCGGCCTAACACATAGATTGCGCTACTATATCGATATGACTTTAGTTAGCCCTAACCTTCAAAAGACACGTGTATAAATTTGACAGCTGTCGGATCATTAGTTTGTGAATTATAGCATTTTGAGTGAAGCAACTTTTGTTATTGTGAAAAAATGGATAAAAAGGAATTTCGTGTGTTGATAAAATATTGCTTTTTGAAGGGAAAAAATAGAGTTGAAGCAAAAACTTGGCTTGATGACGAGTTGCCGGACACTGCCCCAGGAAAATCAACCATGAAGGATTGGTATGCTAAGTTTAGACGTGGTGAAATGAGTACCGAAGACGGTGAACGCAGTGGACGCCCAAAAGAGGTTGTTACGAACGAAAACATCGAAAAAATCCACAAAATGATTTCGAATGACCGTAAATTTAAATTGAATGAAATATCAGGTACTCTAACGTGTACATCATATCATTCACAAATATTTGGGTATGAGAAAGCTCTTTGCGAAGTGGGTGCCGCGCGAGCTCACTTTTGACCAAAAACAAGTCAGTGAAAACGAAGGCGAAAATCCATGAATTGGGCTTCGAATTGCTTCCGCAACCACCGTATTCTCCAGATTTGGCCTTCAGCGACTATTTCCTGTTCTCAGATCTCAAAATGCTCGCTAGGAGGAAATTTTCGTCAAATGTAGAGGTGATCGCCGAAACTGAGGCATATTTTAAAGCAAAGGACAAATCGTACTGCAAAAATGGTATCGAAAAGTTGGAGGGTCGCTATAATTAGTGTATCACCTTTGAAGGGAACTATGTTGAATAAAAAAAACTAATTTTGCCAAAAAAAAAAAAAAATGTGTTTTAGTATGGTAGGCCGGGGACTTTTCAATTGATCTGTTACTTGATCCTACTTACTTTTTTTTTCGTATAAGCAATATGGGGCCTGTCTGATCGACATGGAAAAAGCTTTTGATAATGTTTGGATACCAGGTTTAATAACTAAATTAAAAGAATATCAATTTCCATTGTGCCTAATTATACTTATATATAATATGATTAACGATAGAACGTTTAAAATTGTCCATCAAAATCATGAGAGTCGAAAAATATTCAGAATTATAAACGGATTACAGCAAGGCACCGTCAACTCACCTCTTCTTTTTAATATATTTATACTTGATCTACTAGATAAAATAGATAACATAATCTCTTTTGCAGATGATATTATAATATATCATGCTGACAACACTATTGAAAAAATCAATTATAATCTACAAACAACTTTTGATATGGTGGAAAGTTTTACTATGGATTGGCATATGAAGATTAACCCACAAAAGTGTGAAACAATTCTATTTAGACCGCCGGTCGGTAAATGTAACAATAATATAAGGAAAAATTGGAAATCATTTAGGATTAAATCTAATTTGAATAACACTTACATACCGAATAAAGAGATAGTAAAATATTTAGGTATTTACTTAGACAAATTCTTATATTTTAACAACCATGTTAATGAAATTTTACTGAAAGGCAGAAATACATTTTTCATGTACAAATCATTATTTTACTCAAAATTTTAAAAATCTAAAGTCAAAATTATTATGTATCAGTCATTAATACGACCAATTATCACTTACGGATGCCCGATATGGTTTAATGTTTCACCATCCTACATGGAAAAGATACGTGTTTTTGAAAGAAAATGTTTAAGAGCTTGCATGTCAACATATAGATCATCAGAAAGTAATTATAGAAAATACATCTCGAATAAAAAGTTGTATAATTGCTCAAATATTATAAGAATAGACAATTTTATAATACAATTAATAAGAAATTATATCTTAAGATGCACATCATGTAAAGAAAATAATTTAATAATGGCCCCGTACTATTCAAATGAAGAGTATATAGCTGAAGCATTGCAAAAAGGCTTCGTACCACCTGAGGCCTTTTTATATCTCGATAGGATGAAAATGATCCAAAATGAACATTGCATTCCAGTCTTTTATCATAGGTATAGACGTGCAAACATTAAAGCAGTTAACTGCAACTCAATAACAAATAATGACTTTCGATATGAAACAAGCGTAGCCAATAGAGAACTATACAGCTTACAACGCTTAAAAACCAACAAGTTTTGGTGGCTTGCTCAATAAATCCTTTATAACACTTTTCTTTTATCACTCAGACATTGTTTTAACCTTTGCTTATATCGATGTAATGTTTTTAAAAAAAAAATTTTTCATTACAAAAATTAATTAGTTATATATTCTTCATTTGAAGTACGTTATTTATTTATAAAATATTTGAAAACCAAAACTAATTATTATAGTAATAATACTAGAGAGCCCGATTAAGGGACTTTGTATATATATAAATTATTATTGTTAACTAATGTTTATTATAGTTTAAGTTTGTTATATATTTCAATTTAATAAACACTTAAAAAAAAAAAAAAAAAAAAAAAAAAAAAGCAATATGGATATAAGAACATATCTATATATATAAAAAATTGTTGCAAGTGTGTTGTGACTTTATAACTCACGTACGGTGAAACCGAATTCGGTTCGTATGACCGTGTAGATGGTTTATCTAAAGCTTGCATGCAATCGGTTGACGCGTTCGTAAGTTATGACTTTTCATGTCAACATGTGATTTTGTCCATATAAAAAAAAAAAAAAACAAGAAATACGTAGGCGCCCATGAGCGCGTGCGGTGTGTATACTGTGTGCTGACTTCATACAAACGGTTAATAAAGGGTGTCCCAAGAAGAACGCAATTTTTAAATTTTAAATAAAACACAGATATTTAAAAAAAAATCGGGAAACTTTATTATAGTGTAAAGTAGACAGAATGAGGTTACGTATGGAACAATATATCGTGCAGATGGCCGCCGCGGCTTTGCTGGCATGCACGCGATCTTTTAATGAAATTTTCAATGACCGTTTTGCATGAATGCTGCGGTATTTCATTAATGCAGCGTCCAATTTCCTGTTTTAAGGCTTGAGTCATCGTCGGCTTATTCGCGTAAACCATCGACTTCAAAAAACCCCAAAGAAAAAAATCTAATGGTGTTAAATCGCACGATCTAGGCGGCCAATTCTGATCTCCAAAAAGCGAAATAACACGACCGGGAAATGACTGATGCAGCAATTGAATTGTTTCTCTGGCTGTATCACATGTGGCGCCGTCTTGTTGGAACCACATGCCCTCCACATTCATTTCTTCAATTCTAGGCAAGAAAAAACTGGTTATCATTTCACGATACCGAACACTATTGACTCTTTGCGCTTTACCTGCCTCATTTTCATAAAAAAAGGTCCAATGATTCCTCCAGCCCAAAAACCACACCACACAGTGACACGTTGAGGATGCATTTGCTTCTCGTGAATCACTCGAGGATTTTCCTCACCGACAATTCTGCCTATTGACGAAGCCATCAAGATGAAAATGGGCCTCGTCACTGAAGATGATTTTATCGGCAAAATCAGCATTTTCATGTTGTCTCTCCAATACCCAATTAACGAACTCCCTTCGCTGTCCATGGTCAGCTGGCTTCAGTTCCTGAGTCAATTGAACTTTGTATGCATGAAGATTGTTGTTATCTTTACATCACTAACAGACCCAGTTTCGGCAAATTTATCCATTAATCTCTTTACAGTTGACTCTTTTGGAGCATTATTGTGACCCCAAATTGATCGCAATTTGCGAACTGTAGCCGCAAAACTTTCACCATTTTGGTAAAACAATTTCACAATGAGAATGCGTTGTTCATTCGTGTAGCGCTCCATTTTTACTAACCTTGTACCTTTTACTAGCAAACAATAACAATTGTTCAAATGTCAAACAATAACACTTCGAAAATTGCGTTCTTCTTGGGACACCCTTTACAAGTTGTAGCGCATACACGCATATACATTGACAGCTGTCAGTGAGTGATCATTTTAAGGTTCTTTTTCATCGAACTCGCGGATCGAGAAACCAATAATTCAATGAATTTGATTCAATGTTAATATTCATGCGTAGCGAAGCACTCCGGGATCCGCTAGTTACTTATACGCAAAACTTTTAAGATAATTTTTATAATAGGGGGTTGGGAAAGCTTTTTAATAAATTGTCTTACTTATGCCCGTAATTTCAAGAAGTAGATACACTCACCAAAAAAGTCTGTAATGGCAACTGAAAATTTTGCTAATCTGAGCCCAGCGGTATTTTTTGCTAATCTTAACAGCACATGTCTGCTGACGTGTAGTACAATGAAATTAGTAGAAAAATTAGTAGCCGCTACTAAATTTTAGTAGACTTTTTGTAAAGTGGAATTTAAAATATGTTTGCTAAAATCAGCAAAAAAAAATACTAAATATTATTAATATTAGTAAAAAGCTTTGAATTTATTTTTCTTATCGAGCATCAAAAATTTTGATTATATTTTTTAAAAAACGAATTAATCATTTTGTTTTAATTTGGTAATTTCTGTTTTGAAAAATATTTTGGTCAATTTTTTTATTACTTTTAAGGTTAAATTTTAATTGTTTTTAGGGCGGATTTTTCGAACCAAAAAACCTTTTAAGTGCTATTTTAAGTGAATGTCCTCTTTTTAGACATGAGTCGGTATCTTCACTTCCAATCCCTTTTTTAATATATGTAACATTTTAAGGAAATTTAAGTTTGTAGGTGTAAGTTTTAATTAGAAATAACATTTCCTTCAATATCCACTTTTTTAAAATTAGTAATATTTTTTGCTAATTTTAGCAAATCGGTTTTCAAAAATTTGTAAAATGATTTCTGAAATTAGCAACAAATATTTGTAAATATTCTGTAAAAATTCTGTAATTTGTAAAATGTAAATAGCAAAAAGATTTGCTAAATACTAATTTTTTACTAAAAATCAGTACAAAAATAGTAGAGTGCGATTGAAAACCGTTTACAAATTGTTCTACAAACTTTTTTTCTGAGTGTACCTACCTGTGCCTAGTTACCTGCCGTGTATACGAACAAAAACCAGTAGGTATCAATGCACCGGTAGGTATATATTGCTTGAAATTACGGGCATAAGAATACTATATGACAAGGAAATCTATTAAAAAGGCGGCTTACAAGGAAAATACTTTACAGCAAACACTCAGATTTTTATAACTATTTATAGTTCATTGAGAACCAATATAAAAAAGTTATATTGGACCTCTAAAAAAGTGGACATGTTTTTTAGTTTTATTTCCTATTTCCTTTCCTTTGAGTAAATGTTTAATTTTTTTTTAAATTTTAAAGAATGCATACATTAAGGTTAGCATACATTAAGAAATTGTATTTAATTGTAAGGCGTTCTGATGTGTTGAACACTAATCTTTGCAAAGGCCGCACAGTCACAAAGAGAGTGTTCTAAGGTCTCGTCATCATCACCACCACAGCGTACACAGTGAAGACACGGTGATTAGAGCGCCTTTTTTTACGGCCTTTTAGAAAACTACGTGGAAACTACAATTTTAATACACTATAAAAGCAACTGCGCTACGAAAAACTGTAGGTGAAACAACTGTATGACAATTATTCTGTCTCTCTTTCTTTCGTCTGATTTTCCAATTCGTCAGCTTATTATTGGTTTGGCCCACTCACCATTTTTGTAATAATAGAGACGAATTGATTATATATAATATCAATATCCTCTTTCTAATTCTGAAACCCGTTTTTCGATATCTGGCATCATAACTGAGATAACTAATATCAACTTTGATATAAAATTAAGAATGAAAACCATTTTCATTGCTTTTCTTTTAAATCTTTGGGCAAACTAATAATAAGCTGACGATTAATTAAATGTGTTTTGTGAGTGTGTATATTTGCTTATACATTTCACAGATCATATAAATGTGAAACTTTGTTGTATGTTTTGTTCTTTTGAATACTGAAATAATATTAAAAAAATACATTAATCATGTGCAAAAATGTTATAAAAACATAAAACAGTTTTTGTTATTACAATATGTAACCCAAGTATAAAATTTGTTATGAGTTTGTACTAAGTTTATGAAACAACAATTTTAGTAAATACAGTCATGTTGCACTTCTATGGTATCTTTTTAAAACATGCTGTGTAGTTGTTCACTTTTACACATTATTTTTTTGTATACATTGTTTTTAAATCTCTTTCTCGCCTAGGACATGAAATACAACAACAACCCTCACCATACGGTTTTGGATCACTCGTTTGACAGCTGTCACTTCTGACATCACTGGTATACCCTGTGATCACCACTTTCTCTAAATGAACTTCTTGATGAAACTATCAGCCCTATCTACTTTTTTTGCAGACGACAGCAACATTTGTCATTTATTTTCCTTTAATTGTACTACATGAAGTGAAAATACCGAGGCCTAACAAAGAAAAAACTGTTTTTTGGATTTGAAATCAATTTTATTCTTCAATGTAAATCTCCGTTAGGTGAAATACACTTCTTCCAACCATCCTCTAACATCTTGAAAAACTCTTCAAAATAGGCTTCATTTGTGAAAAACCTCTGTCGCTGGAGCCATCTTTTCAAGTTTGGGAACAAATAATAATTCTGGAGAATTCGGGGGTTGGGGAAGCAATTTATAATGTAAAGACTTAAATTTTTCTGAAGCCAAAGCAAATGAATGCGCCGGTGCATTGTCTTGATGGTACAAGATTTTTTCTTATATAAGTGGGGTAGTTTTTTCTTAATTTCTTCATTCAATCTGTCCAATAACTCAACATAGTAAGAACTTGGCACTTATTGTTGTTCCTTTTTTCAAGTAATCAATAAATATTATACCACGTGTATCCCAAAAAAACACTGGCCATTAACTTTCCAGTCGGTTGTTGAGTCTTTGACCGCTTCGGTCGGCTTTAGTAACCACTCCGCAGACTGTCTATTGGACTCCGGTGTATTATAACGAATCCACGCCTCATCCATTGATATAAATTGACGTAAAAACTCTGTTGAATTTACTACAAACATCTCTAAAACATACTTTGAATCATGAACACATTTCAGTTGTTGTTTAGCTGTTAAAAATGCGGCAGCCATCTGGCAGAAAGTTTTTCATATTTAAATATTCATCTTATATATGCAGAACTTGCTCTGTTGATATCTTTTTGATGCCAGCAATCTAAACTCACTTTTATCTTTCGATCATCCAATACAATCTGATGCACTTTTCTTACGTTTTCTTCGGTAACTACCTAATTTGGACGATCTGCATTAGAGTATTCAAAAAACCGGCCTTTTGGAAAAACCGGTTTCGGTTTTCTTCGAAAAATCGAATTTTAAAAAAACCGGTTTCGGTTTCGGTTTTTGCAAAAAAAAACCGGTCGACCGGTTTTTTCGGTTTTTTTTTAATTTGAATAAAAAGCTTATATAATTTGTTAATTGTTTTTATTACAAACAAAAAAAAAAAAAATTTAATATATATAGTAATAAAAATAAAAAATACATTCTTTGAAAAAATATATATGTATGTATATATATTCATTTCAATTTAATTTTTTTATTGTATTTCATTTCAAAATTTTATTGGTTTTAATATTTTTTAATATAATATCTTAAAAATTAATATTATAAAACTATATTCATATCAAATGAATAGAGAACATTAAGTTTGTAAATTAGGAACTTTAGCAATTTGAACGTTTAAAACCTTTGGCATTAAAAAGTTTTTTTAATATTACATTTTAAATATGTAAAAAGAAAATCCATTTTTAACTTCTAAAATAATATTTTAGAAATAATATGCAATTTAAATATTTCGTTTTAAGACGATTTTTTTGTTTGCTTTTGATAAAGGTAGAAGTGGAAAATACTCTTTCACTAATAGCAGATGTTGGACAAATAGTCAAAAGACAATTACATAAATTTTCCAACTTTTCAGTTCTTTTGTCGCATTTATCAAGATATGAAATCATCATATAATGATGAATGATTTTGTACAGTCTCTTTTTTAGGATTTTGAATACTGTTTATTGTGTTATTTAGATCATTAATTAAACTATTTGAATTTGGAATATCCAAAGTTAAGTCTTTATAGGAATCTATCGGACTTACATCTAAATCTTCATAAGCAAACAAACGATTATAAAAGTGTTCGAAAAAATAAAAGAGACCAAGTAACCCAGTTGGTGATGTAATTAAAAAAACCTGTTAACCGAACAAAAAAGACCGGTTTTCGGTTTTCTTCGAATTTAAAAAATATTCGAAACCGATCGGTTTTTAAAAATAAAGAAACCGGTTGACCGGTTTTCGGTTTCGGTTTTTGAATACTCTAATCTGCATCATTTGTGCTCGTACAACCACGTTAAAATTCGGAATACCACCTTTTAACTATTGAATTTGATGGCGAAGATTTACCATAATGTTTATCAATCCATTCTTTGACTTGAACAGTATTTTTCCCACTAAAAAACAATGTTTAATTAAAACACGAAACTCTTTAAAAGCAGCACCATTTTTATAACGGTAACTTTTTTCTTATTAATGACACAATTTTTCTAACAGTTCGCCCTACTGATTAAACAAAAAATGTTGGCACTTGTCATTATCCATCTCTATGTGACGTCAGGTATTTTTCACTCCATGCAGCAGACCAAGCCAAGGTGGTACGAATATTTAGAAATCGGAAACTCTTGTTGTTCTGGGCATTATAATTCAGTGTGATCTCCATTTAAATAAGCACTTTTTTGAAATGTTGAAGTGAATGTGGGTTATGATCTGCTGAGATAAATAAACTTTTCCCCTTGAGCCAGGACTTTTGTGTGGAATACTCGCTTATCCAGTAGAGTTTATCCGTTTGTGGTCTATTGTGCAGTTAACCACACAACGCATTACAGGGAAAATTCGTTTATGAGTCGGATTAATCGTATTTAGAATAAACTCCATACATAGATCTTCTCTGACACATGAACATTACTGTCTCTTTCCTCCATCCCATAACCTATTTTCCTGCTATCAACACAATGCACTGCATTTGTGGTGATCAACCCCGGAGTGTTAATTTAATGAAAAAACAAAAATGTCACCGAGTCCGCACGGCCAATTGCGACAGGTATGCCCTTCAGCGTTGAATGCCCGGTGAGAATACTTACTATCTTACCAAGTTCCCTATTACCGAGTTTTAAATATTCCTTAGTTTCTTCCCTATCCGGACCCCCACATAATTCTAGTGCTGATACTGTCGCTGTGTCCCATATTGTTCTATAAGAAATAACAGTTCATTTACGTAGTTCAGTTTTTGAAATAGTTTCGCTTTCTCCAAGCTGACTGTGTTAAGAGAAGAATCAAATTCGTAAGCCATGAAACCCAAATTATCTCAATACTACGGCTGGTTACAGAATTATTGATTTTTCCCCCTACTCCCGAGGATAGTGGCTGGTTTTACAAAGTTAGAAGAGATTGTCGGGATATCTGTAAAGATCCTTATATTTCTGGTGATCTCTTGAATAGTTAAAAATTAAATGTAATTCCCCTGATCTCTCGGAGATCTTATTACAATTCAATTCTTTGATATTGTATGCCGAAAAATCGTCTAAGATCTTTTGGCGGTTGGTCTTCCGAATGTGCTTCTGCCGAAGCATAGCCAAAATGGCATCATATTTTAACCAAATCTTAATAGGTTCAATAGGTAATCGATTAATTGCACAACCCTTATTTTAGTATTTTTATATATTCCTTTTTTCACAATGTAAGAAAAAATTTATTATTGTTTGAGATTTAGTATAGAAAAAAAGTCTCAGAATTAAAAAAATCCATTGTAGATATCTCAAGAAAGAACTTTGCCAAAGAATCAGTTTATTTTTCTAATCGAATATTTTCTCAAAATACTCTCGGTGCATATCTTCACAATGTTTTAACGTATGAGTAATAAGACAATAAATATTACTCATACACACCAGTATACTTTAAGGACTTTGGAAGTCTGTACATACATAGAAAGATGAATACAAGTATGTAGAGCGTTTACATGTCGTCAATACCAACATCATAAAATATTTTTTTGTAATACCAGTGTTTTTCTTCTCTGTTTGTATTATTCTCCTAGCTCATTTGTTACACCATTCTGTTTCTATTTTTTTGTTGTTCTGCCTTATTCTCAATTTAATGTAGGATAGAATGCATTCCATTTGTTAAAAATACTTGTATAACAAGCATGAGTTTGTGCAAGTTTGTTTGCGTGTGTGTGTGTGTAAAGTGTTCAGTGTTGGGTGTGTGTGTGTGTATATATATGTTATTGTTGTGTACAAAAAGCCTGCTAGTAGAGTAGGGCAGAGGGAGTTATAATTTTTGGTAGCAATGACCTTCACCGCGTTGTTGAGCTTGAAAATGATTATTTCATAATGTTGTTGTGGTTATGCTTGCTAGTATGTGTTCCATATGATAATAATGCTGACGACGTAGATGATAATAATGATGTTGTTGTTGTTATTTTTGTATTTTACGAAAAAAATTTGAAGTTTGTTGAAGTGCATGTGTATGGTATGCTTTTTGTATTGAAGGAAAATTCTATGTAGTGTAGATTGAGTGTGTTTTATTATTATTATTATTATTGTTGGGGAATGGTTAAGGTAAAAGTAGATTTTGGCATGATATTTATCTACAATTCTACTGTTGTTTGATTTGATTCTACTCCCTTTCTCATGTTAACATATCATTGAATTTTTTGGTAGCTTAGACCTCATAAGTTTTATCCTTTTGTTGGAAACATTTTCTAAAAAAATTTCGATAATAATATTAACAAAAAAAAAAAAATAGATACAATTTGAAGGGATTGACTGGCCATACTTCCATTCAGCAAATACCTTAACCCTTTAACGGCTGAACTTAACGTACTGGAAAATTTGCAATATTTTTATGGATTTATGCTTATCATTTTTTAAAGTGTAGAAGCAATTTGGAATTAAGTCTCCACTTTTGACGACGAATATTGTATCAGAGTCCTGTAAAAAATTGCACACTTAAAATAATTTGTCTACTATTGGGACCTTGATAATAAGCGTTTCCTCGAACATGTAAAATTTCTTACCAGATAAAGTGATTTTGCAAGGAGTTCTTCTTCGTCCGAAGTTCATCAAATCTTAGTGGAAGTTTACGGCGAGTATGCTCTATCGAACAATCGTGTCGGAGATAGTTTGAGCTCGAAGACAAGTAGCGGTTGGAAGACAAACAATGGCCCAAAAAGTTTGAAGATATAGAATTGAAATCATTGCTCTATGTGTCACAATCATTGGGAGTGGTATAAATCGACAGCCAGAAAACGTCTAAAATTCATTCAAAAGCAGGGAAACTGGGTACCATACAAGTAAAAGCCGCACGATGTCGAAAGCCGATTTTTTGCCAGTGAACAGCATCTCAAACGCTAAAAAAACAAGGGGTTTTGCATCGCATTGTGACTGGCGATGAAAAGTGGATATATTACGGCAACTCCAAGCGCAAAAAGCCATACACTCAGAATATTATGTAGTTAACTGTTTGTAGTTTAATAAAAAAAAAGTTTTCCGTTCCATTTAGAAATAAAGGAAGATACATTTATTTTTCAAAGAAACATCTATATTAACTTTTTTATACATTTATTCGAAATAATTTACTATCATTTACCGATTTTTTTCAGTTTCATTTATTTTTTTCGTTTGTTTGAAATTTAATAAAAATTCTCCCACAAAACGGAAACTTGTGGTTTATTTATGTCCGTAACAGTTATTATAAATTTAAATTTTGTTTGCTGTCTGTTTCAAAAAAAATATTCAAAAAATTTTAATTTGTTTTTTTATTTAAATTGGTTGTATATATACAAAATTTTTCAATAAAGTTTACAAGAACTTCATAAACACACATACATATACAAATACATTCACACAAAAAGTGTTTATAGCTTCATATGCATACATACATTTTGTATTGTACGAGTATAAAAAAAAAACAAAAAATACAAAAACGCAAATAATTTCAAAAAAATGGAAAAAACATTTATTTTTTAAGGATTGGTGGGTAAAATTTTGACATTTATTTTAACTTATTATATCATTTGTTTCTTACGGATGTGTCAGTTGATTAATCAACATTTAAAAATAAATAACAAATGGCATTTAATTTAAATGAAAATTAAGTAGACCGGGTTTTAAATGAAATATCATTTCTTTTAAATGATATTTTCAGTTATTTTAACTTACAAACTTTTTTAAGTGTAGGTTTTGCCGGACAGCAATCAACATTCTTCGCAAAGCCAAATATTCATGTCATGAAACTTATGCTCCGTATTTGGTGGGACCAGCGCGGCGTAATCTACTACGAGCTGCTCAAACTGAATGAAACGATCATGGGGGAACGCTATCGGAGTCAACTGATGTGTTTTAGCCGCGCACTGAAACAAAATAGGCCGGAATACGAAGAAAGGCACAGCAATTGCAGCATGACAACACTCGGCGACTAGTTGCAAGGCCGGACAAGACCTAATTGGAAACGCTGATGCTTTGCATAAAAAACTTAGTGTTTTACACTATTTCGTTCAATGACTAAATGACAATAGCTTGCCCTCCAAAATGACACATATAAGTTATTAAAGATACAAACCATGTGTAAATTCCGCATTTTTAAGCTGCAACCAACAACAAAATTTTTTTAAAATTATGTTCTCTATTAAAATAATTTAACTTATTTAATTATAAATCGTAAATTTGAAAAAGACTAACTAAAAGATTAGCATTAGTAAGCATAAGTGATGTGGAGTTAGAAAATTATAAATCATACGCACCGAATACTCTTTCTGTTTATCGTTCAACAAGTAATCACATGGCAGTGATACGTCTTTAGAAGAATAGTATAATATCAGATTTTCATTTTAAATATAATCATCAGAAAAGATACAAGATATTTAATCATAAGGATTCTGAAGGATTTATACAAAATTACCATTAATTTTACACTTATAAAACTGAAGTAGAGTATCACAAATTTCGTTTAGGACTTGCTGAAAAACTCTTACTTTATTTTTCATTACCATAATACATAGAACAGTCATGCTCATGGTAGTTTTTCGCCATTGAAAATGGATTTCATGACCACATAAACTTGACACTGCAACCAACAACAAAATTGAAATGAAAAATCATACAACTGAAATGTTTGCTTTATACTACAACATAGAATATTTCAAATAAGAGGGATATGCTTTGCTAGATTTAAACAACCTATGTACACACTCACTACTCCAAATACAACGATGAGTATAATGCAGAAAAAAATGTTGAAAAACATTAGTAGGGAATTGCAGACATCTATGGTTTGAGTTAAAAAAAAAAAAAACTTCAGCTATCTAGAGTTTCAATGACCTGTTCTATACTATATTCTATGCAAGATTTTTACATTTCTCTTACCATTTCCTATACTATGATATATATATATATATATATATATATATACGAGTAAATTAAATATATTCCATTATAATCTAGGAAAGTTGTAAGAGGTTTGTTTTTATGTTTTATTGTTTTTTGCAAAGTTATTAGAGATGTTTGTTTTTCTTTCTTTATTCATATTATTTAGAGTATCTATGGTACATTTTGTTTTCCCATTGGTATTTCTTTTGTTCTATAGGTTATTCTGTTTTTCAAGTTCTATGTTTTTGTGTAACGAAACAAAAAAAAAACACGATCTAAAAAGAAAAGTGAGGTTGAGTTTTCCCTGTTCTACTGTTGGTTCTACTGCTTGTTTTTATGTTGTGTTGCATCATTTTTAAAAGTTGTTCAAACGAGTTATTCTTAGTTAGGAAAATGACTTTTGTTTTTAACATTTTTTTCTTTCTTGTGGTTAGAGAAAATAAAAATTCTAGGGAATGATTACGAAAATGTTTTATGGTTGAACAAAGCCAAACTTTTGTGTTTTGTGAAAATTTAACTGAATAAGAAAACTTAAGAGACTGAGGAAAATGATAACAAAAAAGAAATGTTATTGATATTGTTTAAATGGCATTCGGCTGACAAATCCATTAATACGTGTATATGTTGGAATATTTTTTAATTTCTGTAAGGATATTATCTATCTATTATTTTTCGTTATTCTAATTTTCTAGATTTCCATAAAATTTCTACTTTGGTCAATGCTTTTAAATCATTCCAATCAGAAATTTCTAGTGCCGTTATGTTGTAATGGTAAACAGAAGTTTGCGGGTTCGATAAGCAGCAAAGGCAAGATCAATTTAGAAAAATACTATGTGTGAGTCTTCTATACCTCATACATATCGCAACGACATCCTTCGCTGTTCACATGGCACTTAACCCCACTAAATTAAAATAACATGAGCAAAAAAGCTTTAACAATTTTGCCAATTATCCACCAGATGGCGCTCAACAACTGTTCTTAGATTCATCATCCCGCGGAATCACAATATTCTCATATTTGAAGCCCCTTCAAAAGAAAGCAACACATTAATTAGTAGCAAGAATTTCTTGAGTATAGAATAGATTACCAAAAGAAATTGATCTTTTCTGCAGTCTAATTTTCCTGTTTTTAATATTGATGCCATAAAGCCAATCACCCTACTAGGCATAGATTTCCGCATTTCCAAGTTTTATGCTGCGAAGGCAGCATATGCAGAGTATATTGCTGTCTCAGCATTCAATTCACAGAACCTACGTATCCGAATCAGACAGACCTCAAGTCTTTAAGTGGTATAATTACAGTGTCCATTGAAAAATCACGTTAAAGTCCTTAAGTCGTCCTTCCTGTTCAGAGAAAGAAGTCTGCTAGAGTTTCCACTAGATGGGACGATGAATCTCTTAGCTTAGCGGTGGCCAATGGTACAGTGGTAGACATGCGTTTGGACGCACGATGTGTTTTTTTATTTTTAAGAAAATAAATGAACTTTAGAAAATCTGACTTTGTTATTGGATTTATTGTTGTAATAGCTTAAAAATAAAACACAAACATAAATAGTATTTGACTTAAATTTAAAATATATTTCAGAAGAAATTAAAATATAGTGAGACATTCGTTTAAACGCACTTCGAAAATTTTACATAAAAAATTATAATTATTTTACAAAATTAAATTTTTTTTGTTTAAATATTTAGTGTGACCACCTTCAATCCGTATTACACAAAATACCCTGTTTGGCATTGAGTTTATTAAATTTTGAAGAGTTTGTAGCTCGATATTAGACCAACATTCTTTAATTTTATCTCTCAGCTCAAAAACTGTTGAAAACTGCCTTCCTTTCTCATAAAATTTGTATGCAAGAACTCCCCAGAGATTATCGATCGGATTGCAATCTGGACTACATGCCGGCCATGGCAACAAATTTATGTTTTTGGATGCAAACCAATCCTTACATTGCCTAGAAACATGAATTGCTGCGTTATCTTGTTGAAAAACATGCTCCTCGTTTGGAATTTCATCCAGCTTTGTAATAAGAACATCTTCCAAAAGATTTATGTACATTTCTGAGTTGAGCAAAGGTTCCCAACCCATGACGCTTCCACCACCGAAATTTCTCTTAGATCTGACGACATTCTTTTAGTTCAAATCATGCAAACATGAGTCGTCTCTCCTTGTGGACCTTCGTTATTCGGGGCTTAGATTTAATTTTTTTTTCATCTAATGGATGAAGTTGAATTTAAAACACGGGCAATAGTTCGTGTGGTTACTGGAGATTATGTTTTTCCTTTATTTCTCTACAATTTAATCGATTTTTCGTGGCTTCAAAACGAATCTGACCCTTTTGACGGGGTGTTAATTTAGAAGATCCTTTTGTTCGAACTTTAATACCGTAATTATTTCCAAGTTTTAAAAAGTTTCTCACCACTTTTTCAGAACGGTTTATCAATTTGGCAATTTTCCTATTTGAATTTCCATCTTTTTTCAAGTTTTTTATCAATTCTTTTCGATTTCGTTTAACCGCTTTCCAGAAGCCATCTCCTAAATTTTTTACTTATAAATTTCTTTATAATTTATGGTATTTTTTTATTACCAAATACTTTACCTTTATATTTTTTACAATTTGTATTTAAGATTTCTATTTATCAAAACACTTCTTCACTCCACAAAGAAAATTAACTTTTTCTTTACTGCGTTCAAAGGCATGTCTCAAAAATATATGCAACAATTTTACTAAAGAATGCTTAATTTCTTGGTATTAACCGTTAGGCTAGCTATTGTTTTTGTTTTATGCACTTCAACTATTAATGTAAACAAAACAAGAGAAAATAAATAAATTGTTATTGTAGATCGTAAGAGAATTATATAAAAAAGATAAAAAATCAATTGCGGCCAAACGAATGTCCACCACTGTAGTATTCCAGCACTCAATGGAATCCTCTTCAAATCCTTAGTTTTTCTCTGATATACCCAGCATGTATACCACAGAAAGGTTCAGGAACAAAGAAGTGACGACGGGCCCTGCAGTTGGCCAACCTGTCAGCCCGTTCGTTGCCTGCATGCTCCTCATGCCCAGGATTAGGATTAATTTGTTGGATCCAACGAGCCTATTGAGAGACTCAATGCAGTCCAGGACAAGCCTAGACGACATGTCATAGGAAAATTATGCCCTGAGTGCCGCTTGACTGCCTGAGAGAATATAAATAAGTGCCCTCTTTGTGGCAATCCATAGCCGCCCGCACCCGTATCCCCATTGATCTGTTTCGAGCCCTCAGTGAACCAAACCTTTTATCCCAGTTCGGTTTCCCAGGATTTGCTGGTCCAAATGTTACATCTTGTTCGTGACCTTGGCCAGTGGGTCGTCAAGAAACAACACCGCTATCCTGATGTGGCTCCTAAACTACCAGAGACGCAGAACACCCATACAGGCGTCCTCATTTTCCGAGATATATAGTGGTGGTATATTAAGCATGGCCCCAATGCCGCTAGTCGGTCATGTCCTTCCCGCACCAGTTACTCCCACACAGGCTAAGCGATCCTCTTAAGCAGCCCCCCCCCCCTTCGCCTGTGTTTGCTCCAGTAAACCATTCGAGGCCTTAGACCCCAAATCCTACCAAAAAGTCTGACAGGCATATAATGCCCTAGTAGCTTTCCTATTTACTGAAGCCAAATGTTGATTCCAAGTAAGTGTTCTATCCAGAGTAACCCCATTATACCTAACAACGTTAGAAAAGCCCGCGGTAATGCCATTAATCGTCGGCTCCACCAAGTCGAGCTACCTGCGTCTAGTACCAGGATCGTCTTTCTTCACACTAATTGAGAGTGTGCTTTATGGCCTGTTGCATGCGGTCTGAAATTGTTCTGCCATCCCAACTAGTGATGGAGATCACATCTTCGTAGCCATAGGTTTTGAACCCTAGATCGTCTTGTTTCTTCACTGTAACTTTTCTTTAAATAATGCATTGGGCACCTTTGACATTAAGTATCAATTACTTGCAGAACACCTATCAGGGAAGCTTTACCAGCGTTGTCAAAATCGTATTTATTTTACAAACGGAAATTGCCAGCGTTACAAAAATGAATACACTGGAAAAGCATTAATTTAACAAAAATTTTGGAGCTTTGTTCCTAAAACGTTACAGTCATATTTTTTTACTTTTTTAATTTTTTTTTGGTGTTTTTACGACGGTTAGGTTAGCCAGCAACTATCATTTAGGTTTTTAGCATTCTAGTATTATTGTCTCGTTAGTTAAGTGGTTAGTGCTCTTGTCTGAAAATCTGACGGCCTGGGGTCAAATCACGACATGACCAAACAAATTCAAATAAAAGTTTTTCGAAATTTTATTTCAGAAAATCTATTTTTAGGCCATCTAAGTTTTGATTTTACTATCGTTTTGCCAACACTGGAAATTTAGTTTCCCGAGTGCTTCTCCGACACTTTTTCAACAGCCGACTCTTTCTGCCCTTTTTGGGGAATAGCTAAACATTGAAAATTTTCCAACACTATGTATATACACTAGGGTGGGTTGAATTGTAGGGGTCGGAAAAAATGTATAAAGGCGCATCGCTATTCTATGTGTTGGTTCTCAGACATTTTGCTGGTTAAATACGTAAACAGCGTTAAACACTTTTGTTAAAATTATTAAACTCCCTGTTCGTTTTTTTTCTTTTCTTTTAATTTACGTGCATTCAATGAAAGTATAATTATTTGTACATACTTTTTTTTTTGTATCTAATAAAAGATTATGTCAACTAGCTTCAGTTTTTATATCACATATCGTATATCTATTACACTACTTCAAGAATTACCTCATATATTGTTGTTAATCTTACAATGATTTCTCCATTTCACTCTCACTACTACTCACTTTTTCTTCCAAAGAACCCGTTCAATACATAATAAACTGGTAGTAGAATCGTAAAGTCCTACAAATAAACTTTTCAAATAGTATATTATCATTAAAATACAAAATAGTTGTCATACATTATGACTACACATACTCGTACACATGCATTACATGTGCCTATAACCCTTTCTCCACCTACTTCTCTCATGCTATAACATGTCATGCACAGTACCTCTTTTTATATGTTTACCGAGTCACTAGCAAAATATTTATCATGTTTATTTAGTTGGCGTTCGTCGACCTTGCGACTCGTTTATATTTTCTACTACTATGTATTATTTTTTCCTTCCTTTTCAATGTTTTTCCTCATCCCACAAGTTGACTGGCATGACGTGACTAGGCTGTTATTGGATTCTTGATGTTTGTTGCATTTGTGTAATTTTTTTTTTGTTTTTTTTTTCACAGATACTCGTATACAAACGTTTGTATGTATTGAAATAGGCTTTTGCAATTACATACATATGTATTTACTTGATATTTGTCAACAACTTCATAATTGTCATTGTGTATTTACACGTCATTATTGTTGATGTTTTGAGTTGTCAAAGTCGTCACTATAAAACTGAGATTAAAGTAAAAACATCTTGTTTTTGATTGAATGGGTTTGTCAAATTTTGAAAAGTGATCTACGTATTATTGAAATGTAATCTTGAATTTATTTTTCTTTTAACTTTGCACAAAAAACAAGTAGGTCTGGAATGACCTTCCATATTTTCTTCAAATAAATTAATGATTTCTAAAGATAATTGATTTAAAATTGTTATCTCTTTGGTAGAGGGAATAATTTTGTAAATAATTTAAAAAAATTATTGCTAAAAATGGGCAAATATGTAAATATGAAATCTCTTAGAAAAATATTAGAAAATAAACTGGTTTTTTTCTTGATTTTTAAGCTATTTTATACATTTACAGAAAGGTTTCTCAAATACATTTTGTTTGATACCCAATTTACCTATAATTAGTATTGGAAAGTATGGAAAAAAACGCAAACAAATTCAAAAACCTCATTTCCTTATTTTTAGATCCTTAATGTGGGATTGGGTCGCTATTTTATCGTCTCTACCATTATTCAAAATTTAAGCTCAATCCATAGATTTCCCCAAAAATATCTTCCATGCGGGCATTGTGGTGTTATGGTTATCGCGTTGAACTGTTACACATAAGGTAGCGGGTTCGATCACCAGCAACGGCAACATCAACTTAGAAAAATAATATGTATGAGCTTTTGTCTCTCAGCACTTAACCTCACCGAAGTAAAATAATATAACAGGGCTATGAACTAAACAGCTTCTACAATTTCGACAACTCTTTAACACATGTCGGGCAACAACTGAGAACTATTATCTGGCGCAATTCAGCATTGCCATATTTGAAGCTCTTCATATTTCACCACCTTTCATCTCTCCTCTATCCCCTTTCAAAAGAAAACAGAACATAAATTAGTAGGAAGCAACATTCTTCTCTTTTAAGGAATAAAATCTGTATTTAAAAAGTAAATTTCTTACAGGATATTTATACAAAATGCCACAGAACCAATCTCTTTCCCTGCAGGCTCCAGCCGCTTTTGCATGTCATTGTCATAAAAAGGGTAAATTGACCTCTAGTGGCATGACACAAAACAAAAACGAAAATAGTTCAGTGGCGAGTTGCGGGTTAGTTCAATAACGTATTCCAGGACAGATCAACAAAAAGTGATTTTTTGGCTTTATTCTGTAATTTCCTTCTTCTATGTTAACATCAGATGGTTAGGTTAAAGGGCAGCCTTTCATGTACACTTGGAACGGTTTCCTCTTATCCTCCCCCACACCAGCAAACCACAACCTTCAACCATGTCTAGAATCTCGAAAAATCTGCTTCCTAGAGATCTTAGTCGCCGCTTCTTCGGTTCTGGTCACTCACCAAGTATGTTTCCTCATCCCCACAGCCCTACAGTAATCCGCTCGTGAATAACCTTAGAGCGTAGCTATACGATCTATCCTTATTTTAGGAAACGATCATAAAGTCCGGTATATTTTACAAGACCGTTCACCTAGACCTCCTCTCCCTATCTAATATGTCCCTCATCACACGGATATGCGATGCTACAGCAATAAGTATAATCATACGCCATCGTGGACAGAAAAGAAAACAACTACTTTGGGCAGATTTAGAAGAGGAACGCGCCACTGATGAGCTTCATAATTTACTTAATATCTGGTGTATGATAATATGTTTGTGTTAAAACAAAATATTTGCGCAGTTTTTCTACATTTGCGTAGTTTTCTATAATTATATTTACAGTTGATGTATTACACTTTGTTCACAAGTAGCATAAAATGTTTACGCTACCTTATATCGCCACCTCAACAAGTTCGGTAATAAAATCGTTCACCAGAATGTTGAGTACGTAGGCGTATGAATTTTCTCCTAATATTAATTGCTGAAACAGAAGAAATGCATGTCTCGCACCAGAAGATGAGAATGTATCGGATCCTTCATAGACAAAGAGCCTTTCCGAGCGCATTCATAAGCTGACGTGTTCCCGATCCCGATCCAGGAGCTATATCAGTATGACCTAGTGTCGGCATGTTTATCCAAGAGATTCATTACAGTCCCACATAACATAAACTTCGATCGTTTTGTATTAGATTTCAAAGCATTTAAAGCGGAAAGTCTATCCACGAAGATACCAATGGATATTAAATACATAAGTGTTATTCATGCTCCCCTATTGAATGGATAGAACTTCGCCTTGAAGATGATACGCTCGCTTAAAAGTCACATGGAAACCCGAATGTGTAGTTCAATTATAAACATTTGAGTTTGTGTTCACTGCGTCCTGTTATGCTGGACCAGGATGCTGTAGGTTAATTTCGGTTTAATAATTGCCGTGTATATTCAGTGGAAATATACGGTTAAGGATCCTACTTCGTACTTAATAGTTTTTTTATTTTTGTTAAAGCAGAACATTTTGACTCCTAGAACAAGGAATCAATTTACTATAGTGGGTGGTTAACCTGATCGGTACCAATTGGTTTATATAAAAACAGCTCTATGTTGGGCGCCATCACACAGATCTCATATTAAAGTTTGAGCGAAGAGTTTTAAGTTTTTATTAGTCACTGAACTTACAGAATTAGACACAAAGTGAAAGCAAAATATTACATCTTTTCCATAAGATAACCTTTAAAATTTGTTTAAAACTTTTATATATCATAACCTTACTTATAATCACTTTTT
The DNA here is from genome assembly GCA_949748255.1 of Eustalomyia histrio. NCBI lineage: Eukaryota > Metazoa > Arthropoda > Insecta > Diptera > Anthomyiidae > Eustalomyia > Eustalomyia histrio. The sequence goes on from OX456524.1 coordinate 129,783,425, forward strand.
TCCTAATTTTTTTTTTAAATTGACATTGTAAAATTTCTATTTCTATTTATATTATATGCTAATAATCTCTTATACACACTCAATAAAACATGATTTTTACATTATTTATGTTGTAGAAATCATATGTTGCAGTGGCTAACAAAAAAAAACCTTTGCATTCATGCTTCAATTGTTAATAATAGATGGAAAAAAAATCAACAAACTAACAATAGTTAAAATACTGAAATGGGGGAAATTATTCTTACGCTACTTATGTATATACTCTATAGACTCCATAGAAGCATAAACCGACAAAAAAAAAACAAAGAGAAAAACCAACAACAAAAGAAGAGGAGGAAAAAAATCCAAATGGCAATGGCCCTGAAAAAAATTGCTTCAATAGCTCCCCATATACCAACCAACAAACATATGCGAAACCGACTACAATTGCAAGAACAAAAACTGAACTCCAAACAGATAAACTACAAAAAAAAAAACTTTTTTTATTCTGCAATAACTCTATAGATGCAATAGAGCAGAGACAACATTGAAATCATGAATTTATATGTACAAATTTTTGCAAATACATACTCGCATACATATATTTACCCTACCAATGCCATTGTCAATGCCAGGAGGTAGCATGGTTCTTTTGTACTTCAATATAAGTATATCGTTGTATGCAGAAAATAAGGTGAGTATGAGTTTTTCCATTTGCAAAGTTAGAGTAGTTTTGCATTTTCATTATACTGTATACTCAGTCCCAAGTACGCTAAGTCAAGGGCCTTAAGGCTAAAACATACTTGGCTTAAGATGGGTACGAAACGAAAATTAATAGTTTTTTAAAATTAAAAAATTTTTATTTATAAAATTTCGTTTTATTCCAAAACAAAGTCAATTGTAGCTGGGCCTTTTAGTTACTTGAAAGTTTTTAAGGTATAGATTTGTATTACAAGAACATCTATGGAAATTTCTACAATGAATGAACCACAGACAACCCAGACAGGAAACAGCTGATTGAATCAAAATGGCGGCAAGAAAATAAGTAAAAGCAAATTTTAAAATTGCAGTGATACACAGAAAGAGATAGATATACAATAAAATATGTGCCATATAATTTGTGTTAAGTGTAAGTTTTCTATCTCATTTTGCAAATCACTGCAATGTCAAAATAGCCATACGGTTCGAGAATTCTTGTTTGACATATGTCATTGGTAATCTGTCTGTGTAGTCTGTGGAATGAACTATTTCGATCAAAAATTTTCTTCAATTAAACTGCAATATTGAGATTTAATCCCTGGCAGCTTTAAATATTTTTGTTTGCCTGTTGATAAATACATAAAAGTTTCAATTGTCCAAGGAATTTGATTGCGACAGCCAAATAACTCCGTTGCTGCAGTTGGCAAGAATTTTGATAGTCATTATGAGTACGTTTTCTTTTTGCCGGCATAGAGAAAGCTTTTGATAGTGGCTGCAGTGGATGCAGTTCTTGTAAAGTGGATGCACTTTATGTTATGATGATGATCTCTGAAAGTAAATGGGGAACAAAGCTCACAGCTTGGAGTATTTAATGCTGTCCTTAAGTGGTGAAGTATTAAGATTTAAGTGTACACATGCAATCAAATGCGGATAAAAGATCTAAAATGGTTTTAAGACTATAATTGGGTTGTTTACGAGTTGAACAAAATATAGGAGGGTCAGACCTTCAATGCTAAGGTTTAATACTCTTCAAATGCCCACAGAACTTAAATATTTTTTTTTAGGGATAAGTCTATATTAATACAAGTATCTTTTTAAAAATTAAATAAAATGAACTAAACTTTTATGCAGTTTCCACAAGACGTTCGTCGCTAGACGAATGAGTGACTCTACATGTATTTTTTTTATTTTTTTTTTTTTTATCTGTATGTATTTTATTATTGTATTTTTGTTCGTGTGAAGCAAAACTGGAAAAACCACCTTAAGTTATTATTATTTATGGAACACAATTTTATTCATGTTGCCGCCGCAGCTGGATTCCCAAGACTTTGTTAACGTTGTCTGGTTCTATCTCACGAATGGCTCGGAAGATATTAGCCTTAAGAGTGTACATCGTTTCTGGATTATTCGCATAGCATCAGTGTTTAACGGCATCCCACAAGAATTGTTTGATGAGCTGAAACCAAAGATTGTTCAAGATAATATCTTCCATTTCATCCCATAAAAAGTCCGTAATCATGGCTCTGTAGCGATCCTTGTTGACTGAAATGACGTTTCCAGCAGCATTTTCAAAAAAATGGGCCAATGATGCCACCACTCCAAAATCCACACTGTCACTCTCTGTGGATACATTGGCTCCTCGAAAATGACGTTCGGTTTTCAGATCCCCAGATGGGAAAATTTTATTTGTTGAGATAGGCGCTGAGATGAAAATGCGCCTAGTCAGAAAACATGATTTTTCGGCTAACTGTTATGTCTGATTGTAGCTTCTGTCAGGCCCAAACTGAGAAGCCATAACGAAGTGCATGATCCTTTGCCTACAATTGCTGAATTAATTACACCTTGTAAGCGAATAATCCGAGATCTTTATGCAAAATTTTCACAATGCTGGTGGGTGAAATGCCGAGTTGTTAAGATCGATGGCGAGTCGATGTCCCAGCACACTTTCAGCCACAGCAGCCACGCAGCCACGTTCTCATCGGTATGCACCTTACGGCGATGAGGACTCTGAGTGTTGTCTACTACCAAACCAGTTCCACGAACTTTTTGCACAGGTTTGCTTCATTTCGGCCAAAACTTATATTCAACAAACGCTCAGTTTGCAAATAAGTTTGTAATATTTTCCAAAGCTGATCAAGTGTAAAACGGCTCATTTTAGTCCGAGAGGTATGATACTGACTAATAGCCAATAATTCGAATAGAAAAAATCTACCAGTGTCAAAATAACATATGATCAAAAAGGATACCTGTATTGATAGCAAGGGAACCTTAGGGATTGCAGATTTTCCGGGAATGTGGGAAGGCTTTTATAATTGGTGTATAAAATCCGTTGTATAATGGATGTATTTCGTAGTAATCCGGCCCATCTTGACAAGCGCATCTGTGGTCTGGTGACCAGGAACGATAGTGAAAACTATTCAATCTAAGCTTACAAAACCTGCTCTGTGGGTATTACTGGAGCTATGAGTATCTTATCTGATGACTCTCAGATTTCTATGGTAAACGTGATCTGTAATAGATCTATGATCTGGTGGCGTAGAACGATAGTGATAACTTTTCGATCTAAACTTCCAAAGACCTGTTATTCTGGGATTCCAGGGTGTATCTGGTAACTGTCATAAATCTATGATAAACATAATCTGCCATGTATCTCCATATTCAAGGCAATGCTATTAAATCTTAATATCAGTTGCATTTTAAACACTTCCATCCCCGATCACTTTATTCATGTTTATTCAATAATACCAAATATTCCCCATTTTCTTTCATCTTTTTAATCTTCTTAGTCCCAAAGAAACAGATTGTTCTCAGATTTAATTTTTCTTTGACATATCCAAATTTGATACAAGAAGATTTTGAATGGAATACTTTCCATGTGAGATATTCTCTTCAAATACAATACTATCTGTTTTACATTGAAACATTAACACTAGCCGAATGGAATACATTTTCTGGTCAGCTACAACCTTCATCACCATTTTTTGGTGTCTAATAAAAGTCAATCCCGCGTTAGCCCTAATAAAAGTCAATCCCACGTTGATTAATTGAGTAAAGATAAATTTTATTTACAATTCCCTTGTTAGTCATGGTAAAAATGACATTTCGAAGCTCACTATGTTCAATATCCATTGGAAGATTGTATAACAGTATTACGCTTATAAAACATCTAAAAAGAGATATGATAACGATTGAACCCGAGATTTGATACAAAGCCTTAGCAGATTTGGTACTTCCGCTATACAACATGTTTGCACTACCTTCTCTCTCTCTTTCTCTTTGTTACTATTGTTTTGTTTTTGATATTAAATATACTCTTGAGGCCATTAGCCTTATATTGAGACTGTGAAATGCAATTTTCAATGTCTCCTCTGCCACCCAACAAATTTTTTGCTTCATTTTATTATGTTTGCTCCTTTTATGGAGCATGCGCTGTTTTGTCCAAAAAATAAACTACAACTGCAATTATTATGAATGTTAAGGCCAACTGTTTTTCGAGTAAAAATAAGTAGTGATAGAAGTCTGACAAGCAAAGACGGCGTTTTGATGTTGTTGTCTTTGGGTGGTTAAAGGGGTTGGGGATAGATCAAATATTTTAAATATTCTTTTTGGAGGATTAACATGGTAAAATTTTATATTTTTAACAAAAAAAAAAAAAAAAAAGACGAATGATGACCTCATTTTTTAATAAATATTAATTTTAATAGATGCTGACAATATAGAGAATCAAGGATTAAAGAAGAGAACTCAAGATTAAAGGTCGATTATTTTAAGAAGTTTCTGCCAGTATTAACAAATATTCCTACACTTTTTTAAATTATTTTTTAAAATTAAAAGCTAAATTCAAAATTCGTGAAAACTTATAATAAATTTTAAAATATTACAATATTTAAAAAAAAACTCAACGAACTGGTCCCAGGCTTAATCACGGGACCTGTCATTTAGACATGGCGTTGTCTTAAATAGTTAAGTGATAGGTCAGTTCTGTGATTAGTCACAAGGAGTGAATAACTTCCTTCCTAGAAAAATACTTCTTTAATGTAATAATTCATAGGGTAGGTACTAATGCATTTTTTTTCCTCAAGTAATTCTCAAGAATTTACTTTGAACACTTCGCACAGAATTTTGTGAGATATGTTTTTTGACGGAGTATAACATCTGAACCTTTTTACATTCTTTAAAACCAGTTTTCAAGGTATTTTTTCACTCTGAACTTTGTATCTCATATTTTGAACTGATTGATTGCTTCTTCGTGCGTTTTAAATCGCATTTTGTGCAATTTATTTGTGATAAAAGGGAACAGATAAAAATCGTTGGCTACCAGGCCTGGTCTGTGGCTGATGATTTCAATATTTACTTAGAATAAATTATCAATTGTTAAAGCAGCCTGAAGAGCACCTAATTTGAAATCTTGATGCATAAGGAATCAAATGGGCGTATACTTTTTTTACATCTAAATGCTGATGTTAGATTTCTTGTAATGCAGTCATCCTAATCCTCAGAGATGGCTGTAACTCATCATATATCTCATGTCTGTCTAGCTTAATCATAGACCGCACAGCATCTATGTGTCCTGAAATAACAGCTGTTTTTGGACAACCTTAACGTATTTCATCGACCACGCTCAAATTCTGTAAACTGTAATAAACATTTCTTAGAGATGAAGCATTATCATCAAAGTCGTGGAAAGATTCCTGCTGGCTGAAGCCAACTTTAAATACGTAAAAACCACGAATTTTAAGAACTAATTAGAAATAGAAGTGAGACAATATATCGATATTTTTTGATAGAAAAAAATCGCTTTTTCAATATAAAAAAGCCTTTTCCCTGAGGATATTTCAAAAGGATAGGATGAGGAATCCAAGGCTTTTATATAAGAAAACATATTCATAGTTTGAGGTTTTTTCTAAAGGAAGTACATAAAATCTAACACTTTTCTATAACAAAAAGTGCTTAATATGTGTCGATTTACTATTGCAATTTTCCTATGGAAAAATACCTTTGGTTTTGAGTACTTTTTTCCTACTTAAAAGTCCAGAATATGAAATTTTGTCTTAGAACAAATTTCTTTGAAAATGAAACTTTTCCTATAGATGAATTTCATGTAAAAATCGAGATGCATTGAACCCGACCCCCTTAGATATCGATGAAATTTTGTTCATAGCTAAATTTGATCAATACAAACAAACTTTAATTTTTAGAAATGACTTTTTTGCGATTTTTTGGGCGTGGCACAGTGGGAAAGTTTTCGAAAAAACGTAGTTTACCAACCGAAACTCTAAGCAGCGCAAAATTTCTTACAAATAATTAACTTAAAAAAAATGTAAACATTATTCGAATTATTTCGAAAACCTTCGGTACGTATTACTAGAAGTGACACTACTTAAAAAATTAAATAAAAAAACTAAAATAGAACCCATTTTTATTTTTTGATATGGTATAGGTGAAGGATAAACCTTTCTAAAAAAATAATACACTGTAAAAAAACCCTTGATCTTTTCATTAGTTAAAATTTTCTTTTTGCTATCAATTTTTTACAGCGTAATAAAGCCTGTTAAAATATCTTTTTAATGATACCAAGATCATGTAAATCGGTTCAGCCGATTCTGAGTTATTGTAGTTTTAATGGAGCTCTTTTCGACTATTTTCGCGTTTTTTCGAAAACTTTCCCACTGTGCCACGCCCAAAAAATCGCAAAACAGTCATTTCTAAAAATGAGAGTTTGTTTGTATTGATCAAATTTAGCTATAAACAAAATTTCATCGATATCTGAGGTGGTCGGGTTCAAAATTTCAGTTTTATCTCGATTTTTAAATGAAATTCATCTATAAGAAAGTGCTTAGAATCCGATGCTTTTTCTATAATCTGAAAGTGTTCACATAGGTAAAAGTTAACATAACCCGACATATTTTCTATAGGCTTTAGAAAAAAAATCATCAGAGAATTCTACAGTTTTTGAGGACCTCTTCATATAATCACAGAAAAAAAACTAAGATTCAGAGGACTTTTTCCTATTAAAAAAACTCCTAGATTCTGAGCACTTTTTCCTTAAGATGAACCATCAGATTTTGTACACATTATTGAATAAATAAGTAAAACATTCCTATAGAAAACCCTTAGATTATGAGAATTTTTGTTTATAGATAAGCCCTTCAATTTTGAGAAAGTTTCCCTATATAAAAACCTTCATATTCCCAAGAAATTTTCCTTGCTGAAAAATTCTAAGATTCCTGGGACTTTAACTTCTTTGACCTTTTGACTCTGAGAACTTCAGAATCTTAAACTTTTTCTTTAGAAAATAGTTCTCTGAATCTGACACCACCATTTCTCTATAGAAAAATCTGATGTTTTTCTATAGGAAAAAACACCTTAACATCTTTCGATATGAAAGAAAAAAGTGTTATTTTCTTTTGGAGAAAAAGTCCTCATAATCTCTAAGGCCTTTTCTATAGAAAAAGTGTTCTATAAAAAAGGTGTTCAGTTATATATCCTCATCTGATATTGAGCCTTGTTTTAGTCTAAATTTAAACAAAAATTAATTAAAGTGCAGTGTTAAGAAATTTATAAAGAATATAACACATTAAAAAGCCATTTCGCACGCTGCAGACAACTTTTAATAAAAATGTTGTATAAGACGCAATAAGTAACCGCTACCATATCATCGTACAAGTTTAATCATCAGTTCCCATTAACATCTATTGTCATCTATAACATTTAATATTCCCTTACTTTTCTCTTATTATTATTTTTATAATGAAAAAGAAACTCACCTACTTACCCTGAACCTGAAAAAAGCCACTAAAAACAAACAACTAACCAAAAATCTACTGACAACACAATTATTTGCAATGTCAGCAGCAACACAACGTACAAACTGCTGCAACATACAAATACAATATGCCGTACCACGCCTAGGGCGGTGGCAGGCAGCAGCTAAACGGCACAACTACTAGTGAATAAAATAACAAATCGTAACTCACACACGATGCATATTTATCGATTGAAAATTGTCTCAGAATTCACAAAATACAGGTCATTGATCTACTCATGCTTTTTGAAGCACGTAGACGATAAAGATTTGACAAAAAAAAAACAGGCGACGTCGACGACAACAACAACGCTAACAACAACAATGACGATAACGACAAACGACGCCAATATATTTTTTTTGAAACAACACAGGCGACAATTTTGAAGGGTTGTTGCAAAAATAAAAACCGAAGTATCCTTTGACAAAATAAGGATGAGAAGTTTTATGAAAGAAGTACCCACATTGTTTTTGGGGAAAGGAAAATATTAGCGAGAATAAGGAAAGTATCCATGAAGTCAACCAAGGATTGCAATAAAGTAAAGATATAATGATACATTTTTTCGCTAATTAATTTTTATTGCCATATGTGTTTGATGCGAAAAATAGTGAATGCGAATTTCAAATTCGATTAAGAGATAATTGCCGATGAAGATTTGGAATAAATGAGGAATAAAATCCTTTAAAGTGGGTTTTTTTCTGAAATTATTGTTTTTATCGAGATATAATTTCAATGTTGCCTTATTTGAAGTTCTCTTCAAAGAAAGCAACACATTAATTAGTAGAATAAATTTCCTCAGTGTTGCTTCTCTTAAAAAACAAATGTATAAATATGCTCGGTATTTTCGTACTAATATTCATTAATTTGTTCAAGGTGACCTAAAATATATCGCTCTATTGGCAGATCCTGTAACTTTTGCAAATGACGGCAACTGTCAGTTTTCTTTTTAACATTTGTGAAGTAAGCAGAAACAGAATACATGTCGGCAAGCTGTACTCTTCAAGAACTCGGAATACTCGTGGCTGTTATGTATGATTTTCTGTTCGAATTTTTCATAAGCGCCGACGCCCATTTTCATCTGAACAGATACGTAAACAAAAAAAATTTGCACTCCTTGAGCACTGAGAAGAGCCAATACAACAACTCAAAAGTCACTGCATGGTTCTCCATTTAAGGCGGAGATGTCATCGAGCACGGTTACTGTGTCTGGTGGTAACACGGTTGCTATCACTGGTGGGTGAGCGATACAGAACCACGGTCAACGAGTTTTTATTGCCTCAAATTTGAATTGGGACTAGAAGACATGTGGTTCCAAAAGGACATCGCTCTTCTTTTAAACCAAATCTCTTTTCAGCGAGTCTGAAAACAGATAAAAATCGCTGGGAGGTAATTCTGGCGAATATGGTGGGTGTGGAAGCAATTGAATGTGTAATTTGGCCATGGTAGCCAACAACTTGGGGCACAGCGCATTTTCTTGGTGAAGAGCAAACGCCCCGCCGATTTCGAAAAGCTTTTTCATGGACAGATGTTAATGCAAAATAAATCCGGCATGTTCATTCGGTATCTTTAAAGTATCAACTATCTATCGTCACTAAAACGGCTGTCACTTGTTCACTAATGAACGAATTGTTATTAAATTTTGACAGGTTATATATGAAGGTTTTTAATCATGTTCAAAATTCCTTATGGTCGAAGTGTGCTAACAAGGTAACCTTCTTTGTTGGAGCATTTTCTTCTGCAGTTTCATGAATACGAGTATATTGGGTACTTGAATTAATATTGAGCGTTTCATACAAGAGGTCGCCACTAGAATATGAACCAATACTTCAGTTTCCAATGTCTTGCCGCTAAATAACAAAAATAAATATTGCCTCGAACATGTTGAATTTCGTAGGAGATAAAGGGTTTTTACGGGGAGTTCTTCTTGTTATTTTAATATGAAGAAAACTGCGGACGAGGGTCATAGAATTTTGGAGGATGTTTACGGCGAGTATGCTCTATCTGAACAATCGGGTCAGAGGTGGTTTGGTCGCTTTAAAAGTGGTGATTAAAAGATCAAAGGCAAGGCACGGACGGGTCAACCCAAAAAGTTTGAAGACGAAGAATTGGAATCATTGCTCTATGTGGACGAATGCCAGTAGTTGTCAGAAGCCATGGCATTGATTCAAAAGCAAGGAAACTGAGTGACATACAAGTTGGAGCTGCGTGACGTCGAAGGGCGACTTTTCGCTCCTCGAACGCCAAAAAAAGGAAGGGTTTTTTGCATAGCGTTGGGACTGGCGAAGAAAAGTGGATCCAAGCGCAAAGAGTCAAGAGTTTTGCCCGAACAGTTTGTGCCATTTGCTTAAAACGTAATATTGCCTCGAACATGTCGAATTTCGTACCAGATAAAGTGTTTTGAGGTAAGTCCTTTTTCATTACTTCAATATGAAGAAAAGTGCTGCCGAGGGTCATTTTTAGTGGAAGTTTACGTCGAGCATGCTCTATCGAACAATTTTGTCGGAGGTGGTTTGGTCGCTTTAAAAGTGCACTGAAGCAAAAATGGTTAGAATACGAAGAAAGGCACGCAAAGTAATTTTTCAGCATAACAAAACTCACTACACGGAAACTCTTTAATGGGAAGTCCTACCCCACCCGCCGTATGCTACAGTCACAGCTTGTTCCAGTCGACACATAGCCTGTCCCAGCAAAAGTACACTACATATGAACAATGCAAAAAAATGGGTCGATGATTGGATTGCCTTAAAAGACGAGTCGTTCTTCCAAACTGGTATCCGATAGGAAAAAGTTGTAGCCAGCGATGGACAATACTTTGAATAATACATCTAAACATTTTTCCACAATAAATCGGTAAATTTCCAGAATAAAAATTGCTTATTATTAATTCAAGGTCCCAATATGTAGATGTTTTTTTCTTCCTTTCTGGCTTAAAATAGAATTTTCTTTGCTTTCAGTTTAAAAAGCTTTTAGTACAAACACACACACGCATACATATTTACTACATGCAACAAAAAATAAATAAATTAAAACAAAACAAACCCCTGCTTTTTGTTGGTCTTAACAAACTTCAACAATATTTTTTCCATGTTTTTTTTTTTTTTTTGTTTTATTCTCTTAATGTCGCACATTTATAATGTTTGTATTGTGTGACACTGACTTTCATCATTGCAACACTTTGGGGTAGTGGAGCAATTGCTTTATGCACACACATAGAGATACTTATATACAACAGACCCATACAAATGCATAAAACTGGCAACATAAATCCATATAACAGCAATTGAAAGCGTTGTTAAACTGTACCAACATAAAAAAATATTTGTTTGTTTGTTTGTATGCATGTTGCTACAACATGCACACATAGACATCTAAACAACACATAAACCCAGCAACCAAGCAGCCAACTAACTGACTTGTAATTCACTCATCCATATGAAGAATTAATGTTTGTTTGTAGTACAACTTACATTTTCCATAACAATATATGTATGTGTATGTATCGTCATTGCTGACTCTGCTGCTGCTGTTTCATGTTCGTTATAGAATAGTGTTTATGCTGGTAATACACATTTTATATTCCCCAACCAGGCCAGCAGTGTTATATGAAGCCAAAATTGTGAAAATTATACAATACACATACATACATAAGTGTTCCAGACATTGGTAGAAAGGGAAATCATTAAAAATATCATGTGGATTTTCGTCAAACGACGACGACGACGACTAACAATGAATTCTAGTATTAGAATTTTCTAGATAAAAGGAAGGAAATAGTGTTAATACAAAGTGATGGCCATGGAATAGTTTAAGTATTTTTTTATTAATAAACACAGTGCTGGAAAAGGAAAAGTTGTTGTAATTGTTATGATTTTTATATAAAGGATTTTGTAAAATACCATTGTTGAAAGTGAGAATCAAATATGTTTCAATTAGAGGATTCTTGGAAAAATTAAGCAAATTTCGATGGTTTTACTGAAAATAATGCGGATATTGATGTTTTCTCTAGAAAATTATACGGATGTCGAAAGTTTGAATTTCGAATAGTTTAAAATAGTTTTTAAAAAATAGTTCGTATAGCAGAAGCAACACAGGAAATTCTTCCTACTAGATAATGTGTTACTTTCTTCGGGAAGGGGAATGAGAAGAGATGAAAGGTGGTGAAAGATGAGGGCTTCAAATATAGCAACACTGTAAGATGATAATTCTTAGAACAGTTGTTGCCCGCCATCTAATGAAGCTTTTTATGTTCATATCCCTGTTTTGTTATTTTACTTCGAATTTTCGTATTAATTGAATATCTTGACGAATGGTTTAGTTGGAGCCACCGATATAAGTTCTGTTGTCACGATGAATCTGTTTTCTCTGTGCAGCATAAACCAGTGACTACTTCCGAAAATAATCGAGAGGTGTCAAATAGCACATCCATGGAGGCCAATTGACAGGTCCACTTCTCGAAATCAACTTATCGTTGTGGTCGCCGTATGGCACGTAGCGCCATCCTGTTATAACTACATTTCGCCCGCATCAATTTCATCCATATTTTCAAACAAAAAATTATTAATCATGGTGCGGTAATGATCTCCATTGAGCTCCGGCTTATTTTTTTTAAAGAAATAAGGAGCAATGATGCAACCAGCGTGTAAACCGCACCAAACGGTGCATTTTTCTGGATGTAATGGAGTCTTTTGTGGATTGGTTTCACTCCATATGCGGTAATTTTGCTTATTAACCCTTTAACCACTAAGACCGTCTACAGAAGGTCATCACTAAAGTCCAATTATATCCAAAACAATATTTTTGGTGCAATAATCGCCAAAGACATTTTTGTCTGTTTAAATTTACCTTTCGAACAGTGCCTGTTTGAACACACTCAGTTGAATAGTTTGATAAGATACACCCATTTCTGTCAAGATTTTTGTCAAAACAGACACGAAAATTATTTATGATTTTGGTGCACAATTAAAACTAAAAAAAAACATACTTTTCAACAGCTCAATCGACTCGAAATTTTTTTGGAAAGTAGCTTCAAGCTGTATTTTGATAATTTGTTGCGTGTTGGATTTGTGAAACAAATATTTTTGTTTAGGTCGAGCTTTTCGTCTTCAGGTTGTCCTTGATTTTTTCCACCTTGCGCTTTCAGGTTAAATTTTTTTGACAAATGGACTTCACATTCGTGCTTTTTAGTCCAAAATGATACTAGAACCAAAATTTCATAACAAAATATCTCGTATTTCGACTCCAGTGGTTAAAGGATTAATAAAACCCGTTAAGCCAAAAATGGGCCTTATCGCGGAACACAATTTTGCGTCTATAAGTTGCGTTGATTTTCAAAGTAGATCTGTATAATTTGGTAGCATTTTTTAAGCTACAATCAATTCATGATGATTTGCCAGAGTATACTGATCACAAATGTCAAAAAATGAGCGCAATATGACAGTTCGTTTGACAGTTAACCCTTGCGTTAGTTCTATCCGGCTTAAATAAATCAAAAGAGAACTACTGATTTTTTAAAATATTCAACCAGAGCTTCAAAGATTGAATTCTATTTGGAATTGATTCCCTGAAAATCAAATTCGATTTACTTTTTAATCGAATGAATTTCTTTTAAAACATTCACATCTAATAAATTCAATCAATTTATCTCATTGAATTCAATCGTTTGGTATTCATTCAATTTCTAACTTAATTGATTTACGTTTTAAGAATTCAATCAATTTAATCGATTTTTACTCAATTTACAAATTTGAGAATTTTTATTTATTGAATTATATTTGGGAATGATAATGCGGATTCCGATGTTATGTTGATAAAGGATAATTTTTAACCATTGGGGTTTTAAAAATTAAAAAAAAAAACAGAAAATTTGCAAAATTGTATGAAATATTTTTTTGGGGCGATAACGAAAATAATCGAGAGGTGTCAAATAGCACGTCCATGGAGGCCAATTGACAGGTCTACTTCTCGAAATCAACTTATCGTTGAATGCCTGCCATTAACTTTTTAAAGATTTTTTCATGTAAATGTTGCCGCGCTACGCTGTAGGTAGTCCATCCGGGAGCTCCAATTTTGGCATACTTTTTCCAGTATTTCGGTTGGTATCTCAATGATGCTAGCTGTAATGTTGTCTTACAGGGCTGGTATTGTGGCTGGTTTGTCCCTGTACACGAGAGACTTCACGTATCCACTCAAAAATAGTCAATTGAGGTCAAATCGCCTGATCTTGGCGGCCAATGGACTGCTTCAAATCGTAAGATTTATTGCTTACCAAACTCGCCTCTCAATAGGTTTATGGTATCGCGTACCGTGTGGCATGTGGCACCGTCTTGTTGAAACCCCACACTCATAGAAAAAACGTCCAAAATCAAATCATTTCAATCTTAATAGTCTGTTAAATACGAAAATTCTTAATTCAAGAATAAAATCTTATTTTTTTAAGATCGCAATCAAGAACACAATCTTGAAAAAAATCTTAATTTAAGATCGCATTCAAGAACACAATCTTGAAAAAATTCTTATTTTAAGATCACATTCAAGAGCACAATCTTGAAAAAATTCTTATTTTAAGAACGCATTCAAGAATCACAATCTTGAAAATCAAGAATATATTCTTAAAAATTTAAGAATATAATTTTGATGAAGTTCTTGATTTGAGATCGGTTTTAAGAATGTGTTCTTGTTAAAAATGCCAATTTGATTTTGAATTTGAATGTCGAAATAAAACGCAATAATTTATTTTTTTATATATATTGTATTTACATAAAAAAGAGAAAACGCAATAATATAATACATACTTAAAATTTCTTTCCATTATTGATTGGATTTTAATGTAAAGGAGGGCTAAGAAAAAAGTTTATTGAAGATGTTGGGGTGGAAATTGGTTCCCTACAATTTTTCAGCCAATCACCTATCTTCGATGGCATTGAGAGCATATCCTCGTCTATTCCAAACTAAAAACGAAATTATTAGTGGTGTTTGTGAGTTTTTTTTTTTTGTAATTACCTCCCTCTTTTCCCACGAGTTACGTTGACACTTTACCATCACTTATTGTTAATCCCTTTTGTTATATTACAATCTTTGTTTTACTTTGTTACTATTTTATTATACCTTTTCCTTTATTTTAAACTTTAACGTATTTTTAAGAAAGCTTTCAATAGTACACCAAATTCCCAATTATTATTTTTTATTAAGTTAATAGCTCAGTAAGAAAATAACCTTTGTACAATAAAGTTGAATTTAAATTTTAAAATATAAAATTGAGTTTAATTACTTAAGTCACGCGAAACTCCAGTTCCAGAAGAGGAATTGCTTCTTTTATGTCGTCCTTTTTCATGTATTGCAAACTTTTAAAAGTCACTTCGCAGTCTGAAACAAATAAATGCAATGTCCAATAACAGCTGATTAAATCATTTTATGCAGGCAAGTATGTATGTGAATGTAAACAATATTGTATTAGCACGCATTTCTTTTAATATTCACGTTTTCTTAATTGTTTATAAATAAATGTATATGACGGAATACTTACCCTTAAGATACCTGAAAACAGACTCTATTTGAAACTCTTGTAAAAGGTTTTTTAACAATGTGTCGGCCGACAACTCCGATTCAATTTCCTCCGGCGTGCTGCTAATATGATATTGTCCATCAGCCGGCGTCAAAAAGTTTTCACTCACAGGTACACTTATAAGAACTACTTCCCCTAAGTTCTGATCTTCAATTATGTCTTTCTCTAAGTTCTGGTTTTCCATTATTTAATATTTATTTTTTCACTTTTATTAAACACGTGTTATTCGGTCAGCGTTTTGCAATTTATGACATAACACGCTTTAATTATTGTCAAATTCTAAAAAATCAAGAACTAAATCTAAACTATAAGAATATGTTCTTAAATTCAAAAATACAATCTTAAAATTAAGATTTCGTTCTTGAATTTAAGAATGTGTTCTAAAAATTTAAGATCACGTTCTTAAATTGAAGAATACAATCTTAAAATTAAGATAACGTTCTTGATTTTTAGAATGCGTTCTTCAAATCAAGAATTTATTCTTAAATTAGAGAACGTAAATCTTACTAAAAAATATTTTAAGATTGAAACTTGAAGATTTTTGCATTCTACATTCAAGAATTTTTTTCTTAATTTTAGAATTTCATATTTCTACCAGTGCATGTGAACCGAGTCCAATTCTTCCATTTTGAGCAAATAAAAGTCGAACATCACACGGTACCTTGCTCCATTGACTGTAACATTGCGATTTTCATCGTTCTTAAAGAAGTAGGCTCGAAGGATGCCGCCGGCACACAAACCGTACAAAACAATGCATCTTTCAGGTTGCTCTTGGACTGCCTCTGGCTGCTGATTGACGTACTCATTGAGTCAAAAATGAAAAAGTGAAATTTGTTGTGGTCGGTCGATGTAAAGTCTTGCTCCGGTTGCAACGAGAAAATACGGATGTATATTGAATGTATCGTCTCGAGTAGTAGTTCAACACTTGATGAAATATTGTATGTATCGGTGTTGTTTGCCTCAAATGCGGGTCGTAACGTTTGCTTGAGAAAATTTAAATTAAATATTGTAATTAAAAAAAAACTCAAATTGAGAAAAAAATAAATTTATTCACACTGATAGAGACAGTATATAACAACAAAATAAACAAACACCAGCTGATTCTTTCGTGCAAAATACTGGTAACTTTTAATAAGAGGTTGCCATTTGTTTCGTTTAGTTTAGTAGGTGTTGCCAACCATCATATCGTTAAACTATAAATACGTAAAGTTAACAATGCTTATTGAAACATGGATGTTTATATAAATAAAATAAAGGAATTAGAGCAAAGTAATAATTTGTTAACAAAAAGGCTGAATGACCTAGAATTTTTATGTGCCCAGCTAAATAGAGATAACAATTCTCTGAAAGAAGAAAACCAAAAGTTAAAATTATTGATTACTCCTCAATCAAAATATAATTTCAAATGATAGTAATTCAAATATCGAACCCAAACCAATATATGAAACTGATGAAGAGGAATTGGCTAAAGAAACTGACTGGATAGTCAAAAGAAATAGAAAAAAGTTAACAAAAAAGAAGGTAGAAGCCAATGCCTCTAACGATGAAAATCTTCCAACTCTAACGGAAGCTACATTGAGTGAAAGTAGTAAACCAGTAAAGGCACTACGCCCTCCACCTATTATGATATGTAATCAACCAAAATTTAATGACTTGTACAGCATAATTAAAAATTACATTCAAAATGATTTTACCATTAAACTTATAAGTAAGGATATGTACAAGATAAACACATTTAATAGTGACGATTATCGTCAAATTACTAAAACTTTTAATGAAAAGAAAATGATATGGCATACTTATGAAGATAAACAAAACCGTCCAATTAGACTAATGGCCAAAAATCTTCCACACTCCTGTGAACCAAAGGAGATTTTAGAAGACCTTAAAAGCAAAGGATTTAATATTTTAGAAGCTGTCAATAAACTCCAACACAGAACAAAGCAGCCTTTAGATATGTTTATTCTATCGTTTGATTCGTCGGAAAATATACAAAAACTATATGAAATTAAAAAAATCCTAAATACTATTGTTAAAATAGAACCAATAAAGCTGCCGAAAGATATACCTCAGTGTAAAAATTGTCAGTCTTTTAATCACACAAAAAATTATTGTGCAAAACCTCCAAAATGCGTCAAATGCGCTGGTAAGCATAAATCAACAGAATGTACCATGACATCAAATACGCATATTAAATGCTGCAATTGTGGTGAAAAACATCCTGCAAGCTACAGGGGATGTATTGTGCCCAAAGAGTTGCAAAAACTACGTAATCAAAAAAACAAAATGTCTGAAAAAACCGCTCATAGGAGTTTCATAAAAAAAAAACCTGAATTTAGCCATTATAAAAATAATCACATGGATAATGTGCGAGAAAATTCCCAAACAAATATCAAAAATTACCCAAATAAAAGATCATACTCAGATGCACTAAAAGGCAATTTAAAAAATTTTCAAAATGGTTCAAATCAAGCATTTGAAATAATTTTACAAAAACTAGAAAACATAGAGGCAGTTAATGATACAATTAATTGTCGTCTTACAGCACTTGAAAATAAATATTAAACAATGACTTCCTTAATTAGAATAATGGAGTGGAATGCCAATGGACTACATAATCATAAAAATGAGCTTGAAGTCCTATTGAATAAAGAAAATATAGACATATGCCTAGTATGTGAAACACATTTCACAAAAGAATCCTATTTTAAATTTGAAAAATACCAACTATACTGCACTAATCACCCAAGTAATAATGCTAGAGGTGGTAGCGCAATATTAATTAAAAACAACCTTGACCATTACGAGGAAGAAAGTCTATGCTTAGAAGAGTTCCAAGCTACAACAATTACCGTGAAAACAAGTTTGTCCTTAGTATCGTTTACATCAGTCTATTTACCTCCAAAACATAATATTAAATGTAATCAGTTTTTACAATTAATTAATAAGCATAAATATAAATTTATAATGGGAGGCGACTTTAATGCCAAACATGTGTTCTGGGGATCACGCTTATCAAACACAAAAGGAAAAGAGCTGTACCGGGCTATCGAAATTTCAGGTAGCGAATTTTTATCAACTGGTTGTGCAACTTATTGGCCAACGGATCCACGAAAACAACCAGATTTAATTGATTTCTTTATTACAAGAAAAATCGCAAAATCATCTCTTGAAATTAAGGAAGGGTTTGACTTGAATTCCGATCATTCCCCAATATACTTAAATTTAAACTGCAATGTATACGAAAAAGCAAAAAGTTCGCGACTCACAAACAAGTACACGGATTGGAATTACTACAAACAACTTATTAATGAAAAACTTAATACGAATTCGGTTATTAACAATCCAGAAGAACTTGATAATGAGGCTAACAATTTAGCTTCATTAATTCAACAAAGTGCATGGAGTTGCACACCTTTATTGAACAAATTTAAAAAACATATTTCATACCCCCAGGAGATAATGGAACTTATATCTTCAAAACGCAGACTTAGAAAGAAATGGCAACAATCCAGATACGAAACTGATAAACGATTTTTAAATAATGCTACCAATAAGTTACGAAAAGAAATAAAACGATTCAAAAATGAAAATATTCATAAATACCTGTCGGATTTAACTTATGATAATAAGACTGATTTTTCCCTTTGGAAAGCTACAAAGCAGATAAAAAGACCGATTCAACAAAACTCAGCCATAAAAAAAATGGCGTATGGGCTAAAACAGACCTACAAAAAGCGAATATTTTTGCAGAATACCTAAGTGAAGTCTTCAATAATGATCAATCTAGCACAACTAATCTAGAAACTACAACAAACCGTGATTTACAACTCATACCAAACGTTACCGTCACTGAAATTAAGAAAGAATCAAGGTATTTAAAAGCTAAAAAGTCTCCCGGTTATGACATGATTACAGGAGATCTAATAAAACACTTGCCTCATAGAGGATTTGTTAAACTGGCTTCAATATATAATACAGCAATTAAACTTAGCTACATACCAAGTATATGGAAAGTAGCAGAAATCATAATGATACCAAAACCAGGCAAAAGGACAGATGAAGTCAGCTCTTACAGGCCGATTTCTTTATTACCAATAATTGGAAAGTTGTTTGAAAAACTCTTATCAAAAAGGTTAAAATCATTCATTTACTTAAATAATATAATACCTGATCACCAGTTTGGATTTAGAGAAAAACATTCTACTATTGAGCAAATACACAGAATTACACACTCAATAGAAATAGCTTTTGAGAAAAAAGAGATATGCTGTGCAGTATTCCTCGATGTGTCAAAGGCATTCGATGGCGTATGGCATGCTGGTTTAGAAAACAAACTCAACACACTATTACCAGCACATTATTGTAATATTATAAAGTCTTATCTTGAAAATAGGTATTTTAGAGTTCGACAAGAAAGCGATTATTCGAAACTATGCCCAATAAAGGCAGGTGTACCACAGGGGAGCGTATTAGGTCCAATTTTATACCTTTTATATACGTATGATTTACCAATAAACGAAAACTGTGTTGTGGGAACCTTCGCAGACGATACCGTAGTTTTATCAACAGCAGCAAACATTCAATTAGCTTCAAATAAACTTCAGTCTTCTTTGGATGAAATTCAGCAATGGACTCAAAAGTGGCGCCTAAAACTAAATAGCAGCAAATCAGTTCACGTTAACTTTTCGTACAAAAAGGCAAATAATAACTCAGCGTTTTATTATGTTCCAGTTTTTATTGATCAACAACCAGTTCCATTCTCAAACTCAGCTAAATATCTGGGTATGAACCTAGATACCAAACTTCGTTGGAAGGAGCACGTTAAAAAGAAAAGAGACCAATTAGATATAAAATATAGCAAAATGAGCTGGCTTCTAGGTAGAAGATCCACACTATCCATCCACAACAAACTAATGATCTACAAACAGATCTTAAAACCAATCTGGGCCTATGGAATTCAGATATGGGGTTGTGCTAAAAACGATGTAATCAAAATTATACAACGTTTTCAAAATAAAGTGCTGAGGAATATTGTAAAAGCTCCTTGGTATATCAGAAATTCTGACATCCATCGCGACCTCAAGATACCTTTAGTGACCGATGAAATTCGAAGGCATGCGGAATCACATAAGCTTAGGCTGTTAAACCACACAAATGAGGAAATCCCAATTCTTCTAAACACATCAGGCTTAATCAGAAGATTAAACCGTTTTAAACCCCATGATTTGATTGGACGTTTTAACCAGGAATAGTTTTGTAATAAGAAACAAACTTCATAAACCTGTAAATTAATATCAACTTTATAAATATTTTATGAAAAAAGAAAACTGCTAGTTAGTCCTAAGGGACTAGTTGTAGTATTAGTTCTAAAATAAAAAAAAAAAAAAAAAAAAAAAAAAAAAAATTGAGTCAAAAATTAGTTTCGTCGCTGAAGACAATTTTTCGATAAAAACAAGCTTTGTACGTTTGTAAGTACATTAATTGTGAAATGACAAATCTTACTGAGTGTTTTTGACATTGTCACATGTCACGAATCTGTTTTTTTCACTGAAAAACCAAAAGGCAAAAAAAAAACACCCTTTTAAATAATGCGGATATCAAGACTGTATAAAAAATAATGCGGATGTTGAAATTTTCTTTGAAAAGTTCTGCGGATATCGGATATATTACTTAGAGTACGAGAACAATGCGAATACTATTTTTTTATGTATAAAACAAAGCGAATGTAAACATTTTATTTAATGCCAAAAAAATTTCAGATGCCGGTTTTTACTTTTAGATAAAATAATAAAGAATAACGCGGATAAATTAAAATCGCTTAAACTAAATTTAAGTAAATTATCATTGTTGCAGAGTTTTTTTTAATATATATTCTATCTTGCCAAATGTTTATACCTATGACTCATCCTCTAAATATGACAATAATTAATATTATCTCTCTTTTTTTCTGGAAAAACTATGTATTATAATGTAATCTTATACATTTTTGGCAATTACTTCTTCTTTTTATAATAAATACTTCTCAGACATTAAAGCGCCATATTTAAACTATCAATAGATTAATTTGTCTGAAAATGTACACATTACAATAATAATACAAATAATGCCCCCAATGCTTATTTTAAATACCAAGCAAACCTTAATGTGTGCGTGTGTGTATGTTTGTGTGCTTAAAACTCTTAAGGGTGTTGTCTGGGAAACTCATACCCGATTACTGACCAATCCAACATATTCATGCATAACTTTACACACACACACACACACAGACACTACCAAAGCAATGCACATAAATTCAAGCAAAGAAGAAGCAGAGTAACACACACAAATGACTGCTAAGGAAATGCAGACATATTTACAATATATATTTGGATAAACAAACACCCAAACTCATACATACATATTTTGTATAAATAACCAAAGAGGATAATAAATGTTATACCAACACAGACACATTATTACACATATTTTTACACAAAAAGTAACACACATATATTGCCTGTAGAAAGACTGGGGTCAAGTGTCTACAAGGCACCACTTTTGTCAACTATTTTGGGTGACTTTTTGGTGACATGTCAACAAAGCGTCTACACTTTTTACATTCCTTTTTTATTGTTTTATTTTGTTGAAAATATGTACATGTGCATACACTCAGAAAAAAAAGTTAGTAGAAAAATTTGTAAACGGTTTTCAATCGCACTCTACTATTTTCGTACTGATTTTTAGTAAACAATTATTATTTAGCAAATCTTTTTGCTATTTACATTTTACAAATTACAGAATTTTTACAGAATATTTACAAATTTTTGTTGCTAATTTCAGAAATCATTTTAGAAATTTTTGAAAACCGATTTGCTAAAATTAGCAAAAAAAAAAAATACTAATTTAAAAAAAGTGGATATTGAAGGAAATGTTATTTCTAATTAAAACTTACACCTACAAACTTAAATTTCCTTAAAATGTTACATATATTAAAAAAGGGATTGGAAGTGAAGATACCGACTGATGTTTAAAAAAAGGACATCCACTTAAAATAGCACTAAAAAGGTTTTTTGGTTCTAAAAATCCGCCCTAAAAACAATTAAAATTTAACCTTAAAAGTAATAAAAAAATTGACCAAAATATTTTTCAAAACAGAAATTACAAATTAAAATAAAATGATTAATTCGTTTTTTAAAAAATATAATCAAAATTTTTGATGCTCGATAAGAAAAATAAATTCAAAGCTGTTTACTAATATTAATAATATTTAGTAATTTTTTTTTGCTGATTTTAGCAAACAGATTTTAAATTCCACTTTACAAAAAGTCTACTAAAATTTAGTAGCGGCTACTAATTTTTCTACTAATTTCATTATACTACACATCAGCAGGCATGTGTTGCTAAGATTAGCAAAAA
Organism: Eustalomyia histrio; assembly: GCA_949748255.1. NCBI lineage: Eukaryota > Metazoa > Arthropoda > Insecta > Diptera > Anthomyiidae > Eustalomyia > Eustalomyia histrio. The sequence goes on from OX456524.1 coordinate 129,805,868, forward strand.
ATACCGCTGGGCTCAAATTAGCAGAGTTTCCCGTAATAACAGCAAAATTTTCAGTTGCCATTACAGACTTTTTTTGGTGAGTGTAGCTGCATGCAAAATTAAAGTTTTTAATAAAAATATAAAGAAAAATGAATTTAAAAGGTAAATAGACATATTTAAACAAAATATATAATGAGCAAAAGAAATTACAAAAGACTTGTGAAAAAACAATCAATTTTGTATAAAAATAAAAATAACGAGAAAGAGAGTGAAAGTTGTGGAAGATTTTGTGCAGTCTTTCGAAGATTTGTCTAAAATTAAATTTGCACGAACAAATTTTTTACTTTAATGTAATTTATAAAAAAATTTTATTAATAAAATGTCTAATTAAACAAAATTTTCTAGTGTGGAAATCTAGTTAAAAGTTCCAAAAGTGTAGACTAGAATTACTAAATTGAACTAGTAAATCTCTGGTTCCAATGTCTACACCTAGTCAATAGTTGTGTAGATTCGCAATGACAACCACATGTAAAATGTATACAGCGGAAAGCGTTGTCTGGGGTATAATAAGTCAGTAGTACTGGCGACAAAGTCAATAGTGAATCAGTACAGTTTCACTATCGACGTTTCCTTCAGGGTTGTTTTTTTTGTGTTACATTAGAAATGATTAACACTCATACCTATGCAGCCAAAATTTAGCAAAATTATTAAATAAGGGAAGTTTTTTGTATTCCCTTTTTTTTGGCAAAGACTTTGAAAAGGAATTTTATGCAACTGAAGTGTATATTTAAACTTCAATGTTTTTTGAGAGTTAAAAGGATAATTATCTGCTTGAGCTTGTTTTTAGTAAATTATTTAGCAATATACTAAATTTAGGTACTCGATGTACCCTAAATATGGTTTATGAATTTATTAACAACACTCTCCTAATGTCGTTAGTTACAATTGGATGTTTTCATTAGTGAAAACCAATGAATAAATTTCCTGTAAACTCTACACTATTAACTATGAGCGTTAAATGTGGTTTCAATATTAAATTTTTGTAAAAAAAAAATAACTTCTGTAGGAAAAAAGTCGAATATATGTAAATGTTATCGAAAATAATAGCACTGCCCAGGGAAAAATTATCATATATTATTATATGGACACATATATGGGTTCATATATATTATTCCATATAGGCTCGGATCCGTAATTTGAGGGTATATGGCCGTATATGCTTATATATGAACATATATGAATGTTCATATATGGTCATGTATGAGTACTTTTCCTATATATTAAAACCCCTTTCTTTATTTAAATGTTAATTTTTAAGTTTAGAATATCGTAGAAAAATATCATATTTTTAAAAATAATAAAATTAAAACAAAATAATACATGAATTACGTTAATTCAATTAGTTTAAAACTATTACATAAATGTGTTTTAAATATTGGGATCAAAAACTTAATTAGCAAAGAAAACTAAAAGTATTAAGAAAAAATTTAAGTATTAAAAAATTAATATCAATGGAAAAAACAGTTTTAATTAGCGATCGTGCCATTTTTGGGCCATTTAAAATCTTGCAAGTTTTATTTGAAGGTACTCTGTTTTACCCATTCTCTTTTTGGCCATAGTCTATAGAAAACTTTTAACAAAAAAAAATTTAAAAAATGGTGTTAAAAGTACAAAGCTGAGTGTGGCGTATTCTCACCAACAATGGATCTTTTTTTTTTGACATTTATACGTTCATATTTCGCCCTTTGGCGCTCTTGGATACTGGCCTGTCTCACCAAAATGGCTTCTTTTGAAAATATTTTTATTGAAGTTTATATTTTATAGTTGATCTTTTTAATACTTATATGTATGAAAATGTATTTTTAGTTTGATTCGGGATCATAGAAAAAGTTTTTTCCAAATGAACAATTTTTCTTATTTTTTTTTTATTTAAGTAATCATGGAGAATACACAGAAAAAGTTATTAGACACTAGCCGAATTGAATGCATTTTCTGGTCAGCTACGACTTTTATTAACATTTTTCGTGCCGAAATGCCAATTGTCAATATCTCTATTTAACTCACAAATACATTTTTATAGATATAAGTATTAAAAAGATCAACTATAAAATATTAACTTTATTATATTGTATTTGTCTTCTTTCAATTGTACAATTTATGCGTAACACAAAAGTATTTTGTATTGTGATGAAATAAAATAAATACACAAAACATTGTTGGAGACCTCTAAGAATTTAAGGCAGTAGTAATGTGGCGGCTGTTTATTAAAGGAATTCAAATGATGAGGTGGTCCAACCTTAACCCAGGTTGGTTGAAAAGTTCCTGTGCTCACCAAGAGATGGCACTGCTAGCTCCAAACTTTTTTTTTTCTCAAGTTGGTATAACTGTCCTGAGAACACATGCAAAGTTGCAAGTCATTCTGTCAATTCTTTCTTTGTTTACAAGCCATTTGAAGTTGACGTGTCATTGATTTTTTTAATATGGAAAAAATTTAATATCGTGCAGTCATTAGATTCTTTGTTTTGAAGGGTTTAAAAGCAAAGGAAATTTATGAACAAACGCACCGTTGAATTTTGGGCTGGTGAATTTAAACGTGGTCCTACCAGCCTTGAAGACGATCCACGCGAAGGACGACCAAAAACTGCAACCACAGCAGAAATCATTGAGCAGGTACATAATATGGTTAGTGAAGATCCAAGTTTGACTAAGCGTGAAATTGCTAATGCCATAGGCATCTCAGACGAACGAGTACTCCATATTTTACATGAAGAATTACGTATGAAAAAACTGTTTGGAAAGTTAGTGCCGCACACATTAACAATTCAACAAAAACTGGATCGAAAACAAATTTCTCAGCGTAATTTGGAGCGTTTTAAGCCGAATAAAACGGACTTCTTGCATCGTTTTATAACTATGGATGAGACTTGGATCTACCACCATGATCCTAAATTGAAACAAGAACGTTTACAGTGGACTGAAGCTGGTTGTTCAGCTCCAAAGCAGGTGAAGTCACAACGATCAGCAAAGAAGGTTATGGCATCAGTTTTTTGGGATGCGAAAGGAATTTTGTTAATTGATTATCTTCAGAAAGGTAAAACAATCAACTCTGAATATTATTGCAGCCTTTTGGATCAGCTGGATGAAAAAATTCGTGAGAAAAGACCTGGTTTAAAGGAAAAAAAATCATTTTTCATCAAGACAATGCACCTGCTCACAAAAGTGTTTTGACGATAGGTAAATTCAAAGAATTAAAGTACGAATTGCTTGAACATGCACCGTATTCTATCTCTTCAGAAATCTCAAACAATTCCTTCGTGGAAAGCATTTTTCGTCGAATGAAAAGGCCATAGCAGCCGTAGACGGTTATTTTGCAGAGCTTCCGGAAAACCATTATAAGGATGGGATAAAATTATTGGAAGATCATTGGAACAAGTGTATTGTGCTTCTAGGAGATTGTATTGAATAAAAAATATATTTCTTAACAAAAACAGTATTCTTTCATTTCGAGCGCAGGAACTTTTCAACCAACCTGTACATGGTCCTGTATCTGATCATACATGGGCATACAGTATCATACATGGTCCAGTATCTGATCATATATCGGCATACAGGATCATATGTATACTTCTTTTCACAGTTCAATATATGACAGTACATAATTTTATATATGGTCACATATCTTCATATCCAAAATTTATATGTTATACTAAAGATTTTCGATCTTTTGCTATATAAGACGTATCCATAGGTCATATTACAGCTCTAGAATAGTGTTTGTTGTTTGTGTATAAAAGGTGAAGAGGTGAAAGAAAAGAATTTCAACAAATCGTTAAAAGAAATCACTAGAACTGCATGTGTTTTATTTCTACAAAAACGTTTGATTTAGCTGCCAAATTTGCATTTGGGATTTTATTTCGCTTTTTTATTAAAAATGTTTTTAATTTCTTTAGCTTAATTTTAAAAATTTTAAGGAAAATAGCTTTTAATTTTTTTTATAAATTATTATAAGTTATGGCCTAAAATAGTTGCACTCAAAGGGAAATTATGTATAAAATTTTCTTAATATATGAGAAATAAAATGGTTTAAAAATCTTTTTATAAATTCTTTTAAATCGGAGCAAAAAATAGAAATAAAACCGTTTGTATTTTGTTTGTATCAGAGGGTTTTTATAAAAATTTTGATGTTTTTAACCTATTTATGGATTATTTAATTATTAATATAAAATTTTATTTAAATTAATTATTAAATGTTAAAAAAAACAAAAAATAAACAAAAAAAAAAAAAAATCTTAAGAAAATAAAAAAAAATGTACAAAAAAAGTGAATTGACCGGGATTCGAACCCGCGACCCTTCCACCTGTGGTGAAGGGTATAAAAACGTTTGTATTTTGTTTGTATCAGAGGGTTTTTCTAAAAATTTTGATTTTTTTAGCCTATTTATGGATTATTTAATTATTAATATAAAATTTTATATAAATTAATTATTAAATGTTAAAAAAAAACCAAAAATAAACAAAAAAAGTCTTAAGAAAATAATAAAAAAAAATTACAAAAAAAAAATAAATTGACCGGGATTCGAACCCGCGGCCTTAGATAAAAACAAGTAAAAAAGGGCTAAGTTCGGCTGTGCCGAATCTTTGAATACCCTCCACCAATATCCTAAAAAGATGTTCTCTTCTGTTTTTGATACAAATAATATAAAAAAAACTTTAAAAGTAAAATTATGTAGGTGAAAAAATTTTTTGAGGTGAAAAACTTTTTTTAGGTGAAAAACTTTTTTAGATGTGAAAAGAACTTTTTGGTGGAAAAAAAATTTAGAGGTGAAAAAAAATTTTTAAGGTGAAAAAATTGTTTGTGGTGAAAAACAATTCTAGTGGTGGAAAAATGTTTGAGGTGAATACAAAGTATTAACTGCAAGCGACTGGTGAAAAAATATGAGAAAATATGTTATGTACCAGTCGCTACTATGAAATTGTTCTAAATTTGTATGGGCATTTTAGAGGTAGCTTGCCATTTTCACTAGTTTTTTTAAACATGGACTGCACAAAAAACACATTTTAAAGCATAGTTTTTGTCAAATACTCGATTTCGTTCCGGCTAATGGGAACTAGCTCCGCAGCTGAATATGCCTAATGTATTTTTGAGATTTGAGGGATTGACAAATGTATATTTATGTTAATTTTTTCTTTTATAAAAAAATACAGATGAATAAAGTGCGATATTCTAAATGAATATTGATTTAGAAAATTAAAGTTTAATATACACATTAAACATATATTTTGCAAAGCTTTTGGCAAACATTCTTTTATGTTATGAACGAAATAGAAAATCAATAATACCCTGTTGTATAATGTAGCAGAATATAGGGAGAATTTTTTTTCAGATGCGCCACCTATTGGGAAATAGTTTCAACTAATGTTCTTTAACAAACTAATGTCTTTGATTTATGTAACAGAACTTTTGTTATTTAGTTTTAGTAATGTTATTTACAGAGGTCTGCTCTGTTAGCGACTCTAACATTTCTACTTACTTAACAGAAAAAAAAAAGATACAGAAAAATTGTACCAATTTGTATGGAAAATTTAGAGGTATCTTCACATTTTCACTCATAACTTTTGAACCGCTTGACCGATTTTGCTCATTTTAAATACTAAACTGCTCGGGAGGATGTTTAATAACCTGGGTAAAAATAGGCAACCCCGCTTGCGTCTTCGCGTCGTGATCGCCATTTCAACAGACAGACGGACAGACAGACGGACATCGCTAAATCGACTTAAAATTGCATAAGGATCACGAATATATATACTTTATGGGGTCTTAAACCTATATTTCGACATATTACAAACGGAATGACAAACTGATATATACCCTCACCATATATGGTGGAGGGTATAAAAAAGTATTTGTGACATAGCGTCTAAACAACTGAGCTATTGAAGCTCACACAAAATCATCGTCAATAGAGGTACATATATAAAAGTCTTTGTTCATTAGAGATTTGTTTAGTTTTTATTTAAATGACAAATCTTTGTATGTGTGTTGTTTGTGTATAAAAGGTGGAATTTTAACACATGGATGTGTTTGTTATGCGTAAAATCCTACATACATATTAAACAAAGGGATTTTACGGAAAAAATTAGAGGTAGTCCTGGTTTTTTGCTAATATCTCAGCCATTTATTAACCGATCTGTCTGATTTTTAATAGCAAACAGAAATGGATCACATGTAACAGAAATAAAAAACAATCAAGTCCTCATCATGTCTGGGTTCTTCGGAAAACCCATTTCAACACACAGACGGACAGACGGACATCGTTAAATCAACTTCGCTCTTCATAAGGACCCAGAATGTGTATACTTTATAGGGTCTAAAATCAATATAGTACAAATTACAAACGGAATGACAAGCTTATATATACCCTTCCACCTGTGGTGAAGGGTATTAAAAGAATTGTTTTAACATATGTAAAAAACCATTTTGGAAAACACATGTCTTTAATATTAGCTAATAGCTAATTTGGACATACGGTAAACAAAGGAGAATATAACATGGTTGGCAAGCAATACCTTTTCATTATAACGGTAGTTGTCTATCACGCTCTGATCAATACCGATACGAAAATTTTAAAACTGCTGTTTCAATAGTGACATGTGTCTTAAAATATCACGTGGTTTATTTCATAATATTAGCTGTTACATTTTGTTATATTTGCGTTATTATAATGGTAGTTTAAGATATTTCAAAATTGAACCGGTAACTTAGCGCAATAAACCCGGTTATACAAAAAGACACTTGCCTTTAATGGAGTGGCCATTTTAAAATGTTCATATCGGTCTTAAAGTAGCTGTGGTAGCCAACTACCGTTATCATGAAAAGGTATTGTATGCCAACCATGAAATATAAATAACACAAAAATAGTTAGTAAATTTCATCTAAACTCAATAATAAAAATCAATTGTATGTTAGCATAAATAGCTTTTTACGTTGATTTGTGAGTTAAATAGAGATATTTAAAACTGGCATTTCGGCACGAAGAATGTTGATTAAAGTCGTAGTTGACCGGAAATTGCATTCCATTCGGCTAGTGTCTAATAATTGTAAACTTCGCCTTAAGTTTGCTAAAGCATATTTGGACAAGGGTATGGATTTTTGGAAGTGTGTTATATTTACCGACGAAAGTAAGTATAACATTTCCGGAAGTGATGGCCGATCCAAACTTTGGAGAAAACCAAACACTGCCCTTAACCCAAAGAATCTTATACCTACAGTTAAACTGGTGAGGGCAACGTTATGTTTTGGGGCGCCATTGCGTCATCTGGAGTGGGTCGTTTGGTTTTTGTCAAAGGTTATATGGACCGCTATCAATATAAAAACATATTGGAACAAAATCGAATGGCATCTATTCATAGTTGCGTCTAGGAAATCAATGGATTTTCCAACAATATAAGGACCCTAAGCATACTGCATACGCAGTTCGACACTGGCTTCTTTACTATGCCCCAAAACAGCTGAATTCTTAACCACAGTCACCGGACTTAAACCCAATAGAGCACATATGGTAGTTTTGGAAAAATTGCTAAAAAAATTCGATATTAGTAGCCGTGAAACATTAAAACGGCCCTTATTCGTGCATGGTCCGAAATAACACCCGATATAACAGAGAATTTGGTGACATCAATGCCCCGTCGTCTTCAAGCAGTAATTGATGCCCAAGGTGGGCCGACCAAATATTAAAAGTTAAAATCATTTTTTATTTGCAAAATTTTCGAATAATATTAATTTTTTGTGGCTGTATGTACACTTTTTTCCTATGAATTTTTCATGTTTTTGTTATTATTGTTTTTAATATAAAAATGAATTAGTTTCTTATTTTATAAATAAACTTATTTATTAATGCCTTAAATATTTGTATTAACATTTTTTTTATTTTCTTCGCAAACTCTGTAAAACCCATATATTAAAGGGTGTATGTAAACTTTTTTCCTTGACTGTATATGGCATATTAGAATCAATGTATGGATTTATATATGCAATATATTATCATATATACATGGTATCATATGTTACCATATATGAACTTTTTCTTTAAATTTATTTATCCATAAATGCTTATATACATGGCACATATATTCATATATGTATGCTCATACATGAAACCATATATGCTCATACTTGACACCATATATGACGATATATGTACATATATAAAAATTTTCACCTGGGTGATATCAAGGTTTTCCATAAATAATGCGGGATATCAAAGTTCTTCATATAAAATAATATCACTGTCAGTTAATAGGTCGAATTTCTTATGTTTTCCATAACGAAAAATGCAGATGTTTATATAGAGTTTTCCAATAAGGGCGGGTATCGTGTTATCGTGGCCTCCACTATGTGGCACATTGCGACATCCTGCTGGAACCACATATCGTCTACGTCCAGATCATCCAATTTGGGCCAAAATAAACCGATTATTATTGTTATATAGCCTTTGCCGTTGACGGTGATGGCCTCACCAATGTCGTGTTCAAGAAAGTACGGACCAATGGCGTGATCGGCCAAATACTAACTTTTTGTGAATGCAATGCACCTATTGATGGATGCAATGCACCTGTTGATTGATGCATTGGCACCTGTTGAACCTCGTGTTCGTTGGCATTGTCTCATTAACAGTAATTTTGCTAGTTAGCATAGCCATTAATCCAAAAATGCGCTTCGTCGGTAAAGATGATTTTATCATTTGGACGTTCTTCTCAATCGTGTCAGTTACTGAATAATAAACAACAGAGGCCACCAAAACAACATTAGCGGTCACAGACCGCCAACACCTACACGCGCCAATTGCAAAACCCTTTACATTTTTGAAAATATTTCGGACAATTTCTAATGCCGTTTTCTTTTCTGATAAAAAATGTTGCCTTCTTTTCTGCCCTTTTTTACAAATTTTTTTTTTTTTTTCTGTTTTCATAGTCATAAAAAGTAAATGCGGATAATTAGGTTTTAAAGGACCTATTTAAATGTGTATAAAATATGTTTAATCATGCCTTAAATTTCGTGAAATTTAACAAATTATCACTTTTTCAAAATTTTAATATTTCATTTAAGAAGTAGTGAATGCTTGGACATATTTTTAACACATTTAAATAGGTATCTTAAATACATTTCATTTGATACCTAATTTGTCCGTTTTTACTTTTTATTACTATGCATCAAAAGACATTTTGTAAAAAAGGAGCAGAAAAATGCAAAGAAAACATCTTAAGTCTAAAATATCTGAAAACTATTTTTTAGAAATAAATTGTAGCAAATTATATCAGACGCAATTTCAGGGGATCCCATGAGACACAGAGATTATATATGGCATTTTACGGATCAAATAAGATATGGTGTAATGTGGAATTATACAGGTTGGTTAAAAAGTTTCTGCGCTCGAAATGAAAGAATACTGTTTTTGTTACGAAATATATTTTTTTATTCAATATAATCTCCTAGAAGCTCAATACACTTGTTCCAATGATCTTCCAATAATTTTATCCCATCCTTAAAATGGTTTTCCGGAACCTCTGCAAAATAACCGTCTACGGCTGCTATGGCCTCTTCATTCGACGAAAAATGCTTTCCACGAAGGAATTGTTTGAGATTTCTGAAGAGATAGTAGTCACTGGGAGCCAAATCTGGTGAATACGGTGGATGTTCAAGCAATTCGTACTTTAATTCTTTGAATTTAGCCATCGTCAAAACACTTTTGTGAACAGGTGCATTGTCTTGATGAAAAATGATTTATTTCTTCTTTAAACCAGGTCTTTTCTCAAGAATTTTTTTATCCAGCTGATCAAAAAGGCTGCAATAATATTTAGAGTTGACTGTTTTACCTTTCTGAAGATAATCAATCAACAAAATTCCTTTTGCATCCCAAAAAACTAATGCCATAACCTTCTTTGCTGATCATTGTGACTTCACCTGCTTTGGAGCTGAACAACCAGCTTCATTCAACTGTAAACGTTCTTGTTTCAATTTAGGATCATGGTGGTAGATCCAAGTCTTATCCATAGTTATAAAACGACGCAAGAAGTGGGTTTTATTCGGCTTAAAACGCTCCTAATTACGCTGAGAAATTTGTTTTCGATCCAGTTTTTGTTGAATTGTTAATGTGTGCGGCACTAACTTTCCAAACAGTTACTTCATACGTAATTCTTCATGTAAAATATGGAGTACTCGTTCGTCTGAGATGCCTATGGCATTAGCAATTTCACGCTTATTCAAACTTGGATCTTCACTAACCATATTATGTACCTGCTCAATGATTTCTGCTGTGGTTGCAGTTTTTGGTCGTCCTTCGCGTGGATCGTCTTCAAGGCTGGTACGACCACGTTTAAATTCACCAGCCCAAAATTTAACGGTGCGTTTTGAAGGCGAGGACTCCTTACACACTTCTAACAAATGTTCATAAATTTCCTTTGCTTTTAAACCCTTCAAAACAAAGAATCTAATGACTGCACGATATTAAATTTTTTCCTATTAAAAAAAATCAATGACACGTCAACTTCAAATGGCTTGTAAACAAAGAAAGAATTGACTTGCAACTTTGCATGTGTTCTCAGGACAGTTATACCCACTTGAGAAAAAAAAAGTTTGGAGCTAGCAGTGCCATCTCTTGGTGAGCGCAGGAACTTTTCAACCAACCTGTATATAGACTGTATATAATTATGCCGAAACTTTTTTCACGGGTTTAAGTAAAATTTAAATTAAAAAAAAAAAAAAAAATCTAATGTCCTAAATTGTCCTTCGAATGTATAAATTTTTAAAACTAATCGCTTTTTAATATATTTAACTATTTTTCACTTCTCACAGCTTCATAATCGTTCCAGAACTATTTATTATATACCAGAATTAATTAATTTTTTATTTGCCAACATTTAGTTTTACTAACACTTATATACTTCAACTGTTACACAGACATACTTTCTGCAGAAATTTTCATACAACAGCTACATTATTATACATATGGAGTTTTTGTTGCAACACACACAAAGGCACAAGTAAAGTTGGTTAAACAAAAACAAAATAAAACTCCAAAAAACAACATCAAGGATGTATATAGAAACCAAAGCGAAAGTCTGAAATTTTCTATATACATACAAACACACACAGATACTACTACTGTAGTATATATAAAAATATATATCAAAATTACAGATACAGATATTCGACTCATATACGACATTCAACAGCAACAACAATGAAAAAGGGAGTTCGTATATTAGCACTGCATAAAGAATGGAGTTGACGTTTTAAAGGATGAGATTAAATTTTAACTACTGTCTGGCTAAAGAGCGCAAATGCAACAAAATTTTATTCTTTTTGTTTGTAAATTTTTTCAAACCGGGAGTTTTATATACAAAATCAAATTGATCAAATTGTTTTTGCAAACGAAAATTTAAACAGGGAGTTGTATATAAATATTATATACCTTACAATTATATATATATATATATTTCTATATACATATGTATACAACTGGTTTGTATCTAAAAAATATTGTCACTTTTTTTTTGGTGTCTGATTTATGTTTAAGTTTAACTTCAGTTTGAAAAAAAGGGTGTGAATGGGTCATCAGTAGTGCACACAAATTTTGTTGTAAAAAAGTTGAACTTTTTTCTTTTAGCAAATTTTGTAAAATTTCCCTTATGTTTGTTGTTAATATTAAATATGTTACTTTTGAGGTACAACAATTTATGTTATTATTTACTTTAGAAGGGTAATAATATAACGTATAATGCCACTTGTTTTTTTTTTCTTTTGTAAATTTGTTGGGGTAAATTAAGAAAAAATGAAATACACTGTCTCTTGGTCAGTATTGCAAATATGTAGTTTCGCTTTCGTTAATAAATATTTAAAAAAACAAATAATTATTTATATATTGTAATATATTGTTAATCAAAAATGGAGTTGAAGTTAAGCTTTTAATGTGAAATTAAAACAAATCAATAATCTAACTTACTTAAGTTTTGATTTGTAACTGCTGAATGATCGAGAAAAAACTTACAAAATTCTGTTTGTAATATTAAACATCTTTCATAGAATATTTTTGTTAATACAAATAATTTTAATGCACCAACAATTAAAAACAAATTTTGTTATTTTTTTTTTGCAGCTTTAATTTTTATTTTTATTTTGCAGCTTTAATTTTTATTTTTATATGAAAAATAATAATTAACAAACATTTTAAATAAAAAAATGTTAGAAATCGAATTTGAATTTTAAAAAATATTTTTAATTACTTAAAAATTTGTAATACTTTTTCTATGTACGCCCAAAATTTTTTTGTTTAATACACAGAGAAAAAAATCATTGTTTGGTACAGACATTTTTAAATCGAGTATGAATTTAATTAAAGTATTTATGTTTACTATATTTAGAATAAACTTTTTTTCATATAAATTAATATGTCGTTATTTTAGATTTTGTTTTCCCCATTTTAATTTAATGTTGTTTCTACTTGATTTAAAAATTTTTATATTTTTTCTTTTGTTTTATGTAGTTCCTTTTTATTCTTACACAGAAAAAAAAATTCACAAAATTGTGCTTATAATATTAAACATCTTTCATAGAATATTTTTGTAAATACAAATAATAAAAAAATTTTAAAAGCATCAACTATTTTTTTATGTAACTTCAATGTTTATTTTTAAAGAATTTATATGTGAAAAATAAAAATTTACAAACATTTAATACAAATCGAATTTGAATTTTAACAAATATTTTTAATTACTTAAAATTTTGTGATATTTTTTCTGTGTACGTAAATTTTAAAAAATATTAATAAAATTCACAGTTCATACTATTTTAGGTATCATATTCAATAGTTATAAAATCGAAAAATCAGTGATGAAATAGCGTAACAGCGTGACATATATTTTCATATAAATTAACACAAAAAACATCAGACAGAAAATATTTTATTTTTACGATATTTTTCTTATTCTCTCATTTTTTTTTTTCATTCTCTCGGCAGAGCTGCCGCTTACAAAAAGGGCTGTCGCGAAAAAAAAAAAATATTTATCCACATAATCTTCTTTTAGCTCGATACCCTTTTCCCAGCGATATCCTACAGGTTGGTTGAAAAGTTCCTGCGCTCGAAATGAAAGAATACTGTTTTTGTTACGAAATATATTTTTCTATTCAATATAATCTCCTAGAAGCTCAATACGCTTGTTCCAATGATCTTCCAATAATTTTATCCCACCCTTATAATGGTTTTCCGGAACCTCTGCAAAATAACCGTCTACGGCTGCTATGGCCTCTTCATTCGACAAAAAATGCTTTCCACGAAGGAATTGTTTGAGATTTCTGAAGAGATAGTAGTCACTGGGAGCCAAATCTGATGAATACGGTGGATGTTCAAGCAATTCGTACTTTAATTCTTTGAATTTAGACATCGTCAAAACACTTTTGTGAACAGGTGCATTGTCTTGATGAAAAATGATTTTTTTCTTCTTTAAATCAGGTCTTTTCTAACGAATTTTTTTATCCAGCTGATCCAAAAGGCTGCAATAATATTTATAGTTGATTGTTTTACCTTTCTGAAGATAATCAATCAACAAAATTCCTTTTGCATCCCACAAAACTGATGCCATAACCTTCTTTGCTGATCGTTGTGACTTCACCTGCTTTGGAGCTGATCAACCAGCTTCATTCAACTGTAAACGTTCTTGTTTCAATTTAGGATCATGGTGGTAGATCCAAGTCTCATCCATAGTTATAAAACGACGCAAGAAGTCGGTTTTATTCGGCTCAAAACGCTCCAAATTACGCTGAGAAATTTTTTTCGATCCAGTTTTTGTTGAATTGTTAATGTGTGCGGCACTAACTTTCCAAACAGTTTTTTCATACGTGTTTCTTCATGTAAAATATGGAGTACTCGTTCGTCTGAGATGCTTATGGCATTAGCAATTTCGCGCTTAGTCAAACTTGGATCTTCACTAAACATATTATGTACCTGCTCAATGATTTCTGCTGTGGTTGCAGTTTTTGGTCGTCCTTCACGTGGATCGTCTTAAAGGCTAGTACGACCACGTTTAAATTCTCCAGCCCAAAACTCAACGGTGCGTTTTGAAGGTGAGGACTCCTTATACACTTCTAACAAATGTTCATAAATTTCCTTTGCTTTTAAACCCTTCAAAACAATGAATCTAATGACTGCACGATATTCAATTTTTTCCATATTAAAAAAAATCAGAGAAAAAATATTAAAAAAATTAAATATCTTTAATCGCGTGTAAAAAAAGATCATATTAGAAAATATCTTATTAGATCTAGTTAGAACTCAAATTTGTAGCCAATTTAGAGATCTAGTTGGATCAAATCTAGAAAGATCTGGGGCACCGTATGTAATCAGGACCAATTTGCTCTAAACATCATTATATGTCCGTCAGATTTAATAAGAAATTAAAAAAAAAAAACACCTTTATTTTTATTTTATTTACATAGTGTCTGGAAATATCCCAAATGACTACGATCTTGTATTATATCTGATATTAAATATGAACAGATCTGCCGCCAAATATGATTCCATATGATCAAATTTTCTCATATATGACCACAAAAACCATTTTTCAGTACCCTTTAGATTTAAATAGATGAGGCACTAGATTCGATCAAATCTGTCTATAAAGTGTATTACATTAATCATATCCAATCATATATAAACAGATCTGTATATTTAAACAGATTTGATCAGATCCAATCTTTTTTACATGTGATAAAATAATTAAATTTCTTTATTTATTTATTTTTTTTTTTTTTTTTGAAGATTTCAATGTAAAAAAAAAACACAAAATGGTAGATTCTCGAACTTGCTACTAATAGTTGATAGACTGTGTTGTCATATGGGGATTTCTGTTTCTACGGTTAAATGGAAATTGATTAATAGAATTTCTATGATAATATGATGAAACTTTTTTTTTAAATATATTTCTGTACCCATTCAACGGAAATGGGTTAACAATTCAATAAGTTTACAAAATTTTTAACGATTAAACAATTAAATTTTTACACAGTTTGTAATTTTTAATCGTTTCTTTTTTTTCTTCTTTTTGGAATTTGCTCTTAAATCTTTTACACAACACTGCATAAAAACAAGTGGGAAGGTAATATGTGTGAAGTTTTTCTAAAAATTATTGCTTGTTGAAAAAATACCACATTATTATCTACAAGAAAGAACTCTTGATGGGACGCTCTCTCCACCAAGGGTTAAAAAAATTATCCAAATTGTATATGGAGCCTGTGTAAAATTTACTAAATTCCGATTTATGTACTTGTTATGGCAAAACAATACCACCTGGTCATTATTTAGAATTTGGGTTTTTTTATTTGACATTCTGGGGTTGCTTTTGTATACAACGTTAGAGGCCGTATGACACTAGCTAGTTTCTAGTAATTTTGCTGGTTTTTTTTTGTAGAAGGAAACAGCAAATGTAAGACAAAAATAGAGCCATTAACTGAAGAAAAATGTATGGAAAATTATTTTATTTTTTTAAATCAAATATTTGATTTACTGAGGATTTTTTTCGGTGTATAAGAAATGTAATGTTAGGTAAATTGAACACAAACAATAATTTCCAAGTGTTATTAAAACCCAATTTATTAATAATGTCCTTGAAATTAAATGAAAAACTTCAAAAAAAATGAGAATTTTACCGCTAAATTGAACCCGCTTTTAAGCTAACGGATATGATTTTCCATTCAAATTGGTTAGGCTAAATTTTGCACTGAACTTTTTTTATTTGAGCTACCAACAAAATTGACATCCACAGCGCCACCAAGAGCTGAATTTATTTTAAAATGGGGTTATGTCTATGCTTAGTAACTTTTTTCAAATTTGTAAGAAAACTACCTGCGCTGAGTTAATTATTTGTGGCGGCGGCAGTTTAAACACTACTGCGCTCGGGTAGTCAGTTTTTCATCGGCTTGTAAAAAATTATTAAACCCTCTTGTTAAAATTATTGCTTAATTAAATAAAAATATTTGTATATTTTTGTTTATTTTTAATAAACAAATGGTAAAATTGAATTCACAGTCAAAAACAACATTAAATTCTAAAAATAAATCGCCAATGTAAAAACAATCGACTACTAAACTAGCACCAAGTTTTTCCCATCTTTATTGCAATTTTCGGATACCAGTTGGGAAGAACGATCCCATCGAAAATTTTTTGCCATTTGTTCACATGAAGTGAACTTCTGCTGGTACAGGCAATGTGTCATACACTGCAAAATCACGCCACAGGTAAAAAAAAATATTTTTAAACCAATATCGCGGGCACGACAACACAACCATAATTGAAAAACAAAAATAAGAAGGGTTTTCATTCTTGGTAGTAAGTAAAGGTTG
Organism: Eustalomyia histrio; assembly: GCA_949748255.1. NCBI lineage: Eukaryota > Metazoa > Arthropoda > Insecta > Diptera > Anthomyiidae > Eustalomyia > Eustalomyia histrio. The sequence continues at coordinate 129,822,239 of OX456524.1, forward strand.
TAGATTTAGTAAAAATACAACCATTTACTACAGCACCTCAACAATAACAAATGTATAGAACTAAAATTTACTAGGCTGTGTTTAAAATATAAGGGTGATCCATTTCGAGGTTCCCTACTTTTTTAAAGAAAAAAACAGAAAATTCAAATTTAATGGGGAATGTTTATTATCATTTGAAAGAACATTCTTTGACATTTATTTTTTGATGATTATGTCTATTAAACGTTGGCCGTTGCTACTTCGCAGATGGTCCATCCGTTGAGTCCAATTTTCAATGACGAATGACAAGCGTGATGCTTTCCTCCAAGTCTTGAATCGAAGCGGGTTTGTCCGCATAAACTTAAGACTTAACATATCCCCACAGGAAAAAGTCTAACGGTGTGATATCACACGATCTGGGTGGCCAATCGACCGGCCCAAAACGTGCAATTATGTGCTCACCGAAGTGTTCTCTTAATAAAATCATTGATTGATGCGATGTGTGGGATGTTGCGCCGTCTTATTGAAACCAAATGTCGCCGAATTAACGAGCTTCAATTTCAGGCATCAAGTAGTCGGTTATCATGGCACGATAGCGCCGAATCAACTCTCCACGGTCTTCGTGTACACTCTCAGCTACGGCCGCTATATTTTCTTCACAGCGTGATAGACGTGGTCTAGTCGGTCGAATATTATCTAATAATGAATGCTGGGTCTCAAAATAGGTGATGGTGTTGCGAATAGTACGCTCAGTAGGCCGATTTTGTTCACGATGGATCACCCTATACAAGACAAAAAGGTATAGTAAAAACATGTTGTACATTTACAATACTTAAACAGCTGATCGTTTGATTTTTTTATTTTTCATTTTGTGGTCACTTTAAAAATAAAGTTGAATAATGGATTAAAATAAGGGGAAAACCCCAACTTTAAACGAAAGTGTGAAAAAACATGGACCGATAGTGAAATTCAGCAGCTTTTGATTTTTATTATTACACTAGTAATACTGTACCTTCAAGCCCAGAATCTCTGCAAAATCTCTATTTGCTCAAGTGTATTTTCCGTAATTATGGGTATTTTTGTAGCTTCTAATTTTTTTGATATTTTAAGTTTTAAAATTAATGAAATATAAAAGAAAAACCAGCTGATTCATTAATTTACTATAGCTGTGTTTATGCGGGAAGTTAATACTCGAAAGATGGGTTAACGCTTTGTAATATAAAAGGGTTGTAAATATACCACCAAGAGTGAAAAGGCTAATATTTTCAATTAAATAAATGCCACGAATAATATTAAGTTTTTTGAAAATGTTTTAATCGCGCGATTTTTATTAAACAATAAATCTTTGTATGTATCTCAGCTACTCCACAAAAATAAAATCTTAACAAAATTTAACTTTTCTTTAAAATAATTAACATGAATAATCAATAGTTGATAAAAACATTTATATTAAAAGCAAATTAAGGCCGGCTTAGATTGGAAAATTAATTTTCCAATTTTACAAAGAAAATCAATTACTTGGAACCGTAATAGCTGTTTTATTAATTGTTGTTTCGACAAAACAATTAGAAAAAATTATGATCTTGAGCCTGATAAAACTAAAAATATATAATTAAAATAGATAGATCAAATAGTATTCAAAAATTTATATACAAAAACATAGGGCACGATGTAATTTATAAACTAATATAATTAACAACACTCAAATATGTTGTGAAAGAAAATATTAGTATGCCAGATTCCCAATTGGTTCCCAGAAATGGAAACATTAACATTTGGAATGGCAACCCAGTCAATTTGTGCTTCGAAAATCGAAGATGGTTGCCAAAGGGTAATTCTATAAATAGATGAAAAAAGCTCATTTGTACGGGTAATCATTCACTAACTGAAAAATGTAATTTCACATAATCATTTTCCTTAGAGTGTGTGATATAAATGCCTGTTCATAACTATGAGTTATTTGTGTTGGGTGGTTCAGAAGGAGGCTGAAGATGACCTGGTCGCTCGGGTCGAAAGTGTGCACTCCCACTAGCCCTGGACCTTACAACTTTTCCATTTAATAAAAAAAAAATTAGTGTTTACTATTCGTTAGTATCATTAAAAAAAATATGATCTTGAGCCTGATAAAATAAAAAATATATAATTAAAATAGATAGATCAAATAATATTCAAAAATTGATAAAGTAGTTAAGTTAAAATTTACATTTAAATTGATGGATTTTATTTTTTTAATAAAATTAAAAAGGTAACATTCTAAGCTTTTTTTCAATTAGTTTTTTTTTTTTATTAATGTATTGTTAATGCAATTTAAAATCATTAAATAAAATCCCTAAAACATTATTATTATTGTTATTAAAAAAATGTTAAAAAATTTTACAGCAATTGATATCAATGTAATTTTAACGAAATCATTAGTCAGTCCCATGTATGTTATGTACCTA